>JALPQD010000169.1:600000-962213 GCA_023101885.1 Typhlomys cinereus
CCTCAGTTCTAGCTGAGACAGATTTGTAAAACGCTGGGAGATTGCCACAATCTACAAAGCAGGTAGGACTCAGCTTGACTCCCCTTCAGCATCACTGAAGAAGGGGAGCTCTAAAGAGACTTACATAACTCACTTGGAGTAGGACGCAAAGCTCAATTCACCTATAGAACTCTCCCTGCAATTCTAAATTGCAGCCAGAGCAATGAAGTCAGCAGTATTTGTTGTCTATGATCCTTTATATTACATTTGACTGGGTGCCAACTATATGTCTTTCTTGCTTTTTTTCTCTGCTTGTTTTTCCCCTGCCTACAGTTTCCAAAGATAAGCAAAAGAATTTTCCTTGCTCTAAGATAGGGCAAGACAAGACAAGAGCTAGCTAACATCACCTGGGCACGCCTTATACATGAAGTAAACTTGAGTGATCGTTTTGATCTAAAAAGGGGGCCAACGACATTTAGAACAGCGGGCATACCCTTTTATTCCTCACATCACAACAAAACTATCATGAGTTTACTTTTGCTAGAAAGCAGAACTAAAGACGTCTAGATTTTCCAATAAGTGTTCTATCAAAAAAAAATCTATTCTTACATAAAATTGTTTATTTCCATTCATGAATTTGGTCTGACATAATAAAGTTGGTTCTCTTTTTTTTTTTAAAAAGCACTTTTTTAATCTGAAAAATCAGATATGAGATTACTAGCAAAACAGACTTTAAACTTCCCTTCTTGTCATTTTAAAGGGGAAAAATACATCCTCTGAGTACTTTTTTGATTGGTTCCACAACTTTTGAATTGCAAATTCATTCATTAAATACACAACATTTCAAAGTCAGCCCTACTTCTCCCCATCATACATAGTTATATATATACATCAAATCTCCCAAATGGTGATATACAAACCAGTCAGAACACTTTCCATGAAAAATTAGCTTTAATGAAGCAGGAAAGTGTCTCATACACTCAGAAATATGCAGAGATGTGAAAAAGCTTGCTAGTGCACAACTGTTGTAGCAGAGCGAGGCTTCCAGGGCCTGTCCTCCAGGGGAGTGTCCACCGCTGTGTCCACTTCAGGAATACATGGTCAGCTGTAGCCATTCTCGGATAGACACCTGGATCAGGCCATCTGCATCTCTATCCAGAGACTTGAAAGCTCGAAACATGGCATCCAGGCGGACCAGGCAGCTGATGAATTGTTAAAATCCATGCTTCCATCCTCGTCAGTGTAACGACGGACAATCATTTGGTAAAGTTGCTCGTTTAGCTGGAAACCTGCTGCCTGCACAGCGCCCTGCAGTTGAGAGCGGCTCAGGGAGCCAGAGTGGTCCCTGTCGTACTGCTTAAAAACACACTGCCATTTCTTGATGTTGTTCCACAGGTACTTAAATTCCTCAAAGCCCAGCTTCCCTGTCGTGTCATTGTCCATGACAGAGACGATGCTTCGGCAGGTGTCAAGACTGAAGCCGTCCGTCTTCAGATCCTTGTGCTTAGAAAGGACTTTGTTGAGAATCTTCATCAGGTCGGTGGCTCCCACCTCCATGTCTGGTCCGGCCAACTGTGCGAATTGTTGACGAAAGCGCCTGACTTCCTCGCTTTCAGAGGCTTCCACATTGGTAAAATGCTGCTGGATGGGAGGCGGTTCTGGAGTATACTGAGCTGCTGCAGCCTCACTGATAAAATTGACAATTCCTCCAACTATTCCTCCAATATTTCCTCCTCCTCCTCCTCTTCTTTGACCACCTCCTCCAAGAAGGCCTCCAAGGGCTTCTCCGAGGCCTCGATCTGCCCCTTCCAGGATAGCCTTTGCAAGAAACATGCTTGTAGTTTAACAAGCAAGGGTAAAAGCTGCTGAAATCTTGAAGACGGTATAGAGAGATGTGAAATGGAGTCAGATGTGGAAGAACTGGCTTTTCCATTCCTGCTTCCACAGAACCACACCCAGGATGCCATGGCTCATCGCCAACTGAAGTCGCCTGTATTCCACTAGGTCCTAGCACCTGCCAGATTTTTCATAGACTTCAGCCAAATTATTTTCCACTACATTAGATACAGTATTACAGCCAGGACACTAGTCTAAATAAGGAATACAAAACTATACAGTTTTATGGCATTCTCTTTCTTAGCACCTGAAATAAATGACATGAATTTTCCTATCAAGAGAAGGCAAGTGACTCAAAGAAATCACCAACTTCTTTTCTAAGGAATATTTATGGTAAGGATATAAGCAAGCAATTCTGGGAGACTGAACCCCCTTCACTGTGGTCTCCTACTCCTATTCCATCTACCTTTGAATCTCCTCTTATACTAAAATTCCATTTAAACAGCTTTTTATTTCTGGTTAGGAGTTGACCTCCAATACCAATCAGGATGGAGCCAAGGGCGGTGCAGGAACAGCAAAATTGAAAACAACAACAAACCATAATTCAGAACATCAGAGACCCTACATTAATCACTTGAAACCAGACCACCCAAATCTCTCCCCATCCTAAAGTTCAGGGAAATTTGTGGAAGAGAGAGCAGTAAGATTGTAAGAGCTTAAAGATGGGGAGGAGCAACGATACGCAAGATACCCCATACAAGTTAGGGCCACAGTAACCATAATCAGACTTTCCATGACCGGCGCAATGACTGACATGTCAATGACCCCCCAAAGTCTAGTGTGGGTCACAGGCACTAGGATCCTTAGCGGCAAGGGATTAACAGTCATAATAGTGTTCTCATACTAAAGGGGAGCCCAAGAAAGGGCTCTGGGCAATGCCACTGTGTCCAGAGGGAACTTTGACATTCACACTAAAGAATGCTCCAGGGAATGGGAAGAGGGAAGGGGGGACACTGGGAGAAAGGGAGGGAGGGAGGTGAAAGGAAGGGGAAAGGGGGGTACAAGGGAGACTGGGGAGGGGTGGAGGAAGGAGGGGATGGGGTACCTATTAAGCTTTTATAATTGGGAAAAAAATAAATATAATAAAAGAAAAAATAAGTAAGCAATTCTTAGGAATTTGAAACACAAACTTCCCTTCTTTTAGTATAGATGCTCACTTTCCAATGTTCTTATGAAAATTCATAAGGTCCCCAGATTCTTCCCTCAGTTTTGTATCTTTTCTGCACTGTACCACTTATATGGCAAAAGACGCATGGCTACAAGAATTTAATAAACTGTATGTCTCTATAATGTGGTATCCAGGTCAGGAAACAACATTACTGAAATGTTGAGAGTCTCTTCCATGCTTCTTTTAATGTCACACTCCCAAATCATTTAGAAACCCATTGTGGTAAAGTTTTCCCTATATGTTTTCATCCAGGAGATTTATAATGTAGGCTCTTAAGGGTTTGAATATTTCATTTATTTAATTTTTCGCATGGTGTAAGGTAGTGATCTCTCTTTATAGTACAAATATCCAGTTTCCCCAGAACTGCATGTTGAAAGGTCACATCTTCCATTGAGTACTATCATGCTATTTTGATTATTAAAGGTTTGTAGTAAGTTTAAAGGCAAGAAATGTGAGCCTGCCAGCTTAGATGTTTTCCATTGTTCTTTGGGCTTATTCAGGGTTTCTTGAGATTTCACATTAATTTTTGGATTGAATTTTCTATTTCTGTACAAAAATCACTGAAGGGATTTTGGTAAGGATTTCACTGAATCTTCAGACCATTTTGGAGAATTTTTACATCTTAATATTATTTTCTAATCATAATCATGAAATATCTTTTCACTTATTTGTCTCTTTAATATCTTTTAGCAAAGCCTTATAGCTTTCAATAGCCAAGTCTTTAGCTTATTTCACTGAGTTTACTCCTATTTCAATTTTTAATTCTTTTGTGATGGAATTGTTTTTGTAATTTCCTTTTCAAATTGTCAGTGCAAAAAATAACTTAATTTGTGTATTAATTTTATATCCTGCAGCTTTAATAAGTTTAGAGACATGTTCTTATAGTTCTTTGTGTTTGACCAGAATCTATAGATATAATCATAATCAGATTATAATCAGATCATTTGTGAATAAGGATATTTTGTCTTCCTTTCTGATATCTAACATATTTTTATTTCTTTTTCTTGCCTCATTGTTCTAGTTAGGATTTCCGGCACTGCAGAAATAGTGAAAGTACATATCCTAGTTTTGTTCCTTATTTTAGAGGAAAAGCTTTGAATTCTCTATCATTGAGTCACTGTGGATTTTTTGTATATGATGTTTATAATGCTGAGGCATTTTTTTCTGTTATAGTTTGAGGTATCTTTAATGCTGAACAGTCTCTGGGTTGAAATTGGTTCTCCCCTCTCCCACAATATGGGCTCAGAGATTGAACATAAGCTACCTGCCAGGTTTGTGCAATATTTTTAATCACTGAGCTATCTTACTAGTCATATGGCATGTAATACTTTTAATCTGCTATTGACTCTGCTTGCTAGTATTTCATTGAGGACTTTTAAATCAATAATCATATATGACATATTGGTCTATAGCTTTATTTTCTTATAATGTCTTCATTTGATTGTGTTGATTGTGGTATCATGGTAATATTGGCCTCATCAAATAAATATTCCTTTTTATAATAAATTTTAATTCTTAATTAAACGTTTGATAGAATTCACCAGTGATATTATAGGGTCCTGGAACTTTTCTTTTTGAGAAGTTTTTGATTTAAGTCAAAAATTTTCTTCATGATCCAGTTATGGTAAGCTGGATATTTCTAAGAATTTATACACTTCATCCAATTAGTAGCATATGGTTTTTGTAGTAGTTACTTTTATTTTTGAACGAGGTAATAATGGTTCCTTTCACATTTCCAAATTTTGCCAAACTTTTTTTTTTTTTTTTTTGCCTTGTCTGGGTTTTTTTTTTTTTTCCCTCAACATTACATTTTGTGAAATTTTACTGCACTAGGAATTTTAGTCTCAGTCCTGTACTTGTCAGCTCTGTGGCCACAAACATGTAACTTCCTTTCTTGGCCTAGCAGCCTTCTGCAACAAAACAAACAAACAAACAAACAAAAAAGAACAATTTGATGACTTGATGCTAACGGTGCTTTTTAGCTCTATGATTGGAGGAGGATCTAAATTTCCATGTGTCAAGAAACAGTGAAAGCCGCATCATTCTACTCACTGGTACCAGTACCACTACTTTTTATGCTATATGCTAATTTACTTAATTGGACCTTGAGACTGATTCCATAAAATTCAGATGTGTTTACTCATCCCTAACCCTACATTTACACACCGTCTCATTTACAAAAGAATTGCTAATTGCAAGCTAGTAAGCACTTTGTTCCTCTAAACAGAATTCCAAGGTCATGAAGATGGACTTGGCCTAGACTAACAGAAAAGGGCTCCCTGCTCCCACTTTAAATAAAGTCTTTCTGTCAGGTAGGACTTTCACCTACTGCAACATGAACTGGTGCAACCCTTCCTAACTTGTTATAAAAATGTCATGTTGGATGAAATCAAAAGCCGTTCTAGAGTCCATGTAGACAGTGTCTATTTTTCCCCCTTATCATTCTGGACTCTCATTCTGTCCCGGCAGAAATGAAAGAAGTCTGACAATTTTTCTTTATAAAGCCTTGTTCTTTACTCCTTTATTCTCTCAGAGGGGGACTGCTGCACTTTCAGGACAACTGAGTAGAAATTTTCGCATGTCCCACCTAGTAAGTTCTAGCCTCTTTTCTTCAAATGACATCACCTAAATTATCCTAGCTAATCCTAGCTAACTGGACTTGAAATCAGGATGAGTTCTTTTCACATGGACCATGAAACACTGCATTATTTAATCAAAGCTGAACTGGAAATTTGAAGAAAAAAATACATTTTCTTTCCAATCATTGAAGACATGCAAGTGTCTTGTCCTAATGTTCGGCAGGAGTGAAAAGTCTGCACAAGAGAACGCTCTGGCACCTCCAACAGGAGGGACAAGTGAGATGCTTGTTATTATTGGCGCTCAAGACTTATACTTGAACTCATACCAAGAACAGGGCAGGCAGGAAGAACTGGAATAAAGAAACACATTCATTCCACATAATGAAACAGTAATAAGAGATCTACAGGAGTTTACAATAGCCAAAAAGCCTGGATTGCCAAAGTGCTAAAGTATACACAGGCTTTTCCTGTCTAATATTTAAACAAAGGACACAGTACTGCCAGAAGAACACAGTACTAGATAGCAGAAATGGAAAAATAATACTTGTAGATTTTTTAAATGAGTGGGCACCTAAAATTTATGTATGTGTATATATACATAGCAAAAGAGAGAGATTGAGCTCATAGAGGAATTAGAAAACAATTTCTCTCTTTTCTTCTTCTCTATGAAGATAGATGCTCTATTGCTACTTAGAACCATGGAAGACTATCAACAAGAGGTAGACAGATTAGTCAAGAACAAATATTCATAGTGGTATGTTTTAAGTCAGGTGTGGAATGTCCCACAGATGAACAAAGTATCCCACAAATAGAGACGGTGACTGCTATCTTTTGATCTTGGGCTGAATTTTAATGACAAGCTTTATTTCCATTATCTCAGGGAATATGCCACAAGTCAGCAAACTGTAGCTAATTGGCCAAATCAACTGGTTTCTCCTTCGTAAATAAAATTTCATAAGGATGAGACATGTCCATTTGTCTGCACACTGTCTATGGTTCCTTTCCCACTGTAATGGTAAACATGAACTGTTTTCAACAGAGAACATATGGCTTGTAAAGTCAAAAAATACTTTAGACCTAGTCCTTTAGTGAAAAACTTCACTTATGTAAGACAGCTTTGCTACTAGTTGAGTATAAACATTGTTACTATCAGTTATGAGCTGTCATAAGATGTAGAATGGAAGACATGTTAGAAGTATAAGAGGCAATTAAGATGGAATGTTGGCGAGCTAGCAAGGAAAACTCTGTGCTTACTGAGTATGTAAAGACTGTCTCATTGGTATATAAGATACTGCTGTCAAGATAGTTTTACCTTTGCTCAAATACACGGTGCTTATGCAGGATGAAATGAATAATGATGTCGTTACAAACATGGTGAGACACTATTACAACTTAAAAATGACTTCCTTGTAATGCTGGTTTAGCCTGCATTATTCCTTAATCTCATTAAATGCCTTTAAGCTTCTTCAAATGTGCTAGCAAAACAAAAAAATCTAATACTCAATTTTACCTATGGACATAAAAATATTGAGAAGCACTATTTTAACACTGTCTCAGACCTCAACTCTAATTCATCTGCATATTTAATTGATTCTACAAATTAACCTCTGATATGGAGAATTTGGGACATATTTGTGAAAATAAGAAAGCTAAGTTAAACCTAAAGATGAAAAGAACCTTTTTTATGTTTTTCTCCAAAGAGGAAGGACTTTGTCAAAGGAAAAACCCTAAACTAATGCAGTCCTATGCTTTGGATGATAAATGACACATTTTTGTAATTGAAATGTCACAGTGACTACAATCAAATATCAGAGAATCTAAAGAACATGCTACTAATAACAATTTTTAGTATAAATTGAGAAAAATACTATTATGAAGCTTATGTAAATTAGGCAATGAATGTAGTTGAGAAGGATAAGGAAACAGTGGAGAGAAAGACAAATCTTCTCCATCCCCCAAACTGTAACAAATGCATTAAATTTGAGAAAAAACCAAGAAAGGAAAACAAAAGGGGGGGGAGGTGAAAGGGATAAAATAGCAAAACTATACATGAGGAGCTTGTGAGAATTTTGCACAAAAGAATTTACAGGTGCTGGCAAAGCAGCAGTAACACCTGTCCCTCATTAAGCACTGAATTTATGAAGATGAGCTACACAGAGAAACAGACCAGGGAGTTGCTGAAACGTCCTTGCTCTCCATCACATGTTCCCAAGCTAAATCACTTAACCATGCTGGGAAAACAAGTCTAGCATGGGAGTGTGCACACAAGGCGTGGTGATAGTTGTATAACTCATCTTTTCAGAACAAAAAAAGATCTTTGCAGGCACAGACATGTAGGTGTATTAAAAACATGAGACAGAAGGAGGGAGAGAGGGAGAGAAATGGAGAAAAGGAGGAAGGGAGGGGGAGAGAGAGAGACAGAGAGAGAGAGAGAGAGAGCCTACTTTAGTCACTAATTCACCACATTATTTTCTGTCTTCCAATATGTTAAGCTCAAAACGTTTTTCAGAACACCTTACAGTATATATACCTAAAGCTAAATACAAAGGACTAAAGAAAATTTATAGTTCTAAAGGGTAGGTAATACATGTGTATGTATAATATTCTGTCTATATGAATTTCTTGCCTAGCCTTAGAATCTCTTTACGGCCACACCTACTTCTGTCCCTGCTTCATTTCCTTTTCAGCCTCCTTGTGCATCACATGAACCTTGGGCCATGTTTCTTTGCCTCCTCCTTCAAGTGACTTTGTAAGAAACTACCTCAGTGTTTTTCAGGACAAAAAAAGGTCCTTATCCCATATCATCACTTCATGAACCTTAAGCTATTTTCATCTCATTACTATGTGTTTTCTTAAGTCCATTTCAATCCTGTGTGTAGTTCAAATTATGATAATCTGCTATATTTTCTTTTATTTTTTGTACATAGTTGAGATCAACTGGAATTCTGAATTATTTTACTAAATTGTTTATAGATATTTTATCTTGTTATAAATATACTTTTGAAATTACTAATTAATGTCCTAATGCATTTTATGTTTATAATTAACTTTATCATCTAAAAATAAGTCCATAGCTAAAGATAAAGAGGAACAGATCAGAAAATAGGACCTTATAGCACCAAGGAATGACTGAAAATGAAGGATAGAGTCAAAGAATAAATACACAAAAATACTCTTACAAAGAATGAGAATGAAAAATTCTACCAAGCAGATGCAAGATGACTAAATGAGCTACTGAGATAACTTAGTGGGTAAGGTGCCTATTTGCAAAACTGATGACCTGAGTTCAATCCCTGGAAACCCATATGATGGGAGAAGAGAACTGACTTCTGAAAGATGGTGTCTAGTTCTACAGGTATGCCATGGCATGCATGTGTGCACCTTCTCTCTCTGTCTCTACTGTTCACTAGTTGAGCCTATTGAAATAGCCCATGGAGAAATGGAAATGACCGAATTGGTGAAAGTTCTCAGCCGTCTCCTTATACTGGGGCCAACTGTCTTCTCTAAGTCAGAGTGAGTCAATCTGGCTAACTGGTGGTTATTTTAAGCCTTGCTACAGCTCCTTTTCTCACTCCCAAACCTTCCTGTACTTGAAAGTGATGTGGAAACAATGAGACTGTCGGCACGTGTCGCCAATCATCAAAAAGCAAAATTCTCAATTGCTGACATGACAGTTTGACACCTGAAGGACAGGACAACTTCTATGAATATTATTTTTTATTTTGATAAAAAATCCCAGTGATATCTAAAAGGAGTCCTCCTTTGTCTCTGCTTCACATTCCTTCTCATGTCCTATCTCTTTTCCTTCCTGTCAGGAGTGTCAACTACAGAAAAATTATATTTAAAATGACTTGCAGCAGTTTCTTGAGCTACTTGCAGCAATTTCTTAGGTTGCTACAGAAATGTCACAAAAGACAGGGGTTATAAAAATGAAAGGTTTTTCTAATATCCCAGTTTGCATAGTTATATCAAATAATTTACTTTTCCCTCATTATAAGTCTTCATTACAATTAACAGTAATTCCATGACATTGAGATGCATTATTTTGTGTGGAAGAACAAATTATTTGTATGCTGTAAGCAAGCCCAGAAGAAAGGTTAAGCATTAGAAACTAGAAATGTAAGAAGGTTTGTAAACTACATTATGTTAAAGAACAGTTCACCTATAAGACCACAGAAGAAATCATTAGGAAATGACTATGCTCTGGAGGAAGCAAAAAGACTTACTCTGTCTGCCATTGAGCTCTAATTTCTTTGCAGAACATTTTCTTGGTGGAAATAGTCTGATATTAACACACTGGAGTAAATCCAGTTTAAGCTCTCTCTTACAACAAAACTGGTATCTCTGGATAAAATACAAAAATCAAACTACATCTGAATACATTTCATTGGTAAGGAGTATTAGTAAAGAAAGTAAAAATTTGGAGAATAATCAGTAAGTCCTAAAACCACAACGGTCCGAAAGCAGTATGACATATTAAATTGTTAGAAGAATAATCACATTTTTAGGAACAAATACAAGACAGAATCATGTTTAGATAAATAAAATAAATATGATAAACTCCTAAGCATTTGCCCAAATAAAATGAAATTACAGCCTAGCCTACATTTACACTAAACCCTATGTATGAATGCTTAGACTACAGCTATATTCATAATGGTCTCCAATCAGACACAACTGAAATGTTCCTCAGTTGAAGGATAGGTAAGTTAAATGTGTATATTCATAGTCAGCAGTAAAGGAGAGCTGATTAGTGATTATACATGATGTCTGAATCTCAGCTACATTATGTCATGTGAAAGAAACCAAAATTAGAACTTAATACTGTATGATCCCATTTATGTGACATCTAGAAAATGTCAAACTATACGAACGGACAGCAGATCAGTGAATAAAAGAGATTAAAGGTAGAGGAAAGACTTAACTACAAAAGGTAGCTATGGCAGAATGATTTTTTTTTTTAAGACTGAAGTGTCTGGGATGTTGTGGTAATGCTTTTATGCATTTGTTAGAACTCATAGAAATGCAACCAAAAGAGAACACTCAACTATTTCACATACTAGAAAAAAATTAAAAAGAGAATGTAAAATCTTGATAAATTTCTCTTACTTTCAGAAGTCAGTTTTCTCCTTCCACCATACAGGTTCCAAGACTGAACTCAGGAGGCTATTTGTGAGCTGGCACCTTGCTCCGCCTTACCTGCAGAGCTATTATGCTAGCCCCAAGGAACTTTTTGACAAGTTGGTCATCTCGTTTCATGTACTTATATGTTCATAAGTCTTAAAGACTTTAACTAAAATATCTATTAGGAAACTTTAAAAAAAAAAAAAAAAGCTTATCTGGCCTTCACGCCTTCTGGGAGAAGTTCAGAAACCTTCGGGCTACCATTGTCTTCAATGTACAGATTTCCATATACATTTTAAAATTCTTGCTGATTACATAGTTTTTCCAATTATACATTGCAGATGTGAGTAAGTGGTCACAACTTCCACTTCTGACATTATTTAAAAACACAGTACATAAATGTTGTGATACACAATTATAATTATTCATACTTGGTTAAAAAAATGAAATCATGCTATTAAACCACAAGCATAGTCTTGATTCTTCATAACACTGACCAAATACAATTATTTTGTATTCAGAAGGAACAAGCATAGTAAAATATTAGTGGTTAAATTTTAACATACCCTGTCAAAAAGTGCAAAAAGTTGTCTCAAGACATCTGAAACAGGCAACTTCAAGTACTCTGCAAATTCCTCGATTCCAATTCTTCCTCCTTTAGAAGAACTTGCAATAGATGCATATTCATCTAAATGCTTGCGAATACCATCCCAATCCAACCTAAATGAAGAATTGTAAATGTTATTAGCTTTTTCCAATTTACAGAAAGTTTCAAACGTGCATACAATGTAGTTTGAATATGTCCCCCTTCCCACTCATCTGAACCCTATTCCCCAATAAGTCTCGCTCCCAGATTCCTGCCCTTTTAAAATGATATTTTAGAGAATTGTTTCATCTATTTCCCTAAGGGAAATATTTTATGTTACATTTGAAAAGAAAATGAGAATGGGCATTTAAGAGACCAAAATTAACATGTATGCAAGCATTTAATCTTTAAAAGTGTATTAGCAGAACTGATAAAAACCCCAAATATCTGAAGGAAAGTAAAACAAACAAGAACGGCATTGTGGTGGAATACCAAATGATTTGTGAATCTTCATCAAACATATCTACTAAGCCCACTGCTTCTTACCGAGTTATGAAAGAAATTATAAATCTTGCTTTCAAAGAGCTTTCAGCCTGATAACTCACAGTTCGTGAAATGTTACAAGAAGAAAATTTACTGGAGTATACACATTTACTCTCATATTTGTTATTAAAAATCAGGATGCTAAAATACTGGCAAATATACAGTGGCTTACATCACCTTCTGTTTTGTCTTGAAGAATTTAGTAAGTGGCCTAACATATATGTCTGTAAGCAATTTCGATAACTATCCACACTTTTCATATCCATAGAATATTGTGGATTAAAACAAAAGCAAAACATTATTGTCACTGAGAGGATATAAACCATGCTTTTATATGATTTATCAAAATAGTTATATATATATAGTATATATATATACTATCCACACCTTTCATATCCATAGAATATTGTGGATTAAAACAAAAGCAAAACATTATTGTCATTGAGAGGATATAAACCATGTTTTTATATGATTTATCAAAATAGTTATATACCAATATTGAGCTCTGAAACAGTAATTGGTTCTGCAACAACTTCCTAGTGAGGATGTTAAGTAACGTTTACTAAATAGAGAAACATTGCAAAGTCCTAATAGAGATGAGAAAGGGGGAACTATAATTAAAATGGATGTGAGGATCATACCTTTTATACCAGATTGTCAAAAGGGAATAGTTTAAACTAGGTCATAAAAGAGCCAAAGGAACCTTTGGGCTTAGGGGGAAAAAAAGATAATCAGACAAAAACAAAACAACAACAACAAAAAAAAACCCAAGGTAGATCTGTGACAGTCAGACTTGACACTATACAAGTTTTTCACATGTGAGATTCTGACCACAAAGTACCAATGCCATTTTATAATGTTGAACTTCTTGTAAAAATGTGGCAGGATTGACTGTACTGTGAATCATTTCTAAGTAATAGGACAATCTATATGAATTCACATTTGCTACCTCTTGCTTTCTTCTTGTGACCACTTCACTGTGTTTACTTTGCATAATAAATTAGACAAAGAAAACAGAAGTTAAATGAACAATGAATGCTAGCTTTCCTAATAAACACTTTAAGGTATGAAAGAAGAGCAATAATAAAGCAAGAGAAATAAATACATAATTTCAGACTTCTTTAATATACTTGTGAAGCGTTAGTAATTTAAAAAATATGCTTACTTCAATTTCCGGCTAATTTTAGTAAATTCCACCAACCCAGCTTCCATAGGCAACGTTAACTGTCCTGCTGAAATCATTAATCTACAGTCTTCATATGTGTGATCTGTTACTGGTATTCCCAGAGTTCTAAAGACATTAAGCAGAAAAAAAAATCAATTAAAAAAAAAGCAGTGGTTAATGTTATTAGTCCTGAATTGGTCAACAGATAATAGCAACTAGAAATGTATTTATTGCTTTTTAGACTAACAGTTCTGGCTTTTCTTTACAGGTGTACTATGGCTCATTAAAACTGCTTACAGTTTGTATAGCTAACAATTTTTATTTGGAACTTTAACTGGAACAATAATAATAATTTACTTAAGTCTCACCTCGTGGAAGGTAATCAGAAGACTTAGGTTCAAATCCTAAATGCTATGGACCTTTTGGTATTTACCTGAAAGTGTCACTTCTCTTGTCAGGAGGAGGAAAACTTGTTCTAGTTCACAGGGATATTTTAAGCACAAAATGAAGCTGCCTGCATACTTAAGTAAGCATGTTGTCCAAACCACTGCCACCTGTGATGTTTCTTCTTTTATGACTTCAGGTCACCTTTTGGCTACATAGTAATCTTCTAAAACTTAAAGCTAACTGATACTAAGCCAAGATTCCCTTCAAACTCCATTATTCTCCATCTTCAGAAGAGAGTGTATCTTACTATCTACCTTACTGCTGTTTAGACATCTTTAGTAAATATATTGCAAGCATGTTTAAGATAGAAAATAAAACTTTAAAATGTTTCAGGAATGATAATAATATGCTACATAATAGATAAGAGAATGTGAGTGAGTGTGAGTTCCAGTGTGTTTCTATCTTGTTTGTATGATTTTGGAAAACTGTTTAGTACTCTGAATTATTGCTTTTCTTATTACATAGAGTTGCTGTGAACATGATGTAGATGATGTAAACAAAGGGCCAAGCACACTTCTTAGTACGTGCTTTTCATCACCGTTTGTCTTTATTCTCAGTGTGCATGCAAAGGCTGGTTTTGGACGTGCCATCCTCCTGCTTTAGCCTCCTGAGCACTGGGATTACAGGATGCATTACCATGTCTGGCATCTTTGCAGATGCTTTTATCACATCCCTGCCTGCTTGAGTCTCAACGTAATGAAACCCATGAGAAAAGCAAGGCAAGAATTTTTTCCCATTTTACAGATGAGGAGAAGGACCTTTGAAGAGGACATGTTCTCTTATTCTTTGTGTAAGGTCATTACACATCTCACCCCACAGTACAGAATCAAAAGTTGCCCAAATAAATCCCTTCTCTGTCTTTAGGGATACTTTGGGAACCCAAGATAGCTGATAAAAACTCTTTCAATTCCTAATACTTATTCCCTAATGTTTGATATCAGGTGGCATGCAGCTCAAAATTTGCTTTTATAATGCAAAAGAAAAAATATGAAAGCAAATTTTCCACTGGTTTAGAAACCAAATAGGTATACTTAAGTATAACTAATAGCAAAAATATTTCAATAAATATTAATCCTTTGAAAATAAATTTATTCTGCTGTGAAATTTGTGTCAGAATTGTGTGTGTGTATAATCTGTGTGTGTATGTGTGCAGGAAAGGAGAGAGAGAGAGAGAGAGAGAAACAGAGAGACAGAGAGAGGAATGAAAAACCTAAGGACAAGGCTAAATACTGCTATGAGGCTAGATTCAGAGTTCCTGTTGAAAATTTATTGCAAAAAATTGCTGCAGGTCTACTAGCTCCAAACCTCTTACTGGGCCTGATGGAAGGAGTTGCTGCTGGAACAGAAGGCACATATCCAGAGGTCCCTGAGGCTGCCTGGGCAGTAAAATAGTATAACACATTCTTTCATTACAAGACAGAGGGTGATTTATCTAATTAAATTACCAGCCAGTTAAAACTCCCTTAATTGCAGGAAAATATTTACTCTATGTTGTGTAGCTCTAAATCCTAAATTTATAGCTGTGCCTTCATAAGGGTAACTTTTTCCCTTTTCTGTGCCTCATTACCTCCTGTAAACTTTATCCTTCTTTTTGGTGCTGTGATCATGAATGCCTTTGAAACAGTCAACTTTGGGTTGTTGTATAGAAGCTGAGGGACTTGGGGCTGGAGAGGTGGCTCAGGGGTTAAGCCTCTGCCTTGCAGGCGGAAGGTCCTGAGTTCCAATTCTAGACCCCACGTACACGTACAGACGCCTGGGGGAAGCGGGGTGGCCTGCATGTCTGGTCCTAGTAGGGCGCAGCCTGTGAATCCTAGGTTAATCTAATCCTAGATTAAATAACAAGGAGGAAGTGGAGGAGGTCCATGGTGGTTCTCGAATTCGCTGGTGGTTCTACATACACACACACACACACACATACATGCACACACGCGCACACATGCACACACGCACAATTTAATAAATAATAATAAAAAAAATTTAATTAAAAAAAAAAAGAAGAAGCTGAGGGGCTGGAAATCAGACCTTAGGAAAAATGGCTTGTGGCCATGAAAATGTTGTGTGTTCAAGTGTCACGTCAACATGGGAAAAGCCACCTGTGGAAGACACTGGCTGGGTTCTCTGAATGAGACACATCTCTACTAGTTTGAGGCTAAAGCTGGGAAATGCTTATAGATTGTTTTACTGACTCAGCACATTATTTACTTATCAACTGAGACCCACGGGAAAAGAAAGCATAAAGCCATGATAAGCGACACTTGCCGATAATTTTCAAATTATTCATTGACTAAAATCTCAAATGGATACTTACTCTGCCATTAAACTCCGGACTCTACTGGCAAAAAGAACTGGATCATTCTTTTCCTCATCACTTGGCACTTGAACAGGCATAAACTGAAAGGCAAATATACTTGTTTATAATGATCGTTTGGCCTAAGATAGTACTTGCTAAATTAATTTATAAGCTACCTATAAACATATTTCAACCTTTGCCTTTCTAGAGTGTAGGTGATATGATATTATGGAAGGAATGCTGGGTTTGGACTCAGGACAGGCAAGTCTGCTTGTGTAACTTTGTTAACTGTCTCCCCATCTCTGAAGAGAGGGCTGTAATCATCTGCTGGCCTCCATCTGCACATGGTGAAATTGCAGTTCCTAATATTTTACTTCTAGAGATGCATTTTCTTCACCTTAATTTTATGAGACAATGGTCTATTATTTTTACTTTTCAAAATTTTTTTCATCCTTTTAGAGTTTTATAAGTGAATACAGTGAATCTGTATTTCCATGCCTTAATCCTTAATCCCTTCCCTTTTGCTTTTCTAGGCAAGATAATTAGAATCTTTCTCTAAATAAGATCCTCGTTTTCATAGAGTAGACCAAGAGCTCCAGATTTTAACTATGTCCTTATTACCTCAATTACAGAGGAGGTTTAAAAGCTTAACTTATCTACCCAAAGTCATACAAATCAAATGGCTCAGATTCAGCCAAAGGCTTGTCAGACTTTATTTTCTCCCACTAATACATTCATTCTTCCAAGGGTATGAGAGCAAAGAGTAGGAAATAATTTCTCCAAAGGGCAGGAAAATATAATCAAATCAAAAGGTGCAACCTATGGTATATAGATATATAAAAAAGATCTATTCTATACTGAGTGTCATACAGAAATGCTAATTCTTGACATGATTTTAAGGGACACCTGTCACTTTACCAGTAGTTCCTATTTGTTGAAATGTAGTTATGAACCAGGGGGCATATTAGGTATTTTATATGCATCATTTCACTTCCTTAGTTCTTTTTTTTTCAATATATTATGGAGAATTAGAACTCACAAAGATTAAATGGCTTGTTTAAAGTATGATGCCTCAAGTCCATTCAACAAATGTTTGAACCTTACATTTATCTTACTTGTACCAGGCAGATGGTGCATACTAAGCCCTAGAGATCTGGCTATGAAGTCCTGGCCTCAGAAAACTCTTTATGTAATAGAACAGAAATTTATCCTACTAAACCAACCAATAAGAGCTACCTACTCAGTGCTGAGTCCTTGATATTGGGAGCTTCATATGAGTAGCTCTCTCCACAATTCCTTAAGTTCTATCATTTCTATTTAAGATGAAATTGTGTGGCTGGAGAAATGGCTCAGGGACCTACTTAAAGATGCCAGTCAGAAGAGCTGGCTTACACTTCTGGCTATAGTGGGTGGAGCCTGGGAAATCCCAGAGTGAAGCAAGAAGGAAGTAGACGCAATCCAGGATGATTCACGAAGTCACCCTTGATCCTCTACAGGGATACACACACAATACGCAAACACGTGCACACACATACACACACAAAATAAAATATTAAAATAAAATTTAAAAAGATGAAAATGTGCTTAAAGAAAATAAACAATATGGCCAAGATCACATATAAGCAACAGGGCTATAATTTGATAGAAAGAGATTTAAACAAAGAAATGCTGTTTTTTTTTTAATTCAAATGGATCTAGTTTCAAATCTTGCTACATATGCTAATATTAGAGCAGTGGTGATTCAGATAAAGTTTAAGCAATAAAGCATGACAATACAAGGTCCCAGTTTTTGAGCAATAATTTAGTGGTGGGACATCAAAGATACACCAAGGAAAAGAGACTTAGGTAAGAGAAGCTTAAAAGATTCTCCCATGGTCCTGAGAGAGATTACAGGACCTGGAATAGAAATGAAGGTTTAGAATGTAGGACACAAATAGATGCAAGAGATATTTTTAAGGTAAATATACAGGAGTTACAGAATTAATGTGCATTATGTCATTTCACTCTCATGTTTGTTAACTTCTCCAAGAGAAAGAACACCCAGCCGTAGATCTGCTCTGTGATCTGGGAAAGGGCATTTGTCCTTTATGGGCTTCTGGTCCTTCTGCCAAATAAATAGTTTTGACCACAGATCTCTACTAAGCATCCAGTTATTCTTTAGGGTGGAAAAATAAACCAAGCCACCAGAGGTCCCCACATCACTTAAACTTCCAAAACTGCAAATTAGAACTGCCCCTCCATCCTATTCAGTTTCTTATATGTGCATAATAGGGAATTCAAGGAAGAAAACAGTTAAGTTAATATCAATGTTCTCTACGTTTCTAACAAAATCACACAAGTAAAGCTTTAAAATGCCAAATACGTCTTCATTTTAAAAAAAGCCAAATGGCTATTTATAGTACATTAACTTTATAGGTTATAAATTTGCATACTGAAAATTCTTCAAAATAAATTGCTGCTCAAAATTAGTATGAGTTTGGTTCCTATTAATGCAGATACATATTCTATAAAATGGCTTTCAAAAACTCTTATATTGATGTGGCACTTTATTCTGGGGAAAATAAATTCCAAAAAGTAAAGGATAACCAAAAGCCTGGACTTGATATTCTTTCATCTTGGAGACCTTGTGCCTTCTGAAAAGCAACTGAATGTGGATATTAATAAAGTCTTCTAACCTAGAGTAGTTCTGACCCTGGATGCCAAAGCTCCACTTTGTATAGTCATTCAGGCTCACACCATGATTAGACCCTTTATTTGGAAGACAAGATCAACTCGAGAGAGAAACATGACAGCCATGACCAATTATTATGGCCCCAGTGTACATTTAAATGTCCCAGGGACTCAAGACTCCATGTTCTCTTTCTACCTCTACCTTTGTCATTATCTTCAGTACTCACAATGAAGACCCAAGTGTCTCTTTGATTTCACAGTCCTTTCAATGTGGACAGACATTGTTTGCAACTCTATCTCAGCCATAGAAATAAATTATTTATGTTTCTTTGAAAAATTTATTTCCCATCATTATCCTTGAGGGTTTATTTCTCTATTGATCTGATCTTGCATAGATTCTGACAATATGACAGTTGGTTACGTCGGGACTTCTTGTCTCTCTTTATACAGTTCCTACAGCAACATGCACCTGTCCATCTACACTGGATTTGGGACTCAGACACTTTCATACGGTCTTTCTTTCACCTAGTCTCTCACTTCTGTGTACTTCTGGCCAAAATTCTCTTGGTTACCCCTCCAGATTCTGTCTTCCCACTCTCGTGAGAGACCATGGAGGGATGCTAAAGGAAGTTTCATGAACCCTAAACTTTTCAAGTGGTAATTCCACTTTGCCTCAGTGGAGGCTATAGCCATTGTATAACCAAAAACAATCAACATCCCACCGAAATAAATTAAAAACACTATCAAACCTAAAAATGATCCAGTGACACTTGGCTTTCTACTTCAGAGAGAAGGTAGTCTAATGGAAATTCTGTTCACTGTTACACTGAATCTGAAATTGATGCCACAGCTCCCCTCCTTTTCCTACTTTAAATATTCTCCAATCTTCACTGTACTTTACTTCCACCAGTCTGTCCCTGGTGAAAAGAGAAGCTGGCATGGTTCTCAGCTAACAATCTCTTTGTATTTTTGGTTTCATAGTGTCCTACCTGCTGCTGGTCCTTACACAGTACATAAGATAAAAAATAAAAACTCCTAAGGCTAGCCACTAACCACAGCCAACGCTGAATACCAGTAAAACTAGGTTGATCAATGTGTCTTGACCACAAGCACGCTCCTTTCTACCAACTAATGAATAAGAAGAGGGAAATTGGTGAGTGATAATACTATGATCAATCTTTATTTTTCTTGGAACAGAAGAGCATTTTAAAATCAATCCTATCAAATATGAGATTCTACATCTTATGTTTCATTTCCTTTAAGTTTTCAAGGGAAAAATGCAAAAGGAGGAATACATTCATGAATAACAGTTGGTATTTCCTTTCCAAAGGAAGAGAAACACCCAGATGAGGTAGGAAGTAAAAGTTAATGCTTAATGAATGCTTACTGCATCAGTGACCTTATAAAATCCTCACAGCCCTATAAAAAGGTGTTATTGTCTCTATTTGCTGGTGAGAACATAGGATTAAGAAGTTTGAGTCATTTTTTAAACATATATAAGCAGGTAGTAAAAGGACTCCAAAAAATCCAACAGATACTTTTTAAAGTATGCCATTGCTCCACTAACATTTACAAATTCCTGAATTTTGCCAAGTTCCAGAACCAATTAGCTTTGTTAGCACAGTGCATATTTGGCTGAAGTGTATATATGTATGGCTGTGACATAGGGGCTTTCTAAAAAGTTTGTTTAAAATCCTATCATAGTTAAGCACAAGTGTCAACTTTGGCTGTTGAGGGTTTGGGCTCTGGGCACAGTTGTAGAGAGTTGATGTTCGAGTTAAGCCCAGAGCAAACCTGAAGGAGATTGTCTAGTTGATGGGAAAGACCCAGCCCATGGTGGGTGGGATTAGGCCCTGGATAAATCACAGAGAGCTGGTTGAGAAAGTCGGCATCCTTCTGTTCACTTGGCCAGACATGCTGGTCTGGCAAGTAAGGATTGTCCATCTCTCAGCCGTTATGTGGTGATGGTGGCCAGTTCCCTCAGCCCTGGTGTTGGTGCTGCTCTCCCGTCAAGCTGAACTGAGAACTGTAACCAGACTATCGTAAGGAAATAAACCCCTTGTTCCCTTAAGCCGTTTGATGGTCATTTATCAGCAATGTTGCAGGCTGACTGCAACAGATCCAAAACCAACAACAATTATAGTGTATTTTGAATAGTTAAATAAATCATCCCCAAATCAGTTACATGCAGCATTAAAATATTTTGTTCAATGATGGGAACACAATGGTGGTCCAAAAAGGTTATAACAGAGCTGAAAAATTCCTATAGTTTACCAGGAGTTTTTATTTTAAGTATTATTACAAAAATCAGAAAACCTGAAAATTTGAAACTTTGTAAAAGAATCAAAAAAGACAAAGATTAACTTATTTCTGAAGAAAAAAGTTTCAAAATAAATTTAGTGCAGTCTTAGTGAACAGTGTATAAAGTCTATAGTTAAGAGGCCAGCTAGCCTGGACTACATCATGAGGCCCTGTCCCAAACACAAAAAAGCAGTGAGATGGCTCAGTGAGAAGAGACTTGTCTTGCAAGCCTAGAGATCTTAGTTTAATCCCTGGATCTCACAGGCTGGAGTTTCTGCAGCTTCTCTTCTTTCCTTCATATATGTGCCATGGTATGTACACACCCACACTTAGACACACATGCACGCGCACACACACATATAAACACAAAATAAAAATTTTTAAAGCCACTTCCTCACAAAAATGTCTACAGTAGCACACAGTCATGTAGAGATCTTCACATTCCTTCACCACTTACTGACTGACTCATCCGGATAAATTACAGTTTTGTGAATTCCACTCATGGTAAGTGATCTAGAGAGGGCATTCATTTTTACCTTTTATTTTACTATATTTACCATACATTCCCTATGTTTAGATGCATAAATATTTATAATTGTATCATAAATGATTCTAGTACTTAATACAGTAACATGTCAAACAGGTTTGTGGTATGTGCCAAACACAGTCTAGGTGTGTGGAAGACTCACCCATCTAGATATGTATGAGTACACGCTATAGTATTTACATAATGAGAAAACTGCCCAGCAATTCATTTTGTGGACCTATCCCAGTTGTCATGTACTATACTACTGACTTTGACCTTTACATAAGCGATTGGCTCTTTGAAGACTTAAAAACTGATATACATGTATAGAAGTTAACATTAATTATTAATTACAATGCTTTCTTAAATTGTATATTCTTTCTAAATTAAAAAGATCCATTTCTAGGGGCTGGAGAGGTGGCTCAGGGGTTAAGCCTCTGCCTTGCAGGAGGAAGGTCCTGAGTTCGGATCCTAGACCCCACATATAGACGCCAGGCGGAAGCGGGGTGGGGGAGGGGGGCGGCCTGCGTTTCTGGTCCTGGTAGGGCGGAGCCTGTGAATCCCAGGACAGAGTAAACAAGGAGGAGGTGGAAGAGGTTCATGGTGGTTCCCGAATTCGTCCATGGTTCTACACACACACACATACATGCACACACATGCACACCATACATGCATAATCAAATAAATAATAATAATACATTTAAAAAAATAAAAAATTAAAAAAAAGATCCATTTCTAGAACTGAAGGCAAATGAATTGCCTAACATAAAGTACCTGACATCTAATGCTAGCTAGTCTAAATTCACTGTCAGATTTGGGAAGTAATTTTCATAAAATAACACATATGGGTATGCATATGTATATCTATAATATACATGCTTTGAATTAACAACTAATATGTATCTTATGAAATAAGAAAATGATTTGATAGCAAATGTGAAGGTTAATTTTCCATCAAACTAGCTGCTGTCCACATTTACTACAAAGTCCAATTTAGCATGAATATCTTGTAATGAAATAAATGACCAGACTTCTAATTTACATTTTATGTTGCAGATATTTCTTAGCACATAATTCATCTTCTCTTGTCTCTAAACTATATATTTATTTCAAAATGATGGCTAGAAGATATTTCACAAACATGCCACATTATTATTAATAGAATAATCTTCGTTAGTACCCTCTCAGGTATGTACTTGTTCATCATTGCTCAAGGATGCCAGAGGACAATTCCACATCTATGAACTTGCAGTCTAGGGAGCTATCGCATTCAGTACACTGAGATGTCCAGGGACTTACAAAACTAAAAGTGTCTAGAAGGTTACTTTAATAATCCAATCAAACTGAGTGTGATGCTCACGCTCAGGAAGATTGCTGTAGGAAGATAAGCTCTTGTCTTGAAACAACAGAAAAAGAGTAATAGGAGGTGAGTTAAAGCTGAATCGTTAAGGAATCTGTCATGCAAGCAAGAGTACCAGAGTTCAGATCACCAGATATCAAGTAAAACGCTGGGTGGGTGTGGTAACCCACCTACAATTCTGGCATCAGAAGTCAGAAACTGGGACTCTCCAGAGGAGCTCACTAACCAGACTAGCACTATCAGCTAGCTCTAGGTTTTATTAGAACTCTGTCTCTAAAAGGATAAGGTGGATGAATCGGAGGACGATTCTCATGTTAACCTTGGGCTTCGACATGCATGTGCATACATATGTGCATGAATACATGCTCATACATATGGGAACATATACATATACATGCACCATACACATATACAAATGAAAATGGAAAAAGGAAAAAATAACAGAGTAAAACTGTACAACTTATACCACACTCTTGAGTAATGAGTCTTGGATTAGGCCTACTCAATAGTCAAGAAATTCTGAAAGCATACCCACAATAATAAAAAAAGATACATATCAATTTGAAAGTAAAATAAACAAGAGGGAAATGCTTCTGAAGTATTTAGACACCTAAGATTAGAGCAAAAAAAATGAACTAAGACCACCAAGCAAATTCCATGTGGGGTAATTCCAACTCTGCCACAGAAGATATGGCAGAAGATTGAACCTCAGAGACAAGGCCCAGATTTTCAGTGCGTGAGTCAGTGTCTGAAAGGTTTCTGGGATGCATTTCTTAGTTGCATTCAAACAGTGGAGAATCAAAACTATTCAAATATCATGAAGATATCAAAGTCAAACATAGAGAACTAAGAGGCTGAGGCTGGAAGGTGGCAAGTTCAAAGCCAACCTGGGCAACTAAACAATGTGTTCTTTCTGAAAACAAATAAAAAGGGCTGGGGATGTAACTCAGTGATACAATTTTTGCCTAACATGTGTGAACTCCTGGGTTAAATTCTCAGTACCACACAAAATAAGATAAAATGAATAAAGCAGTCAGAAGTTGCATGGGTTAAAAGCATAATCATAAATCTAAAATAAATATAACTAAAATAAGAATACTAAACTTAAAGTTCACAAATTTCAATTCTGTAACATAATTGTAATATATTAATTCCCTGCTGACTCAACTATTTTCAACAGGCTGAAAGGCACTTTGTGAGGTTACAGAACAAAGAACACATTCTTTTCATTGCTACATGGAGAATGCAAATACTGTAATTCTTTTTAAAGAAACAAAGTCATGACACAGAAAGGAAATGTGGTTAGAGCAGTCAGAGCACAAAATGAGGAACTTACATACCTCTGTTGTAATGCAATTTCACCATGAACACACGCACAAAACAAAAAGAGGACCGTTCTTTGTGCAGTTCCACATCTGGTGCTAGAAACTTGTTTTAGTTAGAGAAAGGACAACATATGGGAAAGGAGGGTGTGTGTGTGTGTGTGTGTGTGTGTGTGTGTGTGTGTGTGTGTGTGCAATGCTGTGTATACATATCTTATCTTCCAAATTTGTGAAGAAGATAAAGTTTGTTTTAGGTTCAGGTTCATTGGATTGTTTTAGAAAGGGAAAATAAGAGTTAGATTACTCACACAATTATTAAACACAGAACAGTGCTCAGAGCAATTAATGATATGATGCAGTTTCCTGAAGTGTATTCTATGACACATTAGTTTCAGGAGATATCCAGAGGGAAGAAAGGGTTTTATGATCAAATAGTACGAAGGCTTTGAGAAGTAGTGAGAAAAGAACCTTGGTTTGTGGCATTTACCCTGCTACTTCCTGAACTTCTTAGCATACAGATTAGGCTTCTTTTCATTTTCCCTTCGAAAGTTAAGTACATCCCAAGAACGAGTGAGTATATGATCATGCTGACAGGTGCTGAGCTAGTTTAAAAAAAAAAAAAACTAACAGACAAATAAACATTCAAATCTCAAAAAAAATCACTAAATTTAACTCATTATGCAGTATAATTTACTCTTACATATCATCTGATATTGCTGGCAAGGTATAAATGGCTGAAAACTAGGCTATCTAGTAAAGAAAATCATGGTCTTGTCAATTAGGTTCTGTAGTCCTACTACTTAAAGCACAAGCCCTCATGTGGAACCCTATATTGCACATAAAAGTATAATATTTTCAATACCTAATCCCTGGATAGAATTTAAAACATCCAGGTAAGTGTCTTAAGACCCCAATATTCTACAATGTGCAGTTACAAGTCAAAGATTCTGTTCTGTGAGCAATGAAATGAGTGCTTCCCAGACACAACTTCCTCAGGTTTCCCAGGTGCTAGAATGTTCCACAAGTGGGGGGGGGGACTGACCTTGGTGTCTCTTGCCCAAGCCGCGAGTATTACTGCTCAGACTCCACTGGTGACCATTAGCTCCTCCTGTCAGGTGTGAAAGAATACCTTTCAACTTGTCAGGGGTCAGCACTAAAAGGAGTCGAGAGGTGGGGAACAAGGGATACAAATCTGACCCAGCAGATGGTTAACATGTAGGAGGTTCCCAGAAGTTAGACATGTTTTCTAACGTGATTCCAAAGGCTAAATTTGACAGCATAGATTTAGAGATACAATTTGTAAGAAGATCAAGGTTTCTTTTAAAGTTGGTGGACTCTCATTCTGGCTCTAAAAGCTTAAAATTAAAGGGAAAGCTGCATCTTCAGTTCCAAGACTACATCTGAAGGACTTACCTCAACTTCTACTTTGGTGAAGGGCTGGCAGAAAGTAAGCACACAGAGCTGGATGCTGAAAACAGAAAAAGAAGGCTGTTTACAAGACAGTGCAAGCTTAGCCTAAAATTACTCTGCAACTCTTTCCTTGTGCACAGGCACACTCACATATTTCATGTATATTTTGCATTTATCAATGTATTAATTGCTACATTGCATCTATTACAGTTCTGCAGACTTGAAAACGAATACTCTTGCTACTCAAAAAATAAATCATCAAATGTAGTTACTGCATCATATCTGTGAGTCTGAGCCACAACTCAATAGACTAAACTTCAAGTTTACAGTGATATTAAGTCTCTAGAGAAATTACCCAAAGTCTATTCTAAAGTACAAAAAAAAATGCATTTATTGGAAAACTTTCTCAGTAGCACATTGCATTTCAAATATCATCTGATAAATAAGTTTTTAAAAATCAGTGGGCTTTTCCTTCAAACTTTATCAGAACTATTTGCATAGTAAATGCTTTAGTTATAAAGAAATTCTGAAAGCTTTTGGATTATACAGCTGGACAAAAGCTTTATTAATGTAGTTAACTGACCTTCTCCACAACAGATTTTGAAACATAGCTTTTCGGTGTGCATATAAATTCTGGATAAGATTTTGATAGGATTTTCAGTTTAGCTCATTAGCCCATTTAGACAGCTGACCCAGAAATCAGGCAGAGTGGATTACAGCTTATGTAATAATCAGTCAAGCTTTTTCCTTTTGCTTTTAAGCAATTTATTTATCTGTAAAAATTATCTAAAAGAACTTACTTGAAAAAGTTAGGAAGTTCAACAAGAAGTTAAAGGAAAGAATTTAAGAAGTAGATTTAGAATTTCTATACTTAATTATGAATTATTAATATGACAGTTTTCAAATCTTTTATCTGAAAGGGGAAAAAAAACTCTTTCCATCTATAAACTCCAAACTAAGTAGATCTACATCATCCCCTCAATTATTTTTTAAATTATTTACGTAAAATCTTATACAAATATTAGAATTAGATACATATCCTATGCTTGAAAGTATGACTGTTATGTAAAAATGGAATGGCGGGGCTGGAGGTGGCTCAGGGGTTAAGCCTCTGCCTTGCAGGCGGAAGGTCCTGAGTTCGGATCCTAGACCCCACGTATAGACGCCAGGCGGAAGCGGAGGCGGCCTGCGTTTCTGGTCCTGGTAGGGCGGAGCCTGTGAATCCCGGGGCAGAATAAACAAAGAGGAGGTGGACGTCCATGGTGGTTCCCAAATTCGCCCGTGGTTCTACACACACGTGCACACACATACACACACACACACATATACACACATGCACAACTGAGTAAAATATTTAAAAAAATGGAATGGCAAAACATCTCATTAAATTGCCTTGTCCACACTACACACAAACCAAATGCATCTCAGAAAGCAGCCTTTCATAGCTCTGCCTCTTCTCTAAGCTCATTCTCCAGATCTCTTCCCTCCCAGGCCATCTGCTTGGTATAAAATCTCTTTCTTAGAATCTACACACTTACAGCAAGAGCAACTAAGAATATTAATTTAGAGAGAAGAGACAGTGCCAAACATATATTAAGTGGGTCAGAAGACAGAGGTGAAATGGGATTTTCCAAGGTAAAATGTGACATCTGCACACAGCACAGTTGTTCTTGTTAAAGATCTTGTGTTTATTTATAGGTTCCAAGAAATCATCGACCCTTAATTATTTTTCTCTTTCTTTCCTGAGCTTTCTCTATCTGTGTGTGTGTATGTATGTGTGTGTGTGTGTGTGTGTGTGTGTGTGTGTGAATATTTAATTTTTGTTGGGTGAGGGAGAAGTTCTGTTTTTAACAGTATCAAAACTGAAAAAAAAAAAAAAAAACAGTATCAAAACTGGGCAAGCCCCTGAAAAAAGTTCTCACACGTAGGTTTTCATACAATTGTCACCAAAGTTTTTGAAGCAAACTTGAGCTTTTCTAAGGGAGCAAAACAAAGGATCTGAAAAGGAAAGTTGGATTCTATGGCCTTGTTCCTTTTAAAAGGCCTATTTCACTTCAGCTTTTTAATAGCAAAAGTCTTCCTCTCCTCTGTCAAGAACTTACAGAAACTGCTGATCCTTCTGCTTTTGAAATCTAAGAATGAAACTGAAATCTTGGTTAGTTACTTTCTCAGACATCATATCACCACTATTTCAGGTCACGAACTGAAATTGCTTTAAACCAGCGCCATAAAGTATGAACAGAGGTACTAGCTGATGTTAAGTGTCTACAGCAGAAAAAGTACAGACCTCAAGCTAAGGATGATACAAGCTAGGTCACTGGAGTGTTCCTTACAAACTGATAAACAAATACTTGAGAACTATTTGAACATGACAGATGATTAGAACTATCCAAAGTGCATCAATGAGCATTATTTTTCTAGTTATTATTGATTTCTCACTTTTTAAAAAAATTTATTTGAGAGAGGAAGAAGGTACAGCCATGGGTGTCATGGAGCATAGGGTGGAGGTCAGAGGACCCTCAGAAGTTAGTTCTCTCCTTTCACCATGTGGGCTCCAGGGTATTGAACACAGGTCATTACGTTTGGGAGCAGGAGCCTTACCAACTAAGCTGTCTTGCCAGCCTGATATTGATGCTTTCTACATAGATGTTGGTTACATAATTTGAGACTCTGATTAGAAACCTTCACTCTCATAAAAGCATGGTTTTGTTTTAAAGAAGGAATAAAATGTACTTCTTCACTAAATAAAGTTTACATAAGCTATAAAATGATACGAGTGACTTACAATGTATATCCTTGCCATGTCCAGGTCACAGTGTCCTGTAACAACAAAAGATTCAAACTATTAGTCTAGCCTGGTGCATATAGCTGTAATCCCGGCACTTCAGAGGTGGAAGCAAGAGGATCAAATGTTCAAGACCATTCTTGGTTACACAGTAAGTTCAAGGCCTGGCCAACATAAGTCTCAAAAACAGCAACAAATGGAAACCACAGTGGCCTGGGAGCCTGAGGAAATGTCAGTGGGTGAGAGTGCTTGTCCTCAGTATCCATGTAAAAGTCAAGCAGGACTGCACTTACCTTGTAAAATTTTCAAGATGAGAGGGCAAGCACATTGAATCTGTTTCCATGACTTATCTATTCACGCTTTATTCAAATATTAAAAGGGTCTTGTAGAATATGCTCTTTAGAATATCAAAATTCTTCCCTTACCAGCTTATTTGGATATCTGAGGAGGACAGGCTGTACTGGAACTCCTGGAATGAAGGCTCCTAGAACCATATTGAAAATTTATGACATGATTTTTAGATAAATGAGTTATAATAAAGATAATTATAAATAGTATGAATTGACTGCTATATAAATAGTACATGTAAAAGAAACTATCCTGAAGTGTTTACCAAAGTGAGGAATTATTAAAATTAAATTTTAAACAAAATATTAAATGCTGTGTCTAAAACAGTTAAACATTTATTTATTTACTGCTTTTATTTTATAAAAAACATAAG
The DNA here is from genome assembly GCA_023101885.1 of Typhlomys cinereus. Taxonomy (NCBI): domain Eukaryota; kingdom Metazoa; phylum Chordata; class Mammalia; order Rodentia; family Platacanthomyidae; genus Typhlomys; species Typhlomys cinereus. The sequence continues at coordinate 628,873 of JALPQD010000169.1, forward strand.
GGAATTTTATTTTAAAACAGTTGCTTGGCACACATCATTTTATCATTTATTATGAATTTTACATTATTTTCATTTTCAAAACTCATATTTTCAATAATATTTTTTAAATGTATTGACAAAATCAAGACTAAGAGCAACACGAATGCATCTAAAATGCAGAAGGTAAAAATCACCATCCTTGCTAAAAATTAAGTTACAACTTGGTGCTGAACAATCTGGGAGCCAATACAAAAACATTCTGGAAGTGTCAGGAATTAAAAATGCAAGCTGCTTTCAGAGTTGCCTTCCTAATGTGAAAAAGGGGGTGAACTTTGGGAGGCAAGTGAAGACCTCACAATTGACAATGGGTTTCCTACTTTCTGACATAAGACCCCAGCTATTTGTGAGGGATTGCTTCTTGAAGGAAAAATAAAAATGCCAGTGGTTTCTGTGCATAAGCACAAAGGTGCACGCGTGCACACGTGCGCGCACGCACACACACACACACACACACACACACACACACACACACACGACACTAAAAAGAAAGAGTTACCATACCAAAAATAGAAGCAAAGAAGTGTCGAATCACATTAAAAATACTTTATCAGAAAATAGGAAACGTTCAAAGCAAAGGAGTGTATTACAAGCTAATCATCTGAGAAATCTTCCACACTAAGCTGTTACAATACATAATTTAATTTATCTCACCTGGTTTAAAAGTAATCAAACAGGAACGATTAGTACAAGTACCTTCAGGGAAAACTAGTATCTTGGGAGAAAAGGAATAAATTTAATATTTCAGTCTAATTAATAGATTACCTCTTTATTCTCCTATGACTTCACTAACAGCTGTCAATGCTTAAAACTGAAAATGTAAGAAAAGGCTATCATTTGACTTGAATGAAAGCTGGGATTGGATTATTCTACTTTCCTCTAAGAGAAGTGTAGTTTGACCAATAAGATAATTAAAAACTAGATTAAAGTTTTGAATAGAAGATATTCTTAAATATATTCTACATTGTTTAGTTTTTTTCTAACATTCATTTCTGATGTTTTTCCTAATGATCTGATTTTCAAAAACCTAATTGCAAGATTACATTCCTAACCAAAAATTAATAATTTTGCTTCAGATTTCCCATTTCATGACATTTATTCATTTATATACTTTTTCAGGTTTTACTGAGAACTAAGAAGAAAATGAGTGTTATGCTTACTCGAACTAGTTAACAGATGGAATGCAACTTGATAACTTCCTTTTTCTCTGAGTAAATATCTTAGCTTTAAGGTACTACCATGTGTTTTCTTTGTGAAAGACATGTAATATTGCTAATTTCTCCATTAATTAAGAGACAGCTTGATTTTCTGAAACTTGAAAAATTTAATTATGAGTCAGTTTCCAAGTACATTAAGATAATTAACAGCAGTTAGAAATTCATATTTTATAATTTACAGGGAAAACATTATTAGGTCAAACTGCTATTCTTATAATTTGTAAATTTGTGAAACAAAAATTATGACTAAGTATAATTCCATCCTTCAACCCATTTATGATGACAATTAAATACAATAGCAAATTAATTTGTTTTATTTGGTGTGTTAAGTCCTACAGTTACATTATTAACAAGGGACAGATTTAAATGAATTACAGCATCTTTTGGAAATGGAAGAGGCATTAAACACAACTGATTTAGTGTTTAAGTTGTTTCTAGAATATCCCCACCAAGTGATTGCTCACTCAGTGTCCCAAAAAAACAGATTCCAAATCAGATCATTTCACCTCTGAAGTGAAGGTTCTTCTGCAAGAGGAGAAAAATGAACTGAAATCTACTTTCTTATTATCCGTCATCTGCTAATTTTAGACATATTTGTTGGCTTCCATAAAGAAACATCTAACCCTTAAGCCAAATACCACCTCAATCTATGTTCAAACCATTCCTTTCGAGCCCTGTTTTCTAAAGTCTTCTTGAAGGACATACTGTAGTATTATGAGTGGCCTGAACACTGTTGTATCACTCTGTTAGAGATGCCCTGTTCTCTCTGGGTAAAGATTGAAGGATACTTATTTGAATCATCCATGGTTTATGCAGCAAATCTTTCCCTCCTTTACCCTGAAAGGGTATTCCAGGGAAGCTAGTGGTAAGATGACGAACTTTGAAAAAGTTTTACAGGTTGTTTTGATATGTCATCTGAATTGAAAAGTTCTATGCAAATATATTCCTGAAAAGATTCAGTAAATATCATACTTTTGAGTCCAGTGAGCTAAATTATATGAAATATCCATATTTTAATGCCAATTAAAGAGTGAATCACTTATGATGTAAAGTAAAATTAATTCATAGTGTCTGCTAAATCAAAGAGGATACATTTAAGTCCATTGAGTATCTCTAGCGAAAATGACTGCTGAATACACACAGTTTTATTCTGCATCTATTGTGCTAAAGGTATCTAGCATTAGGTATCACCTTAACCAAATAAGTAAGTGTAATTAACTTACAGACTATAGACAGTCTCAGTATCTATAACTGACTGTCTACTTCCTTTTACCTGTGGCCATTCCCCTCCTGATGTTGCTCGCTTTATTATTTCATTGATTGTGTTCTTTCGGGAATCTGGATCTACACGGGACACCAAAACTGGTTGCACAGCACGTAATAGCCCTTTAAAACAAACAAAAAGCCATAACAAAGTCTTTATTCATTTTTTTTCTAAAGTGATCACACAATTAATACTGGATAAATCATAAAACAGATATTGATAGAAAATGAAAAGGATAGCAAACGAAAGAAAATTTTTTTTCTAAAAAAAATCCAAATTCTAAGTTTACCATATTTAGATTCTAATTTCTAAAGCAGATATTATTTCATTGATTTTACAGAAGGAAGTCCAGGATTAAAAACAAGCAAATTCAGTTTTCTGACATCCTTTCTCCTCAATAAGCTTCAAAGGTTACTTGTTTTTAAGAATAACTTCAACAAAACATCACAACTGTGATTCATTCCACTAAAATTCTCAGCACAACCCTGACTTTTAATGATACCTTCCTATGCTGTGCAAAATAAACTTCAATTGTTTTGACACACAATTTTTCAGGGGGGAAAAAAAAACACCGTAAATAAAGTAAGGTAGTTGCATAATAAGGAAAAAGAAGTTTTTTGACTAAATAACAAAGCTGCAAGAACTTCTTTTATTTCTCCAGAGCAACTAGGCAACATCTGACAACTCTCACATCCACTCTCTAGTCACTGGATACTTACAATAACCTTGGGACTATGGGGAGTAGTTACCTGGAGACTGATTCCTTAGAGAGGGACTAAAGCATCTGATAGGAAAAACATTTTACTTGCTTCATTACTTTTTATGTCAGGAACCACTTATTGTTCCACATCATAATTTTTAAAGAGTCACATAGGTATCCCTCAGGGAAACACGGGGTGACATTGATTCAGAAAACAGAGCTAAGGGAAAAGCCTTAATATATTTTTCAGTCTAGTATCCTGAAGAGTAACTCATGACATGGTACATAAACCTGTGTTTTCAGATTCTTTCATTAGATTCTCTCTCTAAAAAAAAAAATCAAGTATGTTTAGTATTTTTTAGCATTTGAAAACTAGCTTTCATGAGCACATGTGAGAAAAAGATATGATGATATAGTGATAAAATTTTCATGATTGATGAAGCCACAGATAGGAAAATAAAAATAGGGCATTTTCTTTGCACAAATTTATTCTTTCCATAGAATAGCTCGTTGAAATAAAAGCGAATGTTTAAAACATTTTTTAAAAATATGCTCAGACCTACCGCTCAATGGTGGAACACTTGCCTAATGTGTGTGAGACTTTAAGCTTAATCCCTAGCACTGAAATAAATAATCAAGATTAAAAAAAAAAAAGATCAAAACCAGTATATTATGGTTCTCTTAAAAGAAAGCATGAACATGATAATATTTTATCTGTTGCAAATACTTACTGCCAACTAGAGGGGCCTGGGCATTCTCATTCCGAGATACCAGAGAGGGCAACCCAGCCACAACACAAGCAATTCCATCGAAGAATGTGGAATGAGGAGCAACCACAAAAATGGGGGCTTCCGAAGGACTTGCAATCTTTCCCTTCACAGTCACTCTAAAGCCCATGGAGAAGAACATGGCATGACCCAGAAACTTCAAGGCAGGATGAGTGAGCTTCCTTTGAAAGCAATTCAGAACAATCATAATTAGCTTTGCTAATTGAAACAGCAAAGCTTTGCTCTAAAGGACAATAAGAAAGTCAAAACATGGCAGAGAATTTCATTTTAAAACCTGAGCTAAAGCGTTCATCTAATATGGAGCTTTTTGCCAAGTGGCAGATTTTATTTGAAATTCTTTATGTGTGTTAATTTTAAAATCCTCAAACTATTCTTATGAGACAGGGATTATTTATTAGTATCCTCATATTGCAGATGAGAAGACCAAGGCACAGATAAGTAATTTGACAGATCATAAATGGCTCCATGATCCAGTGACAATAAAGTGATAAAAATGAATTTTCCATCTTTATCTCACACTAAGACCACACACATCAGCACAGGCCTTTGAAATAGCCATCTTGGGAATGAGTGCATCTGATGCAATGAATATACAAATACAAACACATTAAGATGCTTCATGGTAGATTATTTTAGGGATAAGTCTTAGAAACTTCATCTATATTGCTATAGCCCTTAGACAAAATGAATTTGCTATTTGAACTTCCATAGAATATAATCACATTGAAGCAATTCTAGAAATCTAGTCATTTACTTTTTTAAAAGATTTGATGACATGTCACCACTAATTATTAGTCAATATGTAAGGAACTGTGCTGGACAAGTAAGATCCAGTTTCTGACTTGATTCCCTGAAATGAGTAGGGAAGCAACACAAGTTGCAGGTGATCAGATTCCTAAGCACAAGAATGAGTGTCTCAGAACACGAGCGAGAATATGCCGCGGCCCACTGTCGTCCACGCGTGACATGGTCATGGCCCTCTTGACGTCACAACAGCTGTGATCACTCTCTCAAGAGCCTGGCAAGATTACTAATACCTTGTGGAAAGTAAGGAGGACCCCCAAAGCACAAAAGAAAGGCTCAGGCTCGCACTTTCCCTTTCCTGAGGATAAATAACAAATCACAATTGTGACTTGGTAAAGGAGACACCTTTTCTTTGGTAGTATACCCTAAACTGGCCCATCCTCTGGTAGATAACCTCTTGCCCATGTTCTTGCAAGTAGCCCCAGTTAAATTCATTGGTTCACCAATGAACTTTAGTAGAATGGGTTCTTTGTCTGCCATTGGTGCCCTACCTGGAGTGGACAGATATCTGTTCACCTCTCCCCAGTAACAATTAGCACAATTAATACATTCATATATGAAAAGTAAGATAAAATATTTGTAGTCATCCCTTAATATTTGTGGAAATGGACTTTAAGCCTTGACAAATAACACTTTTGAGTGACCAAATCTTTCATATAAGATATAATAGTTGCATATAACCTATACAACTTGACTTAAATATAAACTTTTGACACATCCCAACTACTTACAATACCTAATGCTATGTAAATAGATGCTATAATGTATTGTTTAGGGAATATCAAAAGGAAAAAAGTACATTTGTTTAGAGTACATGTAAGCTTTTTTCTAAATACCTTTGATCTACATTACTAATTTCATTTTGCCCACAAGGTTTCCGGGCTGGAGAGATGATGGCTCAGGGTTAAGTCTGTGCCTTGCAAGTAGAAGGTCTTGAGTTCGGATCCTAGATCCCACATAAAATCTACAGGTGGAAATGGCATGACCTATACTTCCAGCCCTGGAAGGTGGAGCCTAGGAAAATCCAGAGCAAAGTAAAGAGGAGGCAGCATAATCCAGGGTAATTCTTAAAGTTACCCTTAGACCTCCACAGACACACATAATGCTCTCTAATACAGACACAGACACACACACACAAGCACACACACATATACACTCAGGCAGACATACACACATGCAAAACTGAAAAAATTTTAAAAATAAATGAAAAATTTTTTAAAGGAGAAAAAGGGCTTCATATTTAATTCTTACAATATTCTTACAAAGACATAGTGAGATGCTATTAGGAAATGACCACTGTGGAAGTTCCTGTAGTGTTCATTTTACAAAGAGAAATGAGACAGTAAACCTAAGAAATTACTTTTTAGAGGACATAGGGGAATGACCATCTCCCCCTTCAGCTCTGGGGTGACATCATATCCATACAAAATACAAAGCACAGTCCCTCATTCCTGAAGCTCTTTCTTTGGCTTAAAGCAATACAGGTTCACATAAGGTCATTTAAAGTAACCTATATTCAGACCTTTTAATCACTTCTTTTTAAATGTTTAAAACATAGCTAAAAAGTTGATACCACATAATAACTTCAACACTGAGTGATGGATATGAGAGGAGACAGAGATACTGGTTACTTGACAAAAGTAAAACAGAAGCAGTAAGAGCATTAGAAAACTTTTCCAATATAAATTTATTCTCTGGATTCTTGGGCTATTCCTCCCATCATCCTAGATTTTTGTAAGCCACTAAAAATGACACCAAAGAGACAATCTGAAAGAAATGTGAATCATGAAGAGGATCCTTTGCAGTATTATTATACCACATATCAAATTATAAAATGAGGAAGTATCATTTACAAAGACTGAAGTTTCTCTGGGGCATTGCCAACATGAGATTGATTTCCAATTTAAACCAATTTTGGTTCTAATGTTGGCATATACTTTTTGGGACAAGAGTTGAACAGCAAGCTGCAAACTTCTATTAAAGTTTCTAGAAAGAAACTCCTCAAAACTTTTGATGAATATACAAAGATTTGAGATTTGGTTAAAAAAAAATGTCTTCGCATATGGAAAAACAAACAGAAGAAAAAACAAACAAGGAATGGTGAGAGACTTCAATATGTAAAGAAGCTTGCCACTGAGTCTACTGACCTGAGTTCCAATCCTGGGACCCACTTATTGGAAGAAAAACATCAACTTAAGCAGTTGTCCTCTGACTTCCACAGGTATGCAGTGGTACATGCACCCACATTCACACAAACACACACGCACAAATACCAGGCATAATTTTAGGAAGCTCATCAGTGTCCCAAAACAAATCGATGTTGCATTCAAAACCTATAAGATGGCATTAATTTGGTTCTTCCCAAAAGGATTGACCTTTATCAGTAGTTTTTTTTTAAATTTTTTTTATTATTTATTCAATTGTGTGTGTGTGTGTGTGTGTGTGTGTGTGTGTGTGTGTGTGTGTGTGTAGAACCATGGACGAATTCGGGAACCACCATGGACCACTTCCACCTCCTCCTGCCCCGGGATTCACAGGACCAGAAATGCAGGCCGCCCCCGCTTCCGCCTGGCGTCTATACGTGGGGTCTAGGATCGGAACTCAGGACCTTCTGCCTGCAAGGCAGAGGCTTAACCCCTGAGCCACCTCTCCAGCCCCCTTTATCAGTAGTTTTGTTCATTCTCTATCAGTCTATTTTCTAATGCCATTCCAACTGGATAATACTTGAGAATAATCTCCATTTGCTTCAATATTAACATTCAAAAATGTCAATTTTATCAAATTGACAAAAATGGCAATCATAAAATAACACCACTGAGATAATTATATTACCTTAGGGGAACAAAAACAAATAAAAAAATCAAGGCAAAGCAAAAAGAGTAAGTTTTTATAACCAAAGCAGTTGCAAGAACATTAACAGGATGTGTTAGACTCTGCATTGATGAGTCAGAATATCTGACAGCAGCAACTGAAAAGAAAGATTTATTTAACTCATGTTAGTTCCATTGCTTCTGGATTGTAAGGTAAAGCATCAGGGAAGTGAGAGCCTGTTTCAGACATTACTCATCTCGTGGTGGACAGGAAGCAGAGAAAGGAAATACGGGAAGGGGCCAGGACAAAATACACTTTCTAGAATATACTCCCAGTGACCCAATTACTCCAACTAGGCTAAATCCTTTCTGCCTTTCACCACCTCCCGATAATGCCATCATATTATAAGTCTGCTAATCAAGCCTCCAATACATGAGCCAATGAAAGACATTTCATATTCAAGTTCCCCAATACAGAAATGCTTTCAAAACCAAGGCTGTATCTTTTCTTTGTAAAAACTCAGAAAAAAAATACTTTAACACTAAGAAATTATCACTAGAACTGGAGATTATTAGAATGTGCTCATGTAGTAATTTCTACAGAAGTCCAAGCCAATTTCATCCAAGAAACAAAAATAAATTATTTAAATTGGGTAGTAATGAGCTAAACCCATGGGTCATTAATTAAACTGTAATCAAACCTTTTTAAAATGGTGATATATGCAATATTTGGATGAAATTTTTTTCTTACCTCCTCCAGTCAGTTATTGGGTGAGTCAGTTTTTCTGGGCAGCATGCTGTGGAAATTGCAGCCAATGGCCATGCCAATAACAAAACTAATGCAACCAACAAGGCACGAATTGGAAGTAGGATAATTCCAAGAAGAAAAATCTGTAAATCAAAGGTAACAAAGAATGGACAAATGGATAAGGTTTTAATACATCCTTATCAAACAGAAACACAAAAAACAGGAAAGTTTTATGCTTCATGAATTTACTCAAGGATGAATGAAATACTGTTTTGTACCAGAGAAAGACATAGACACAAATAAAAATTACACCGCATTTACTCTCAAAATACTACTGCACGGGGAGCCAGTGAAAGGGCTCAGTGGGCAAAGACTCCTCCTAACAAGCCTGACAACCTAAGTTCAATCTCCAGAACCCATATAGTAGAGAAATGATTTCCCCCGAGTTGTCTTTTGATTTTTACATATATGTATGTGCGCGTGCACGCACACACACACACACGCACACACACACAAATGTTATTTAAAAAAAAAACTATTACGTGAAAAGAAGCAGTGAAAAAGCAGTGAAGAAAACTGTTAAGACAACCCAACGTGGACATTGATGAAAGGAAGTAGATGCTGATAGAACATAAAAAAGGTGTATTTGAAGTAATAGTTAAAGCAATCTTCCTGACAGAGTTGCAAATAAATAGTCTTGCAAAATAAGCAGACATCAGTTCTGTTGGTCCTAACTCCTTGTGAGGCAGAAGCAGAAAGATTGCAAGTTCAAGGGCTGCCCCAGCTACAGAGTGAGTTCAAGGTTCCAGTAATTTAGCCACACCCTGCTTCAGGAGCTGAAGCTCAGTGATAGAGACAATTAAGATTTCCTGATGAATTGAATCTTCTGTTTTTACAAAATACCCTTTTTAATACATGGTATAAAAATGTCTTTAAGACTACTTTACCTGTCCTTGCTATAATCATAACAACATTTTACTTCCTATTTTCATCTTCCTTACCAGCATGTGTGTAATGAAAATGTCTGTATTGCAGACAAGGTAAAGCTGGGTTTTACATCTTTTGTCCAATCTGATAATCCTGACCTTTAAATTAGAATGTTTAGGTAATATTCTCCTAATGTTTAATTATTGGCATACAGGTCCTTTGTTTTGCTATTTCTTTTCTGTGTGTTCTATTAGATTTTTATTTTTTGGTTTCTCCTTTCTTACATTGTTTGAGGTCATCATTATTTGTTTGTTTTAGAGACAGGGTTTGTTTTAGTTTCATTACACAGTGTTGCCAAATACCTGACTCAAGCAACTTAGGGGATAAGAGGTTTAATTGACTCACAATTCCAGGTTACCATCCACCAAGGCAGGAGGATCACACCACATCCATAGCAACAGCAGAAGACAAGGACGAGCGCATGAATGGTCCTTACTAGTTCTCCCCTTCTTTATCAAGTCAGACTACCTTCCAAAGAAAGGATCCTACCCACAATGGCTGCTTCTTCCTATATCAAGTAATGCAATCAAGACAATCCCTGTCAGGCATGCCCAGAGGCCAACCTTAATCTACAAAGAGGACCTCTCAGGTGATACCTCCTAGGTATCAGTTAACAACTAATAGTAGCCATCACAGAATCTCAGATTGGCCTTGAATTCACTATGCAGCCTATTTTGTTCTCAAACTCACAACCCCTAACCTTTGTTTCCTGAGTGGTGTGTTTAAAATCACACAAGCATGAATTACATTCCTTTAATGGCTCCATAGCAATATCTTCTTTTCAGTCAGCGGATGCTCTGAGTATTTCATGTATATTTAACATATGAAAACTCAGAATTAATGCTATACATCAATTCACACACAGCATAAGGAAAACAGTATAATTCCATCTCATAGTCTACTGTCATCATGTTTTACATCTACATAAGAAATTCAAGAAAATAATGTATTTTTATTAAACTATCAAATTTCTTGTTCTTTGATTAAATTACTGTGAAGGAAAAAAGTTTTTAGTTATTGTCAAGTTCATCAATTTCAATGTTCTGCATCCTTTCATATATATCATTCTTTTCCTAAATATGTAATTCAAAAGCCTTCCTTTATCTTTTTTTTCTGTTATGGGATTTGTATTCAGGGCCTTATGCATGATACCAGATAAGTATTCTACCAATGAGTCATATCTCCAGCCCCTGTTTAGTATTTCTTATATGCAAGTCTTGGAACAAATTTTTTATTATCTAAAAGTAATTTCAGGGTTGGAGAGATGACTCAGAGGTGAAGACTCTGCCTCACAAGTAGAGGAAACTGAGTTTAGATCTCAGGTCCGATGTAAAAATTCCAGGTGGAAATGAATGGCTTGGACTTCTGGCCTTGATGGGCGGAGCCTGGGAAATCTCAGAGCAAAGAAGTAGAAGCAATCCAGCATGATTCCTGAAGTCACCCTTGGTCCTCCACAGGGATATGCGGTGCACACACACACACACAAATAAAATAAAACTAGTTTCATTTTATTTTCATTTCTGAAAATATTGCTTTTATAATTTTTAATATTTTTATAATCCAGATACTATACCTTTATCAGATATGTAGTTTGCAAACATTTTCTCCCATTTTGTAGGTTATCTCTTCAATTTCTTGGTAATAAGTGAACTTTGAAGCATAAAGCTTTTAATTTGATAGAGTACTATTTATTTAATTTTCTACTTTTGTGTGTGTGTGTGTGTGTGTGCGTGTGTTTGCTTGTGCTTTTGCTTTTGCTTTCTAGGAAACCAATGCCTAGTCCAAGGTCATGAAAATTTATACCTATTTTCATGACTTAAAATGTATTCCCTACAGGCTCATATGTTTAGGAAGGTCATGGCACCTTTAGGAAGTACAGCCTTGCTGGAAGAGGTTAGTCACAGTTAGCTGGCCTTGAAGTGGATTAATCCTACTCTACTTCCAGGAGAGGTCTGCTCTTGCAGCTATCAGTCTTAATATCTCTCAGCCTCCTAGATAGATGTGACTTAGCCTGCCCTCATTTTCTACCAGCCAGCCATGCCTTTTCTACCTTAAAGGACTGTATCTCCCCTCTAGAACCATAAGCTGAATAAATCTTTCTTCCTTAAGTTGTTTGACTTTGGGTATTCTCTCACAGTAACAGAAAAGAGTAACTAGTAGACCTATGTTCTCTCCTAAGAGTTTTACTATTTTCTCCTTTAGTTTCTAACCAGTCCAGTTGCCCTGAACTATATTCTGTGATGCAGTAGATCAGTAAGACTGAAAGTTTGTAGTAACCCTTTCCCATAGTATCACTGGAAAATGCATACAGCAGGAAAAAAAATGGAGGGAAATGTCACATAATACAGAACAATTCTTTTAAGGAATAAATCATATAGCTTCTCCCCCATCCCACAGTGCTTCTCACAGGTTTTTATATTTTAACCAAGATTTATAATTTTTATCTACATTAAGGTTTGTCTGATTTAAGATATTCTATAATTCCTAGAACTAAAACTCATACTCTTACATTTTTCTTTACTTAAAAGTTGACTAATAAATATAATAAAACTTTACTGACATTTTATTTCCTATAAAAATCACTCTAAGGTAAGACATGTAGGAACTTCAGAACATAGAAGGGCCCTTGCATCCAGAAGATTCTTCTTCAAGATGTGAACATGGTTTAGCATGGTTGGTGTGATGAAATGTCTAAGAACTGGGCTATGGAGGAGATGGGTAAGATTCCCAAGCCACTCTGACATATCACTGGCTGAGATTCTCTTGCAAAAGTTCTCAGTACAATAAAGACCAAAAAATAATCTTGCCCACCATAAAGAACCACACCACAGCCACTGAAGAAAAGACTTGGAAAGAGGTTAAAGTATATTCACATAAGATGCACTTGTATCTACATTGAATAACCAATTTCTTTAATATTTATTTATTTATTTATTTATTTAATATTTATTTATTTATTTATTTATTTGAGAGGAGAAAGAGAGAGAAAAAAGAAAGAAAGGAAAGAAAGGAAAGAGAAAGAAAGAAAGAAAGAAAGAAAGAAAGAAAGAAAGAAAGAAAGAAAGAAAGAAAGAAGAAAGAAAGAAATCAGAATCAGGCCTGCACATGAACATGTCATAACCTACATGTGGCGGTCAAATGACAACTTTTAGAAGTGGTCCTATTTTAATTTAATGTCAATTTTGTAAGGAAGACTTCTCTTAAGACAACTCTTAAGGTTGTTTTCTGGTTTTCCTTAAATTCTGGTTTCCTCACTTAATTGAGAGTAAATTCATATTTTAAATGGCTTAGAGGAAATAACATAGAACTTTATTAAGATGTTTAATTATATATTTTTAAATTTTTTCAACTTTCTCAGTGAAATGTAATTTTTCAGATAAGGATTCTCTCTAATTTTTGGATAGAAAGGATTTAGTACACTGTAAGCAGTGAACAAATGCTTTGTGATGAATAAATGATTCCATGACTATAGCCATTCACTTCAATCCCATGATGTACTGAGGAAATAAAGGCTAAGCTACTGTTTCCATGTCACCAAGTAGCAGAAGATCCTTAAATAATCAAAAGAAAAAAATTACACAAATTTAAGCATTAAGCCCTGTAGTGAAATGCTAACATGACAATGTCCCTTAAGATGCTCATTATCATTCATGATTAAATGTAGTTTGAATTAAGTATATTACATCACACTTAAGTGAGAGTAAATTCATATTTTAAATGGATTAGAGTAAATAACATTAGCTTTCAGCTATACTTATCCAAATATTTCTTTTGTCCGAACTATCAAGCCACTGAAACTTCTATAATAAAACTAACATGGATTTAAAAAACCCAGAACACACTCAACCAATTGAATCTAAGTAGCAAAGTTTTTTAGCTATGGAACTCTTCATGAATTTGCATGTTATCCTTCATCAGAGGCCATGCTAATTTTCTCTGTATCGTTCCAGTTTTAGTATATGTGCTACCAAAGCGAGCACCTAAGTAGCAAAATTTAAGTAGAGCATATGGTTATAGGTGACAATATTAAGGTCAACAAACAATATACCACCCATTATCTCAAGTAATTTAATCCTCCTTTGAGGAATTCTTTCAATTCAATGGTGAGAAAACACAATAGATAAGTAGTTCATAGAAGTGACTTGGCCAAAATCACCAAACTACTAAATGACTATTGATCTTTGCATTATATGCAGTTTTTATATGTTGTTTCGGAAAGTTAGCCAATGATTTACAAAACCAATAACCTACCCAAAGTGCAATATAAATACTTACATATTCCATTTTTACCCTTTCTCCAAACTGTGAAAACAAAATCGATATGCATATTTTTATTTAAATACAACTTGCTTGTCTAAATTTAATCTTGAAGGATGGTAAATGTGTTTAGAAGTGTTTCAGATGTTTGGAGACACAAAGAAACATCTCTACATTTCGTGACACAAGGGTCAACTTTTCAAACTTTTCTTTACTAAGAGATGAAAGAGAGAGTTCTAAGCTCTCTTCTTTTCTTAATCTCTTCTTAATCTCTTCAACCAGATGTCTATCATTACTCTAACAATCACCTCATAGTATTCAGCTCAGTACTTAACGTGTACTTTCTGTAGAGGACTCGTAGTTTTTACATACAAGGCTGCATCAATTGCTTTGATCCAAAATAATGAAAGATGTGAGAGGGACAGGGACATTTTTCCTCCGCAGAACAGACGAGTGCAGGTTGCATGCTGTATCTTGTTCTTCAATCACTAACCTCATCAAAGAGGAAGTCAAAACAGTGAGTTTTGCTGCTAATGGCAAAAGCGACGCTTTACAAGATAAAGACAACTTCCTTTTTCAGAACATTTTTTTCAGCAGAGGAAGGAAGCCCAGTCTGGGCTGCCAGCCTTGAATCTAGGAAAAGCCTTTGCGTGAAGACGGATTTAGATCAAAAACTCTTTAAGCATCTTAACCTCACTCTCCTTTATCTTTTTCCTTGACTTGCAGTCTGGTTGCCCTATCACTGCAACTTGGCCTGTTGTTCCAAGGATAGACCCGGGACCAGCCTAAACTGACGTTTCTCCTTCCCAAGGGAAAATCTTGCAGGTGGGGATCCCCAAACCAACCCTCCTGGGGCAGGTCTGCTTCGGCTACGCTCAAAGTTCCTGTCACATTCATCCCCTCCTCCAGCAAGGATGGGCTCTGGTTTGGGGTCCGGGCCACGCCTTCTCTGCGTCTGTCTGTTCTCACGGTTCCCCGGGACTGTCTAAAAGCCCAGGGTCCTCGATCTCACACCTTCCTCTCCGCCCTTCCCGCTCCTTCAAAAAGCCCTTTCCTCTGATGCTTACACCCGCCAGACCTACGCAGCGCTCACACCGCCGCTGCCCTCAGATTCCGGGGGCCACATCCGGGATCCTCTCCGTTTCCCCGCCTAACTCGCGACCCTCCTAAACCTTGTGGTCAGACGCCTCCCCGTCCCACCCACGGCCCCTCGGGAACCCCTCAAAAGCCTCCCCGGACAGCTGCACCACGTCTAAGTCCCTTAGACGCCCCTCCGTCAGCCCCCAGATCCCCCAGATCCGCGATCCCCAGGGTCCTCCAGATTCTCGATCCTTCCAAGACGGGCGATCCCTCGGTCCCACGACTCTCCTCAATCCGCGACGCCTGGCGCCTGTGATCCCTCGGCCCCCCGATTCCCTCCACAGGCGCGCGCCCTCGGCCCCCGTCTCCAGGCGCGCCCCTCACCTGCAGGCGCCGCGCCGCGCCCAGACGCGTCTGCTGCACGAAGGGGTTGCGCACGGGCGGCGGGAAGAAGGACGCCTGGCGAGGCACCATGGGCGGCCGCAGCCCCGCGTCCCCGACGCCCGCGCCCGGCACTGTGGCCGCCACGGCCGCCGCCTCCGCGCACCGGTTCATGGCGGACCCCGGCGAGCAAAGCTGGGGACCCCGAGCGCCCGCGACCGAGCCCCAACCAGAGTGCCAGCCCCAAGCGCCGCCGGGCTTCTTTCTGCGCACGCGCTAAGGTTTCCTAGATGCCAGGCGCCCGGACACGCCCACCGCGCTGGCCACGCCCCCAAACACCTGGCTTTAGGAGCGCAGACCCGCCCCTGGAGATGCCTGCTTGCCTCCCAAAAGGTTCACTTGGGTAAGTTCTCTGCGGTGGGGTCAGCTTTTCCACCGTTTTCACCAGTTTCGTACCTTAAGTCAAATCACTGGTCTCTAGGGGGCCTCAGTTCCTATCTCTGCAAAATAAACAGATGACCAAGTAGAAGGGTCAGCAGCAGCCACTTCCCCACAGCTGGAAAATTAAACGAATTAATACCTCCAGGGTGGGCTTCATCTGCTTGATGTCTGGTGTGTGTTTGGTTTCGGGATAAACCGACTTGATTTCGTTTGTGCCTAGGTGACAACGGGTGACAACGGAAAGAAAGCTAATACAGAAATTGATACCCAGACCAGGAGTGGACTTTGTCCCACTTAAAGCTTGGAAATGGTTCTTTGACCGGAAAAATGAACTGTTATTACCCAGAAAAGCTGAAACAACCGACTTCCACTGTAGATGGGGAAGCTGATCCAGAAAAGGGAAATAATGGGGGCAGTAGCTCCATTTTGCTCTGAGGAAGTACAAAGGCTTGTTTGAACCTATGTCTGTGGGGGTAGGAGAGACCGGGTTTGTCCCAGGACTTTAGGCCAGTTGATGGAATCCTGAGTGGCTGAGTTGAAGAATGGAAATGGTGAGGCATTTATTCCTACTGAACAACTCTACTTCCAGCAGGTATGAGGCTAGGGAGTTATCTGGGTCCCTAGACTGTTGCTCCTCCAAATACAGTTAGATTCTCAGACCTTTCTCATCCCAGTAGAGTGATTTGAGACCTTAGGTCAGTCACTTTACGAGTCTGTTGCTCCCTCAATGAGTAAGAGTGTTCCCTACCTCACAAGGTTGTAATAAGGATAAAATGAAGTACATGTCAGCCTTTGGCCCTGACCCAGGTTCTGTTTTTAACAGCTATATGACCTCAAACTCCTTTTCCTGGAGTCTGCATGCCTTATCAGGAAGATTCAACTGGGTAACATGTTCTCCTCTAGGGACTGTAAAGGTGAAGGTAAGGGATGCATGCAGAGAAGCTGGCACATACTGAGCATTCAGCAAAGGAGGTTGTATGGCTGCTGTCAGAGAAAACAAATCTTGAACTTAGAATTGCTGCTGTGTAGGGCTCAGAAATATGTCAGGTTGTGCATTTTGGGGTGCTTCTGGTGTTTAGCTTGACTTTCCTAGTACATAGCACCTGTACGCTGCAGGGAGCAGAGATCTGTTTTTAGATTTCTTCTTCTGTCTGGGACTGGGCCCTTCTGTGGCTCTGCCGAAACAGAAGCAAACACTGTCACTCATTTGGTGTCTTTATTTATATTTTGCCATTTCCCATGAGGAACTGTTGTAGGGAGAGGCAGACAGAACATAGCAGGAAGCCACAGCTGGCTTGATTCTCCTCCATCCAGTGGAGGGAGTGGCTGGGTAGGGCATTCTGAACAGAAGGAACAGGGAAACCATCACTATGGGGACTGAGATGCATCGCACAGTGACATCAGATATCCGAGTCCTGTTCGGAAACGCAGTAAAGTAGAAAAGTAAAAAGATCAAAAGAAAAGAGCAAAGTGTAAACAAAGCAAACTGCTGATGTAGGGTAGGTATTGTGGCAGCCAGCAGTGAGAAGCCAGGTGTCTTGGCTTGCCATCTGGCCATTCCTCTACCCCACCACCGGCAGCTGGGCCACCAATGCCCTCTTTGGACAGTCTCTGTTGGCTCCTATGGGCACTGTGAACCATAGGAGATTGTGGAGGGAGAAGAAAATGAAGTGTGACAGCACCAGGGCAGCTCAAAGGAGGGCTGCGTTGAGAATATCTGAGTATTTCTTGGGGACGTGGCATGGATAGGGGAAGGAGCACCTTGGAAGGGTACAATCAGCACCTTTCTTTGGGCACGAGAAGAAACCGCTGTCTGAAATCTTAAAACCACCAGGCAAGAGTGAGACTGTCGATTAACTGTAAAGCTGAAGGCAGGCCTGCCAGGCCCTCTACATTCTTCCCCCGCGCTCTGGGCCTGGTGCGCAGAGGGTTTGGAGACAAAGGGCCTGTGGGTTTGGGGCCAGCTCAGCAGCCCAGCCAGTCTGATTTGATGCTTCCAAACTTCACGCTCTTCAGACTTTGGTTCTCCAGCTTCAGGTAATAAGCACCCTTGAAGAAGTAGCTGTGACCTAGAACAGAGAAGGGAGCGAAGCTGGGATCTCCTCATCCTGATATGGCACTTGGTATATTCCTGGGAAGCACTCCTGTCTGCTTGGCATGCAAGAAACTTAACTAGGGAAAACTTCCTGGGCTAGAGGGAGGGAAATGGCTTTAAAGTCCCTATTTTCCCTTCTCTCTGCCAGGGATCAAGACAACAATTTCTCAGAGCTTATGCGTAGATTACACTAGTAATGCTTGTTATTGGTGATAATAATGGTAATCTACTTAGCATGAGCACCAAGCCAAGCACTTTCCATATTCCAGAGTTGGGAAACCAGGAAATTTCTATCTCTATCAGGTGCTGTCTGGTATACTTGACTCATGCAAATTTTTATTGTACTTGGTTTTTGATTCTGAATAAGTTGCCAACATGTAAACATCTGGAAATATATCAGTATACAGATGCCTGGTTTCTTGCTAAAGAATGTGATGCCTTGATCATGCAAGCAAGCTGAGATTCATGAAACTCAACTCTTCCTTGTCAATGAGCCTGCTCTTTAGTTCTCTCTCTCTCTCTCTCTTTCTCTCTTATACACGCTTCATTCCCCATAATCTTCACTCTGGTCCCTGGAAAACTTGGAATCTGTGAATTCCTTCTAACACATGTGGTCTTGCTTAGTTTACTCCATTTAAAACCCTGGCTCACACTAGGCACTCAAGAGATGTTTGCTTGGAGATAACCCTTAACCCAGCATCTGACTATGCACTGCTTCTCATCTGCACTTTGTGAGACTTTCAACCACTGGGGCTCAGGGTTGTGTGCTTGGCAGATGGTAAGGGAACCAAAATAACAACAACAAAAACCTCTGTGGAACTGAATTGAATTCTCTAAAAAGCCTAACCGACCTCATTTCTAGGACCCTGGAGAACTCACAGAAGCCTCCCCAGGACGATGGTCTGCAGATGCCAAATGTGATCCTGTGCTGACACCAGTTGTGTTTTATTCAGCAAAAGAGCAAACAGCTGATGGAGGATGGCTGCCGCATGAGCAACAGAGCATGACAAAGTTTGCCTGTCTCGAGCGGAGCCATGCTCCTGCTGACGGGAGGTGGTCACAAGGCCTCCTATGAAACCCAATACGGCCTGGCTCAGTCCCCAGAATGAATCCAGGGCACCAGGCCATGTTCCTTGCCCTGCAGGCCTCTTGGCTCTCCCCTGCCCTGACTCCAGGCTCTGCAGCTGTAAGGGGCCTTTCTAAGTCTTGCCGCCTGGAGCCTGGCTGGGGAAGCAGGGGTCAAGGAACTGGCTGCCTTCCCAGCTCTGGAATGAAGGGGCTGGTTTGTTTTCCTAGGACACAGCATGGCTGTTCTGCACAGTACGGGAGTGTGTGCTGGGGAGGCGTTGGGCCCTGGTTGTGGCTGGGTTCTCTTAGAAAGCTCACCACCGCCCTGCAGGTCCACGACAGCATCCAGATTATCTGGGATGGCATTCCAGGCATCAGCAATGAGCTTGGGGAAGCCAGGATCCATTTTCTTCTTCACTTCGTTGTATCTAAGGAAGGAGGCATGAAGAAACATCTGGGTCTTTCTGAAGACTGCCCCTCCCCATGTAGAGGAGATTTGGAAAACTAGGCCCAGCTCTTCAGAGGGGCAGCAGGCAATAGCAACAAAACTGAGTCGAATCTGGTTCTGAAACCCACACCAATACTACCTTGATGCATGGTGTTGCAGTTTGCCTGCATGGTTGCTGATAAATGACCATCAAATGGCTTGAGGGAACAAGGGGTTTATTTTCTTACAACAGTCCAGTTATAGTTCATAGTCCGGCTTGACAGGAGAGCATGCACCAACACCAGGGCCGAGGGAACTGGCCACACCACCTCTACATAATGGCTGAGAGAGGGACGATCCTTACTTGCCAGACTAGCATGTTCAGCCAAGTGCACACAAGGATGCTAACTTCCTCAACCAGCTTCTGTATTTTATTTCAGGGCCTAATCCCACCCACCATGGGGTGGGCCTTCCCCATCAGCTAGACAATCTCCTGCAGGTTTGTTCTGGGCCCCACTCAATCACTAGTTCTTTACAAATGTGCCCAGAGCTCAAATATCAGCTGTCAAGTTGACACCTGCGCCCAACTATGACACATGGCTTTGGGCACTCTCATGAAAGCAAGTATGACTGCTGTCAACAAGCACGACCAGTGTCTCTCCTATATCTAGTACTCTGCGGGGGCTTGGGGACTGACAATTCCCTTATAAGCTTTGATCCCTGCTGCAGGTGCCCAAGACAGGGACCATTCTCATAATTCTCTCACTGTGTGGTTCAAACAATCCGCTGCTTCTCTATCAGTCAAGTGGAGATGACAAGCCGTGTCTGAAAGATCAGCGTGGCTGGGAGGATGAGGTTACAATGCAGTGTGGCGTGTGTGTTCAGGATGTTGAGTCACTTGGCGGACTGCATGCCACCTCAGTCTCTGCTGCAGTGCCAGCTGGGATCTGTCTTCAATGCTGCTAAATACCTTGGGCGTCAGTGAGCAAGCTCCTCTCACCAATCTCTAGCACCTTTGTTGTTTTTCAGCTTGAGGAGAATATTTTAGATGCTTCTGTAGATTTGATTCTTTACATCTCCACATACTCCCAACTATTCATTGTACCACAAATATTCAGCATTTTATGAGCTCCCTCTCTGTACCTGTGCATGCCTCAGTAAGAGGACCATGTTTTGTGTTCGTGGAACAAATGTTCCAGGTAGATCTACTTGGATCGCATGCTGGTAATGGCCAAGCCTTCCTCTTCTTACCTGGCTCTTTTTTTACTTCCTTCAGCCAGCTGCTCTACCTTCACCAGGAGTTCTAGTGAGTTTACCCTCGCTCCCTTCTAACGGGACCTTCTCCTCAGCTCATTGCTCCCCAAAACTGCCAGACAAGCCTCAGTGACCACAGATACATTAGAAGGCAACTTCTTGCAAAAGCTCCTTCCTCATACCCAAGGTTACCAAAAACAAGTTTCTTGCTCAAAATCCCAGTAATCCTATCCATCTGACTCTACTGACCCCTCAAACGGGACCCCTAGGGCTATGATGGGTAACAGATATGTGTCCTGTCCTTAACTTATCCACATTTCCTTACTCATTCTACTCCTAGTGAGTGGGAAGGCACAAATCAACTCTACTGTATCGATGAGAACATCAAAGATGGGAAAAGTGGGTCAATTTGCTTTTGAGTTCTTAGCAGCCAGGAAAAACAGTGCTGTGGCATGAGAGAATGTCGGCCTCCATTCGCATCATCCTGACCATTACTAGTCCACAGTTTGGAAAGGTTTCACACAAGTTTTTCATCTAAAGCTGCAGGCAGTACACAGTATGGAACGGGTATAAGAACACAGATATGTATGTCTCAAATCTTCTACCTGACCCACTTCAGCCTTGGTATTCTTAGTGTGGAAAATGGAGCTGCTAATAACACCTTCTTTAAATGAGAAACACCTTCCTTAAATGAGAAATCCAGGCAACATGTATAGCCTCTATCTGTTCAAATGTATTTGAGTCTCTTTCTCTACTGCAAGTTTCAGGAGTGGCTGCTTCTCCCCAGCACCTAAGGGATATCGAATATTCATTTGTGGTCTCAGTGGGAGCTTCCCAAGACAGCAGCTGAGTGCTACCTGGTATAGACAGCTGCTCATCTCAGTCACTCGGGGACTCTCTCTCTCTTTCATCAGCAGTGATGCCCAAGGGCCTCTGCAAATCCCACTACGGGACAGTGTTACGTGCTACCTCTCCCAGGAGAGAGACCTATCCTCTTTGGAAGCCTAGTACACAGTCTCGAATAAGCACTTTCCACTTCAGCCTATTTACTAAGGACTTACAGAGCTTCCTTAACTTATCCAGAGCTTTCTTAGCAGAGAAGGGTGTCTATTCTGGCATCCTGGTTTGGAAGCAGGGCATGTTAAGGAAAATGACTAGGAAGCAGATAACTACCCAGAAGCCAGCAAGGCATTCCCAGGTCTTCAAGTCAGTGTGGCGCATATGCACTCCTGCTCACATGGGACACACCTGTTCTTGTATGTGTACACACATAGAGTGTGTGGGAAGGCGAATCTAAAGTCCTTCCCACGCTATGCAGCAGACGTTATAGGGCTTCAGGATTCTGCGAGCCACCATGTCTGCGACTCTGTATCTCCTGTCTGCCAGACTCAGATTTGCAGGCTTTGAGAACACCCAGTCTGCGAGGCTGAGATGCCATTCGCAGTGCGTGGGCATGCCGGGGAGTGTCCGGAATCTGTGGGTGGAAGGGCCACTCAGTGGTTTCCTGGCTGACTGTTTTCCTTCTTTGGGCTTCAGATACCAATCAGCTTAGCTTGCTAGGTATCTCAGCGGTGTTTCCAGAATTCATCCCGCCATAGGCAATCCCTGGACATAAGCAGCTTCTGAATCAGGACAGCTCGGGACTGGGTGCGGGAGCAGGTTGGGGAGGAGACAAAGACTTGGAGGCAGTATTGTTCAGAGATGCCAGGCTTCCTCAGGGAACACCCTCTAAGTGACTTCTGAGTAAGGCCTGGATGCAGTGGCAGCCAGAGAAAGACCATGGGGACACTAGCAAGGAGGAAAGGAAAACATCAAGAACGCTTCTGTGCATTTACCTTTATCCTCTGCGATCAAATGACCAGAGGACACAGTGGAGGGGCGCTGGAGAGTAGACGGAGCAGTGGTAGCCCTGGCCCTATACCAACACACCTAACCTAAACAGTTTGCAAGTGCTCTCATTTCTTCGAGTCTCAGTTTCCTTATATGGAAGGTGTGAGGATTATCATCACACTCCGGAGTTCAGCAGTAGCCCTGGATGCTATTCTCCTCAGTCCCTCAGCCTGACCAAAACAGTCTCTCTAGACTCAAAGCAGAATCTCTGCATTTAAATTGCCCCCCACCCATCTGCATCCCTCATCTGGGCCTGCTGCAGACATTCAGGTATCTGCAGCTCCCTGTGGCCTGGTTTCAATGTAGCATCTTCCTTGAGTTTCCCTCTTCCACCCCTCGTACCACCTTCCCTCCCCAGATCTCCACTGCACCAAGACTGGCATGGTGAAAGACTAGCAAGTTCTCTGGAAACCAGAATGCCAGGGCTCATAGCCCAACCTGTCAGTTCTTAGCTGTGAGCCTTGAAGTTACATATTTAACCTTTTGGAACTCAAGTTCCTGCTTTTGCACAATGGGAAGAATTATGAATTTTACCTCCTCACTGAGCCTTATAATAGTATCTGGCCACACTGGATCACAGCAGTGATACTAACATCAACCCCTCTTCTGTCAGCCACCTTATCATGTGAGGCTCCATATGAGATACCCACCCATCCAGTCAGAAGTCTGAGAAGGCAGAAGAGATTCTGGCCAGAATTACCCCAGCAGTGATACAGGGAAGGCACATCTGAGGTGACTTCTCAGATAGGCTGCAGCCTGGCCTGTTGACAGACCATGAAGGGGCCTTTCCCAGCCACTGAGGCATCAAGTCTCACCAGCTGTGCTGCCCTACCCGGGACCCTCTTACCTCCAGAATTTGTCTCCAGCGAAGATGTATGTCTTCTTGTTCTTGCTCCAGTTAAAGGCAGCATCCACTCGCTGGACATCAGGGGGCAACCCCAGGCTGGTCAGTGGCTTGGGGTACCCTCGCTCCAGAGTACTAGCAGAGTAGACCCAGTACTCATTCCCTGGGGGAGGAGGCAAAGGTGGCTGTGTGAATCTACCCACTTGCTGTGTGTCCCTCTTACCATCTATCTAGCATGGGCCCACCACCCCCCTTCCCTGAGTCAGTAAAGCACAGCTTCCCATTCACATCCGGGCTCTGCATCTAAAGCAGGCCTAACACAACAGGGTCTCGTTATTTGTTCTCATTTTGTTTTGTTTCCAGACAGGGTCTCCTGTAACTCAGGCTGGCCTTGGATTCCAAGAGCCTCCTGCCCCTACACCTTGAGTGCTGGGATTACAAGGAGACACCACCACACGCTAGGGATTCACTCAGGACACTGGGCAAGCCAGGCCAGCAGTCCACTAACTGAGCTACAGCCCTGGCCTGTACACATGGGGTTTTCTAAGCTGGTTTAAAAAAGTGTGAAGCAAAGGAAGTGAAGTGAGCAATGAGATACAGCCCAGATAGGGCCACCTCTCCATAATTTCTACCAAAGAACCTTGAGAGACAGAGTTACCCTGGCCAGGGCCTATGAAGGAAAATAGGAACTGGCTGGGTGGGACAATAAGGATCTATATCTTGGCTGTGCTTTCAACAACACTAGGAAGCTTTCCCTGAGCTACACTCCAGGACAGTTCAGGGAGCACCTTGGTCACAGCCCGTGTTACAGTTTCTCATAGCAACATAGGGATCTGCCTGCCCAAGAATTCAGTAGGCACAGGAAGGCCAAGGCTGTGTCCCTGGAGGCTGGCAAAGCTTAAAACATGACATGTGCTCCAATAGACGGTGAATGAGCAAAATTCATTCAGTCACATGCTACCTATCTTGATTTTTTTCCACGTATAGAAACACCTGATAGTACTCCTTACTTGATATTTTGCTTTTTAAAAATTCATTTCAAAATCTTTACAAGTAATTTTTTAAAAAATCATTTTGGTGGCACATGACAGTAAAGCACTTGAAAACCTCAGACAAGAGACTCAGAAATTCAAGACTGGCCCAAACTGGGCTGCATTATGAAACCCTGACTCAAAACAAAAGCAAACAATCAAAAAAAAAAAAGAAAAAGAAAGAAAGCCAAAAACTCAGGAAACTTGTTTAGTCTAAATACTGTATACTGACTGAACAGTGCATTTCTATCCTGATTTCAAATGCCACCTTACCACAACTAACTACCTCTGTTAAAATAAACTAACTTAAAAATGAGGGGTTGGGAATGTAATGCACTTGGTGACATATACAAGGTCCTGAGTTCGATACCCAGCACTGCATAAAACCCAGCAATATCAGCAAACACCTCATTTCCACCACTTGGAAGATAGGTCAGGAGGTAGATAGGTCTGATTGGCAGATCAGAGGTTCAAGATCATCCTCAGCTACGTGGCAAATTTGAGGTTGGTAAAACCCTATCTCAAAATATTAATTAATTGATTAATGAAAAACTGAAAACTTGGAAATTTTTTAAAAACTAAAGCAGGCGCTGGTCAAAGGGTCTAGTCCTAGGAAGATGTTGAGGGCACAACAAAACAAAAGAGGTTTTCTCTGTGACAAAAAGAAGCAGAGGATTGAAAAAGAATTCAAAGGAAAGGAAAGAGCCCCTTCTGTGGGAAGAGCTAGTTAAGCTGATATATAGACCAATCTCACAGGTGAATCCCATGCTCTGAGGAACGATGTTGAAAGAATGGATCTCCAGAAGAGACAGAACGCCCACAGGTACCTGGGAACTGACTTTGATAGAAGAGTGAACTTGGCCTGCCACACGGGAGCTGAGGATCGACAAGACCTCTGCCCACACACCTGCAAAGAACACAGCCTTCTCCTCCTGCGGGGCCTCGTACACAGCGTCGATCTTTTCTGGGAGCTCAGGCCAGAATGTGGCCACCAGCAAGGGCCCCGTGGGCTTGTCTCGGGGTGTCACTGTCCGCCAAATAAACCTGAGGACAGGAAGGAGACACAGAAACCACACCTTCACTCTGCAGATCCAGCCATAAGTACGTCTCCAAGCCCACCCGGAAACAGCCCAGGAAGGATGAGCGGTAGTGAAGGGAGGCCAGGCCACAAAGAAGGTCGGGAAAGGCCTGGGGTATTGGCAAGGCACCTCACAAGGCTTCTCTGCAAGAAGCTACCCTGTTACTCTCCAGAAAGTCTTTCTCGATTACTTCTGTCTATACCATGTCCTCTCACCTCAATGCCTCTTTCTATCTATCGCCAGCACTGTGTGTGAAATAGCAGGCATGTATCCCATCTGTCCTCTATGAAGCCAACTCAGGCTGCTGGTGCTCCCAAGCAGTCCCTTGATTCATGTGGAACAAATCTGTGTGCTTTGCAAAACAACAGCCAGCACTTACCAAGGCCTACTAAGCACCAAGCACTTTGGAGTGGCTTGAAAATTTAATCATTAGGATAGCATGCCACGCACTCCGGACGGTCTGCCCAGCATCTGATCTCTTTCCCTGACTTCCCTTCCTCTCAGCTCCAGCATCTCCTGCTGCCTGCGACCCCAAGTCTCATTCTAGGAATAGACATAGATGAGTCCCAGTCCCCACATTGTGATGAGATGTGGTCATCTACAAAGTTCACACTCCGGAGCCACACAGCCAAGTTACAAAAACAATTCAGGTAAGGTACGTGGCCACAAACCTGGTGACCTGCGTTTGAAGCCTAGAGCCCACTGGTGGGGAGGCGAGAAATAATCTCAGAAACCTTCTCTCTCTAATAAATAAGTACATAGATAAGTTAAATACTTAATATTTTTTCTTTAAAAAAGGCTCTTGTTTTAAGTGGGTTTAGGGTTTTGCACTGGGATGCATTCATCTCTCCACGTGCAAATGGTCTGAGAGCTGAGGGCCAGACACATCTAAGTCTCTGAAATTGTGGTTCGCAGACCAACAACACTAGCACCACCTGGACATCTGTTAGAAATGCAGATTATTGGGCCTTGCCTGAGATGTACAGCACAGACTCTTTGGCACGGGGCTGAGAATCTGTTTTAACAAGCCTTCCAGATGATTCTAACGCTTGCCAAAGTTGGTTAGCTCAGCATCCTTTGGCACATGTGTTACATTTGGCACGACATGATTGAGTAGATAAACTGGTATCTCACTTCAGATCTCTCTCCACCCCCCCCCCAACTCTCCTAAAGCCTGCCACACCAACCGCCACTGACAGCCATCTTGTGACTGAGAGGTAACTCAGTCTTAGTTTGCAGTCCTCACACAGGAGGGCAGGAGACAAAGACAAGTAGCTGTCTCTCATTTGCCCTTTGAAACAGCTTTAGCCCTGGACACCATACCACGGAAGAGCAATTTTTTTTTTTTTACCTTTTATGCGTATTTATCTTATGCTAGAAGTTTTTGTTTCTTCAGTTTCTTCAGGGAGATCTTTTTCTTCTTCTGACTTTGCAACAGTTTGCTCGTTTTTCAGTAAGGACCACCTCCGTGAGTCACTGTAAGCTCTGTGGTGCTTCTTAGGTGCTTTGTTCAATGTTCACTGATGAAAGTTTACATTCACCCCCTTAAGTTCAGCATTCCTTCTGTTTAAGCATGTACAGCAAAATCTCAGCCCTCCTTTGGGGTCACTTACCCTGTGTCCAACCCCTCTGTTTAACTTGGGCATATTTACTGTCTCCATCACTGTGTCATTGGAATATTGCACATTTAAAGTGACATCTCGGGCTGGAGAGATGGTTCAGGGGTCAAGACTCTGCCTCAGAAAATCCTGAGTTCAGATCCCAGGTTCTGCCAGGCAGAAATGGAGATGGCTTGTACTTCTGGCCCTGGTGGGCAGAATTTTGGAAATCCCAGAGAAAAGCAAAAAGGAGGTAGAAGCAATCCAGGATGATTCCTCAAGTCACCATTGGTCCTCCACAAGGTCACATAATTGCCCTCTGGTACATATATACACACACACACACACATGCACATGTTCCTGGGTGCAAAATAAATAAAATTTAAAGTGACATCTTTCAGGGATTTGGTGGCTTTTCCGATCTGTATACCCTTGATGGCATGGGTAGTTTCTCAGATATTTATACAGTAACACCAAGATTTGAACCTCTTGATTTGCATGAATTGTAGGTCTTTGAGGGTCAGAGAGTAGCAAACCATTTTCACAGGTGACCTTGGGCTATTCGCAGGAAGAGAGACAGAGGTGTTTTCTCCACTGTTTTAACGTGGCTTGAATTTAAGGACCAGGGTAGGTAGTATCTTAACAACTTGTAACAAAACATCCTAGAACAAGGAGGCGCTCATGATTTGGCAAACAGCACTCAGACTCCGGAACCCACACTTGAGCACCCTGTAGTCCTGACCCCTAGTCCTTCCAGAGCCCAGCACCACTGTTGTCCGGTAGCCACAGCTTAATTATTTACTTACTAATTCAGTGAGTCCATTAAACACACCTCTTAGTCCTTTTGGAAGAATGTGATGCAGTAGTTCTGAAACAGCCCTGACCGCAGCCTGGGCTCAGAGCTCTTGCCAAGGTTCCCACTGCCCACACATATGGTTGTGCCTTCCACAGCGGACAGGGCTCCAAGCTGAGGACTTGGCTAGAGAGTAGGGACCCTCGCTTACCTTTTCTTCCTCTCTTCAAGTGACTGCAGGGCTGCAGAATCACCTACTGTCAGTCACCCTGGTTTGGGCTAAGACCTAAGAGTACTTGGCTCACTGCAGCTTTGAGCCTCAGCTCTCTCTCTCTCTTCTCATCATCTGCTACTGGCTGCTGGCAAACCTTGGGAAGGGAAGGGCATCTTTACACTACCCCTGGCACACTGTGTCTGCAGTAAAAAGAGTGCTTCTTGCAACAGAAGAAAGACTTCCTTGAACCATCATTTAGCCTCCTTGTACAAGCTGGGACGCATCTCCCCGGCTTATCTTCACTGTTCCAAATCTGTCACTCCATCAACATCCATCAGAAAGTTGCTTCTCCTTAAAGATCCAGTTGAAAGGCTGCCTCCTCTGTGAAGCCTTCTGTGATTCGGACATTTTGCTAATGTCTCTACAACCATGTTTCTTTCTTTGGCTGTGTATCACTGTCCATTTTTGGTGTCTTTGTCTCCCCGGCCACCCTGGAGGTACACCATCATTAGCATTGTAATCGCTGGGGGAAGTTGCTAAAATGTAAATATGTGGTCCATGTCCTCCAGAGAGTCTAATCAAAGTGCAGAAACTCATACTTTTAACATTCTCCCTTCTAAATGGTTCTAGTGGAGGTCCCTGAACTTCTCTTGAGAATACTTGTGACAGTAAGCAGGCCCTCTGTCTCCAGTGTGCTGTCTTCCCTCTCATAGCTACTATCCCACCGTCATGGTAGATGCTACGCAATGATTTGTCAGGATGACAGATAATGGGATTGAATGCAGCCTATGATAGACAGGGTGCTGAACACTAAGCTCATCTAATCCTGAAACTGCTCTATTTGATGGATAGGCATATTAGCCCTGTCCTACAGTTGGGGGAAAATGAAGTACGAAGAGCTTTTAACTTTCTAAAGATCACGAAAACTATAACATCCAGAGCTCATTCTCCCAACTAGCATACTCTTTGAATATATGAGCGAATAAGATGGAAGGATAATGATGATAGAACTACATGATAGATAGATAGATAGATAGATAGATAGATAGATAGATAGATAGATAGATAGATAGATGATAGATAGATAATGAGTAGATAAAGGTAAGCAGGAAGGAAGGGAAGAAGGAAGGAAGGAAGGGAAGAAGGAAGGAAGGAAGGGAGGGAGGCAAGAAGGAAGGAAGGAAGGAAGGAAGGAAGGAAGGAAGGAAGGAAGGAAGGAAGGAAGGAAGGAAGGAAGGAAGGAAGGAAGGAAGGAGGGCAGAAAGTTTATGGGCAGATGGGTGGATGGCTGAGCTATGTCATGAGGTCCTATATACTGCTTGCCATCAGCCAGGGCATTGGGGCATTATGAATCTCAGCCCTCAGTCATGAGATGAGTTTACTTTCCAGCATGAAGAGTGTGTCCCCTTTCTGCCCACAGTCACTTGCTGCCCGCATGTTCAGCACAGCTACTTGATTGAGGTCAAGGGTATTCCGAGAGAAGGCACTTTTACCAATTCTTCCCTCTTTTCTACTTTAGAATCGTGTCTGCATTGCTTTGTTATGTGACAGCACAATCCATCCTTTAGAAAACTGGTTAGCTAGGGTAAACTGGGGTATTGAGCTTAGCCATGCTCTTTGCTTTGGTCCGCAGAAGACTCTCAAATAGGAGTTTCATGGAAGCATTCGTGTGCTTGTGTTGATTTTACTTCTCACACACTGTCAGCTGCTGTGAGTGTCCACTAACGCTAGGACATGAGTGACAGATACACAGGTTATACCTGACCTCCAACTGCTTCCAGAAGCCAAGACACCCAGTGGACCCAGCGTGCAAGGGAATGAAGAACAGGGGTAAGCCGCTGAGGGGCCCAGGTTGTGAGACACACAGCCAAACCTGCCTACTGCGGGTCATTCTGACAGGACCTTGGGGTCCTCAGCAAGGTGGGGCACAGGAACCGTGGAAAGGGACAGAGTCCCCAAGCCAAGGGGGACAGAAGCAGTCTCGCTCACCGGTCCTTGAAGAAGAAGATCTCCCCGCGGATCTGAGCGATGCCGTCGAAGACAATGTCTTGTTTGCAGATCTCAGGAGTGACAGGTCCCAGCGTAGGGGTGGGGCCAGTGCCAGTGTCAGTGCCTGCGTCAGGGGAAGCCCCTGGGGAGGCATAACACCTGATCTTAGACTCTCCCCAGACACAGAGATTCTCCCCACCAGGGCCAGGCTGGGCCCCAGGGCTGTACCCAGCCTGCCCAGGTTGGAAGGCAGAGTCGGCTTCCTTGGCAGGTTCGGGGCTGGGACGGGGGAGCTGAGGGAAGTCAGAGCCTCTGATGCTTCTCACTTCAGCAAGGCTCTTCCCTCAGGATGGTCCTCTCTGCATCCCGGAAGGCGGGCATCATTATTGTTCCCACTTCACAGATGAGTAAACAGAGGCCCAGAAAGTAGAGTGAACGCCAACCAGAGTGCCAACCAGATCCCTCAGCTCCTGAGAGACAGGCCAGTGTAGGGACTTGCGCAGTCTGGCACTTGCTTACAGGTTATGTCCTTACAACAAACAGTCACATCTGAAGGAACCAAGTCCAAAGACATAACGACTGACTTGGTATCTCGCAGCTGGTGCGTGCCCGAGGCAGGACTGGAACTCAGCACTTCACCTTCCAGATTTCCGGTTCTTTTGAACTATTGGCTCCCATTTCTGTATCATTTCCACTCCATGCAGCAGGACATCCTGCTGGCTGCTTAACCCTGGGTGACCTTGAGCCAGCCAGGTTAACTTTCCTCAGTTTATACACCTAGCAAACGGAGAGCCCTGGACATGGCTCACCCAAAAGGGAATTAACAAGGAGTGTTTAGAAAAGGCAGGGCTATGTGAGCAGCCCCTGAAGCACTACTCCACTCCTACCACCTGGCACCATTCCTGTCTCTTGCCCTTGTTTCTAGCAGTTCTGGGGAGATGGAATCTTGCCATTTCCCACTCCTGGGACCTCCTCCCAGACTGCGGAATACACACACATCCTCTCTCCAGAAGTTCCCAAGCCGAGGCTTACCATAGAGCTCCTGGATGCCTTTGATGTCGTCGTGAGACAGGCGGAAGTTCTTGGTGTAGGTGTAGATAGGCGCCATCAGGGCCCCAGGGTCCTGCGAGTGCTCCAGTCCCATGGCGTGGCCAAACTCGTGGGCTGCCACTAGGAATAGGCTGTACCCTATTGGGTCAAAGTGGGAACAGAGGAGGAGGATTGGAATTCAGGTGAAAGAGAAAACTAGGTTGAGGACTTGCCCCAGAGAGGCAGGCTTTTGGGGACATCCCCCCAAAAAGCCTGAGAATAACAGGTATGATAGCTTTTTTGCCCTGAGAATCCTTTCGTTTTAAGTAGGCCAACATCTTCTTGCCCATTGCCAGGCCAAGGCTGCATGTGCTATGAAGGAGGGAGTCAGAAACATCTACAAGGCCTCACTCAGCTTTAAGAACCATCTGTCAAAAATCATGTCAGCGTTTCTCCATAAAGATCAGGACAAAATCTGTTGCTCAAAATCTCCAAAGAAAGAGAGGATTGAGGGGGATAAGCAGGCCCCAAAGCCCCACCATTCTGCCCAGCTGGGAACTCCAGCTCCTCTCAGATCTGACTCAGAGGTAACATTTGCCCCGTGCAACAAGAACAGAAACAAACAAACAGACAAACAAAGCCACAGTTCTTGCTTGCATATGATGCCCGGATTTGGCCATAAAGAGCAGACAAACCACGTATCATACCCTATTGTGGGTTGAGTTACACTGCCCGACCCTCTACCTTTATCTCACTCCCTACCACAAACAAATAAAAAAAAGGCATATTCTAATCGTAACCCCTCCTCTCCAGAATATGATCTTTTTGAAGATGTAGTTAAAATGGAAGCTAGAACTAAGCATGGTTGGAAATACCTATAATCCCAGTGCGTAGACGGGAAGATCATGAGTTTAAGGCCAGCCTGAACTACATAGGGAGACCTGTCTCTAACTAAATGAATAAACAAGTTAAAATGCTATCACACTGAAGCAGAGGCCATTCACAACATGGCTCATGTTCTCATAGAAAGAGACACAGAGGCAGGTACAGACACAGAAGGGCGAAGATCAAGTCACAACGAGGCAGAGGATGGGATGGGGAAGGCTCAGAGGGAACACAGCCCTGCCAGTACAAGCCCCCAGCTTCCTAAAGGAGGAAAGAATAAACCTGTGCTGTTTTATGTCATTTTGTGGCAGACAGAAGGGCCACCAACCATGCATGTGGATGAAGAGTCCCGCTTTAGACATGGAGAGCTCAGCTTTAAGCAGAAGGCCGTGCAGAGCAGGGAAGTTGGTATGTCTTAGCATGGCATTCGGTGGGTTAAGAAAAATCACTTTGGGTCAGAACCTGGAATTTGCCAAGTTTCATCTAGTCATGAATAAGAAGAATGCAAGTAATGGAAAAAAAGACTGATCTAATTCTAGCAGGCTTGGACCAGACCCCTTATCCGACCATAGTGGGCTACCTGGAAGTTGGAGTCCAGGGCCCTTGGGCCCTGAAGGTTAGACCCAAAGCCCCTTGCTCACAGTCCTGGCCATAGTCCCTGGTCACTCCTCCCCCAACCGAGTCTAAGTCCTAGAAGGCCGAGAAATGTCCTTGAGGCTCTGTATGGAGGGTCCAATAAACCATGCCTGGAACTGAGGCCCCTTTGAAGAGACAGCTTGCCTGGAGAGGTGTGTGGACTACAAGGATGAGGGCAAATAACAAGGCTCAGGATCAGTGCCAGGTAGATGGGGTCTTATTTTGAAGGCCATGTCTAAATGGGCAGAGACTAAGCAGGACGCCTGTCTTCACTGGGCTGGGCAGGTCTGCAGCCCTGTGTGGATGTCTCACGAGGCCAGTGTGTGGATATCTCATGAGGCTGGTGGGTATTTAGGAGGCAATGTATGTGCCCAGGCTTCAGATCATTCTCTCCCCAGTGTGGAAGGTGTCCACTGCCTCTTACTGAAGGCAGGTCTCATACCTTGATCAGGGCAGAAGCCCCACTTCCGGTCATCATCATAGTTGGTGGTAGTCGCACACCAATTCTTTCCATCACTGCGTCCAGCGCTGGTGCAGCTCTCGTATTTGTTGCCCAGGAAAGTGAAGGGGAAGACACAGGGGGCACCTTCCGAATTCCCACCCACAGTGGACATGGCTGTGGAGAGACAAGGGTCAAGGGGTAGTATACGGTCAGAGGTCACTGGCAGGAGTCAATGACATGAAGTCAATAGACACAGACCATACTCTCTGGGTCCTTGCTCACCCCCAGCCAGTAACCTCACGCAGGAGGGACCCCTTCTGATCTCCATGTCATCACGGGTAAAGGAACAGAGACTTGAAGAAATCGAGAAATTTGTTTAACAGACACTGTTAGAAAGTGTCAGAGCCAAAGTACAATCCCAGGTAAGCAGGATCCAGAGTTCAAAACTATCATCCTTCAAGCTTTCTCATGGTGACAGAGAGGTCCGACACTCAAGGGGTTTGGGTGGGCCGATGATCTCAGTGCACTGCCCTAGAAGGTGGGCTCCCCAGGTAGGGTGTTGAAGAGACCAAGCTCTGAGCGGAATGCATGAAACAGGCTCAGTAAACCCAGGGTGGAGGAAGGAAGAAGTGAGGAGGGAGGGAGACTGAAAAGCAGACTGAAAGCAGACAGAGACAGGAAGATGGGAGGAGAGATGCAAGCTATAGGATAAGGAGAGGGACCCAATGCTGGGCAGCTGACAGACAGGGCTCTAGACAGGTCAGAAGTCAGCAGGACTGCTCACTAGCTCCAAGGGAACGGTGACTGTCTGACACTTGTGCCCACACAGTGCCAGCTGCCCCAGACTCTGGCTGGCAGCCAGTCCTGGAGAAAGGAAGCACAGGTGAGCATGCGAGTATCCTACTGTAGGGGCAGGGAGAGGCAGAGATACCCACCTGTCTCGGGGCAGAATCCGTACTTCTTATCTCGGTCATAGTCCTCAGTGGTGCCACACCAGCGGTAGCCATCAGTCCGGCCCTCGGTGGTACAGCTGTTGTAGGAGGTGCCCTGGAAGCGGAATGGGAACTTGCAGGGCTGCCCATCCGCGTTGCCACCCATGGTGAACAGGGCTGAGGAGGTGGGGGACAAGAAGGGAGGATACCGTCAAGAAAGAGACACCGGTGTGCACGCACAGCTGGCTGGTCCCCCACCTGCCAGTCCACACCAATCAAGCTGCTGCCTTGCTAAAACAGTGAAACAATCTGTATGGGTTGGTAAAGAGCTGCTTCTCTGAGTTCAGAGAGGGCCTCCTACCTCACTGGCCCACCTGATTCTTCCCCTGAAACCTCCTAAATGCCAAGCCACGAACTATGTATTAACTCCTGACACAAGTCTGGACTTTAAGGTTGCTGTCTGCTCTGGGCTGGCAAATGTCCCCACCAAAGGGATTGTTAAATACGCTACCTATGTGTGCACACTCACAGGAGTCTCTCCATTTGACAGGGACATTTGAGAGGGATACTGAGGCTCCCAGAAAATAGTTCCAGGACTATTATGGTCAAGGTCCTATAAACAGGGAAGTGAATGAAGACTACAACTGAAAATTACAAACCATGCTAATCTTAATCACTTTCTTATGCACACACACACACACACACACACGCGCACACACACGTGCACGCGCACACACATGTGCACACATGCACGCACGTCACAGAGAAAGCTTTACTTCTCTCAACCCCAGGCCTCCTTGTTCCAGATCAGATCAGCTCTGCAGCTGCTGCCATCCTGCAGGAGGAAGATGAGGAAGAAGGGGCAGCTGGTGTCCCAGCCTCCACTCAGATGACCCCA
Source organism: Typhlomys cinereus (assembly GCA_023101885.1). Lineage (NCBI taxonomy): Eukaryota > Metazoa > Chordata > Mammalia > Rodentia > Platacanthomyidae > Typhlomys > Typhlomys cinereus. The sequence continues at coordinate 663,490 of JALPQD010000169.1, forward strand.
GGACAGGGCTGGGGCTGGAGAGTGTGGCGGGGTGAGATTAAGGTCAGCCTCTGTCTTCAGCCGTCCCGAGGCTCCCCATCTCTGTAGCCCCTCCAGAGCTACAAAATGGTGCGTCTCTGGAATTGCCAACTAGCCAAACCACAAATGCCTAACAAGGACCATCTGTGCACAGCGGCGCCAGAGATGACCTCACCACGTTAACTCCACCATGGGCAGAACAGAGTCCAAGCCCTCCCTGGCCTCCTAGCACAGAACTGGGGGGAAAGGGGGCTTCTATCCTTACCGCTCTGCTCTTCTCTCCCACAACAGACTTCGCTGTCCTAGAGTGCCAGGAACAGAGGGATTTGGGGAGGAGGTAAACTGAGTCCAGAGACTGCAGGGACTCACAGTGAGGAAAATAAAGTGTTAACTTGGATGAGGCCTGGTTCCAACCCCACTTCTCATCAACTGCATTTCTGCCACCCAGAAAGCCCATCTCCTCGGGGACCCACCCTCCTTTGGAAGAGAAGGGCAGGCAGCAGACGCTGACTCAGCATTCAGGAGGGGCTGAGTAACCAGAAGGGCAGCACCAGACCCAAACATGCGTATGTTGTGCGTAATTGCACCTGGCTAAGGACCAACGCAAAGGAAAACCCTTCCAAGCTCAGGAAATGTGGCTATTTCTTTGAGACCCCCAAATCTCTACTGGGAAATGAAAGACAAAAAATACTTTCATTTAAAAGTTTTTGACTTGTTAATGGCTCCAGGTCTTACTTAATACAAAGTTCAATTTTGATACCAAAAGTGTAAACAGAGTTGAGGGTGCAGCCCAGTGGTAGCAGTAGCGTGTCTGCCTGGGGTGTGTGAGGCCCCCACGTTGAATAACTAGCACAGAAGTAAAGTAAACAGGAAGACAATTAGCGATCTCTTCCTTTCTTTCCTTCAGTCAAGACGATTGGTGCTCAGTGTTCTGTCAGAATAGGAAGGTCAGAGAGCTCATGAATATATACATTCGTAGCCCTGAAAATAGTCCTTAGTCTATGCAGACTGAAGAGTCTTTACAGGCTGGGGAAGAAGGAAAATGTATTTTCCTTCATTTCCCACATTTTCTGGGTTCTTGCTCATCAACAGTATCAAATCTGACAGACTGAGTATAGGAAGTCTTACCTAGCTTTAAAAAAAATAGATTTATAGGGTCTGGAGAGATGGTTCGGGGGTTAAAACCTTTACCTCACAATACCTCACAAGCAAAAGGACCTGAGTTTGGATGCCCAGATCCTGTGTAAGATGCTGGACCGACATGGTGGTGACCTGCACTTCCAGCCTAGAAGGTGGAGCCTGAGAAACCCCAAAGCAAAGCAATAGAGGCAGAACAAAACAGTAAGATTTCTAATGTCACCCTTGGGCCTCCACAGGCACACACAATGCCCTCTTCTACACACACACACACACACACACACACACACACACACACACACACACAGACAAATATTGCATGGAAGCAGATTTCTATCACTACTCAGAGATGTAGCAGACTAAACTAGGGACAGAAGTCAGAGTCAGATAGTTTGGTTTAAATGGCCATTCTCACCACCACTCATCAGCGCAATGGCTGATGTTTTCAGGGTTGGCTACACCAGGTGGACTGAGTACCAGCTCAGGCTAAGCTGGGCCCCTTCCTACCAGAAGGCTTTCCATCAACACATATGTCTTGAACTCCAATTCTAGGTTGGAATATAGAGTGGCCTGAGAAAAAGAACCACTAACTTAAAAAAAAAGCTCTAAGTTCATGCTCACATATGTTAGAAAAAATAATTAACACACCTAACCCATGATTTCACAAATATTACCGTTAATGGGGAGACTTTTAAAAAATTGAATGGGGAGACAATTCAGTACTTAAGTGTTTGTCACACAAGCAAAAAGACTGTGGAGTCCAGAGTCTCAGATCTCAGTAAAATGTTGGGTAGGCCTGGTGGTCCACTTGTAATTCCAACCCTAGCAAGCGCAGCCTAAGAATCCTGAGTAAACTGGCTAGCCAGACTAGCAACTATAAGCAGCTCCGGGTTTAATTTGAGACCTAGCCTTAAAAGAAAAAGGTAAAAGAGTGATAAGGATGATTTCCAGTTATCACCTTTAGGCTTCCACATATATGCAACTCACAAGCTCAAGACCCTGCACATACACATGCGCCCACCCACATCCAAACACACACACACACACACACACACACAGACACACAGACATATACACACAACAAACATATACACATGAAAAGAAAAAATGAAGAGACAAGTAGATTTGAAATAAAATATACTCAAATACTACAAAACAACATTTATGTTTAGGTCGTCGTAGACCACGTGTTACATGCTTAGGGGATCATGATGACAGTCCCCTGTGATCAGATTGTCTAGTGGCATTGCACCCGTCTTAGCTTGTGCAAGGACATTATGCTCACACAATGACTATGAGCTACCTGACTATACACCTCTCAAAACGCGTCCCCATCATTAAGTACTGCATGTTATTTCAGTAGGCAGGGGGGCACGGTGATGGCTGAAATGAGGATGGTACTGATACGCCACGAGCAAAGGGCACTGGGGTCAGAGGATGCTGCAGAGTGTGGAGAATGTGGGCAAGGCAGGAGACTGTGGAAATTGTTGACCTGGCTGGGGTGAGAGTCGGCCAGGGCGGAGGCTCACCTTCATGGGGGCAGAAGCCGTACTTGCCATCCTTCTCGAAATTGTAGGTGGTGGAGCACCAGAGGAAGCCATCGCTGCGGCCCGAGTCGGTGCAGCTGTTGTACTCCCGGCCGTTGAACAGGAAGGGAAACTTGCAGTACTCGCCGTCAGCATTCCCATACTTCACCCGGACAACTATGACAGGAGACAGAGTGTGGGACCGTCCTCTCCAGGCTTTCCCGAGGAGATCGAGCTGCGGACCTTACCCAGGGCTGTCACTTCCCTTCCCCTCGAATTGCCCTGGCCCCATGAGACCAGAGGAAGAGTTCAAGCTGGCCAGGGAAGTCATGATGCTTGTGTCTTCGCCAGCAGGCATGCCCGTGGCCAGCGTCTTACCTTGTCCTTCGCCCAGGGTCCACAGCTCGTCATCATCAAAGTGGGAGTCTCCCCCAACACCAGTGCCCGGGGCAAAGGCGTGTGCCAGGAGTCCATCCTTGCCATCGAAGGGGTATCCGTCTCCATGCTCTGAAATCCACACTGGGTCTCAGCTTCTTGCCACCCCTTAAGTCCATCCACACCACATCTATGCTTGCAGCCCTTTACTAACTAGATCTGACTCATCCCCCAGTGCCATTGGCGTTATCCCAGATGGGGACACAAGGAGTCTACAGAGATGCTCAAGAGAGTACTACTGCCATCCTGTGTCTACACAACTCCCTCATCTGCATCGCCACTACACCCCTGCCGCCAACAGCACCTCGCTACCCAATCCTGCAGCACACTTACCAACTACTCTCCCAACCTGTGTCTATGCCCCTATTCCCAGCAGCACCTTCCTCGCCATGCCCCACCCCTTTGCCTTACTGACCCCACTATCCACAGAACTGACCCAGAAGCCTCCAGTGACACCCACATCCCTCCCACCCTCCCGCCCGTCCCATGTCTACACTGCTTCCCACCTTCCCCTTTGTCCTCATTGGTTTACCGCTCAGCATCCTCACCACCTGCCTTCACATCTTGCTACAACCAGTCTGTGTGACCAGTGTGCATGGAGGCTTGACTCCAGGCTCCGATCCACTTAGTCCCATAAGGAGAAAGTGATAGCTGAGTGGATAAAGTGATCTGAGTTTAATCTTTGGAAGCCCACGTGGTAGAAGGCAAGAACTGACTTCTGAAAGTCATCTTCTGACCTTCCCCAAGTACTATGAGATACATGAACATGTCTTATCTCCCTCTCAAAAATGAAAGATATTTTTAAAAACTATTTAAAAAAGAAAAAAAGAAACATCTCTTTTGCAGCAATCTGCATAGCCACCTGCTCTAGAGAGCCCCACTTAAGCAGTGTAGCAGAGCACTCCCTTGAAGCTTTTACTTCTTCCAGGTTACGCTGTAGCAGGTCCTTGAATGTACCTCACTAGTGTCTACACTGTGCCCTGCTATACCCATAGAAGGTCTACACTTGCTACTCTGCTCGCTAAGCTGCCCTCACAATCCGCACATCTCTCTAATGTCCACACACCCACCTTGTCTCTATGCTGCCCCACCTGCCAGCCCCTTCCCTATCTTACCCCAGCGACCGAAGTTGATCATGATGTCAGCCTCCCCGTCATGGATTCGAGAAAAACGCAGTGGAGTCACATCGCTCCACACTTGGAAGGCCCGAGCGAAGGCATCGTCCACTGTCTCAGGATCCAAGTCGGGTGTGTAGCCAATGATCCTGGAAGAGGCAGAAATGCATGTGCACGTACAATCATGTGCATATCCCCAAGAACGGCACAATGTGTGCAAATGGGTGTATGCACAAAGCGTGCGTGTGCATGGCAGTGTGGATGTGCATGAGTGTGCATGGGAGTTAAGTGTGTGTGTGCAAGCGAATGTTCCAGCAGAGCTCACTGAGAGAACAGCCCTCCCATGGGTCTAGGCTCATCTCTTATGCCTCACTCTCTGAGAGATGAAGACAAGGCTGCCAAGGACAAAAACAGTGCATTATGGGACATATGGAGATCAAACCCTTGGAATTCAGCGCTAGTTATACAGATCGCAGCTTTTAATGCAACTGACAAATAACAATTCTGTAACATAAAAGCCCAATCAGTTGCCAATAATCCAACTCCCTCAGACTTCGCCCAATGATGCGGATGATAATAACAATCCCCAGTGTTTACTACATTCTTGCTCTGGACTAAACACTGTGGAAGTCCTTGGCTCATAGATACTCTAGCTTAGTTTCCCAAACCTCTGCTTTGAGGAAGGAGTTTCACAGACTGAAACACCAATTCAAAGTGCTGGAGCTTAAGCCCAATGCCCCATGGATTAGAGAGTGTAAGACTCAAGTCCAGGTCTGTCTGGCTCCATTCACTAAAAGTTTTGCATGCAAACTTCCTCAGACGCCCAGCTCTCGGTAATGATAACTCATGGATCCCCTGAGTGAGGAGGGTCATGTCCCTGAGCTTGCTGACCCTCCCTCCTCAGCGCTGTCTCTGCACCTGTATGTGATTTGGTTCTTGTCCCACTTGGGCTTTCGGGGGAAGAAGTTGTAGTTGGCCACGTCTGGGTTTCCACAGCGCGGCTTCCTCATGGTCTCAATGGTACTCTGGTCAAGGTCACCTGTCTGGGGCAGCCCAAAGAACTTTTGCATCTTCTTGAGGGTGTCCTTCAGCACAAACAGGTTACAACTCTCTTTGGGGCAGCCGTAGAAGGTATTCAGGTATTGCTGAAAGAAACAAGTGCCTCAAGGTCAGGAGCCATATTGATTGGGATGACGAAGTGCACAGCCCTAACCAGTCTGCGAATAGCCACTGAATGACAACAGGGCAGCATCCAGAAGCCCAGAGCACGGGGTGAAGTCTTGGGCTCTCGAAACCACCATCTCAGTGGCACAGGTATAAAGACAAAGAACCACTTTCTGTTGTCCTAAGTACAGTACACACTGACTTATTAGCTGCTTGCTATATATATTATCCATATCACACAGAGGAAAAAATTGAAAAAAAAAAAAAAGACAGGTTAAGAAATGTGCCTAAGCCAGCCTAATCTCCCCCATCCTGAAGCTCAGGGAAATTTGCAGAAGAGGGGGCGGTAAGATTGTAAGAGCACAAGGATGGGAGGAGCAATGATGTGCAAGATACTCCATACAAGTTAGGGCCGAAGCAATCATAATTGGACTTTGCATGCCCCGCACAATGTCCAACACACTATTGACCCCACAAAGTTTAGCATTTGCTAAAGGCACCAAGATCCTTGGAGGCAAGAGATTGACAGCCACAGTAGTGTTCCTATGCTTAAGGGGAACACAGGAAAGGGTTCAGGGAAATGCCACTGGGTCCTTGTACGTCATCGAGAGGAGAGCCCAGAGGAGAGTCCGGCATGCACATTAAAGGATTCTCCGGGGATTGGGGGAGGGAGGCACTGGGGAATGGAGAAGGAGGGGTGAGGGGAGGGGGAACAGGGGGGGCGGGGGGAGGAGGAGGGAGGGAGGGAACCGGTGTACCTACTAAGTTTGTATGAGCGAAAATAATAATAAAAACTGTTTAAAAAAAAAAGAAAGAAATGTGCCTAAGATCACGCAGTTCACAAATGGCAGGTCTGGGTTTGACACCCAGCAACCTGACATCCCACGCTCAATCCAAGTTTTTTAGCTCCCTTGCTTTACCTCCATCATCTCGCTAGGCCAACCGGCAGCTGGAGACCTAGACTTGGATTATTTTCCTCCCTCTTCTCTTAAGATTTGAGAGCTATGTGCATGGGCTCTGGTAGTAGGCCTCAGTTCATATTCTGGATTTGTCATCTCTAAAAAAGTCTTATCCTTTAGAGGCTCTGCCCCAAACCAAGCATGCCCATGCAGATGTTCAGGTACCAACCAAACATCGACTCCTTTTCAATCCCTACCATGTGCCAAGCCCTAGGCTACTGCTGAGATAAACTGATGAACAGAACAGATATTTCTAGTTTGTAAGGTTCAAACCTCAACCTGGGTTTGCTGGGAGGAGAGTAGAATTACAAGGAACCAAGTACTGGTACAGGCTAGATTCGAATGGCAAGAGAAGCCAGGTGTTCTTGGAGACAGTCAGGAAACAGGGGCGAGGATACAATAGTAACAACAACAATGTAATGGTGATGGCTAAAGTTCACTGAGTTCCCCAAGGACCAGATACCTTCCTAAGTGTCTAAGATCAGCTGACCTTTCACGCTGGATGGGCACCATTAATATAATCTCAGTCTTCTGACCAAAATACCAGAAGTTAAGTCCTTTACCTCAGATCATCTGGCCAATGGATTAGTCCACCCCTTAGTCTGAAGTCAGTTCTTACAAGTTCAAAGCCCCTCGGCTCTTTCTTTCTCTGGTTTTGCTTTAAGAAGGAATCTCACTAAGGCTGCCCAGGCTGACCTTTGAATTCAGGGTCTTCCTGCCCCAGCCTTCCCAGTGATGTGCTTACAGACATACAGTACCACCCCAGTTTAGAACCCCTCTAGTTAAGCTCCACATTGCACTGTCTCTGGCTGAAATGAGCTTCCTTAGGCCGAGGAAGGCATTTTTTGTTCTGCCCCAAAAGTCCTCTTCGGTCACCCAACCAACCAAGCTCATCACTGATGCCAACCAGCTTCAGATCTTCTAAAAAATGCCCCCTATAATTCTCAGCCCATTTATTCAGGGGTGGGGGAGAGAGACAGAGAGAGAGAGAGAATATGTTGGTGAAAAGTCGGCTGGTGTCTTATGCAGCAGGAGCTCCTGGGTAATTCAAGAGCATGAGATTTGGGGTTCTGTCTGGGTAGGCTGCAGAGGAGGCTGGCTGGAGGGTTGCGGATTTCTAGAATGGCTGAAGCAATAAAGGCACGCGCTTTCTGAGGTCTGGCAAGACATCTAAGTGCTCATGGCCCGTGGCGGCAGATGCTTGCTTTGTGCAATGGGCTGTAGTTACCTCCCAAACCCAGCTTATGCAATGCTGTGAGCCAGGCGCGCGCTCACACAACATCTGAGCCGCGGCTAGGGAGCCCCGCCAGAAGGGAGGGCGCTCTGGCCGCTGGCCGACCCCAGCCCGGCTCAGTCCGCCCCCGCCCCACGCGCCCAGACCTCCGCACCCGCTTCTCTTGCCACCAGAGGGTTGTCTCCTTCTGTCCTCTGATCCCTTAGAGAAGTTCGAAGAAACTTTACAAGACTCAACCTTTGAACTTTCTGGCCAACTTCTGCCTTGAGTCAAGATGGAAGATGAGTTCCTTCTGCTGCGATTATTAGCCAAAGGGTTTGCTCCCACCCCGCCTCGCTGTTGGCCAAAAGGTTCCCTCCTGAGTCTTACCTAAGGCTCATCTCCAGATGTGGGCCTAAGATTCCCATAAGTTCCCCCAGCCCCCCTTTGACCATCAGCATAGGTACAAAAGTTTAAGCAAATTAAATGCCAAAACACTTTGCTGCACAACTCCCCTATTCAAGACACCCCTTTAAGCTGTTTGCCAAAGGCCTGGAAAGACGTCTGAGAGGACTCTGTTGCCAATCTCCAGATAAAGCCAAAAGTCCTTTATAAAACCCAGCCCGCACCAAATCCCCTGAAGTTGGGCAAAGTTTCCGTTATTCTGAAGAAAGAATCCTTTCCAGACGCTTGCTGGGGCACCTATCTCCCCCTCCTCCACTCCTTCGTTCCCAGGAAGTGCCCCGAAGTTCCCCCTGGTTGTTTACCAAAGTCCTTCTCTTGCTAAAGCCCCCCTACCCCAGTTTAGGAATGCCGTCCTCCAATAGCTAGCCAAAAACCCACGAAGACGGTCACCGAGCCCTGAGCCAACAAGGGGTTAGAAGGAGGATAACCCCGTCCTCCGCCTCTGAAGTTTATCTTAACTTTGGCTAGATGAGGCCAGCATAGCAACTCACCACTGCCAACTCTTTGTCCGTTTTGGGGGCGACATCGCCGGGGAACTTGATGATGGGAGACGGCGCGGCGATGGCGCGACCTAGAAGGCAGCCCAGGACGCACAAAGCCCGCAGGGGGCTGGCGAACGTTCCCCAGGACCTTCGCGCCTCCATCCCCGCGCTCCGGGGCCCCCGGCGCGCCGCCCCGGGGTCGCAGGCACCCGTGCGTGCGGTCGCGTCGCCGCCTGGCTGGCGCCTGCTTCGCTTCGGATTCCGCGGAGGGAGGGGGGGTCCCCTGGCTGAGTTGCCTCGGCTTTGCGGGGGCTCAGCAGCTCATGGTGGGATACTGCGTCCCAGCACTCTGCGCCGCCGCGTGTGCATGCAGGTCCTGGCAATCTCTTTGTATATTTAAAACCCCAGATGCGCAGCCTCCAGCCACCACCGGAGGACGTCTGAATGCAGCGGAAACAAGGGGGGCGGGCTGCCGCCAGATGTGGCCGGCTGGGCTGAAAGAGCACTGGCTGTGTGGGGCGGAGAGAGGGGGTGCAGTCGGCCCGCCTGTCCTCTCCACCCTCTCCCCTTCCTCCTGCCCCTCCCACCTTTTCCCTGCCCCCAACCACCCACCCCAGGCCTCCATATTCTCCAACTTTTACCCTCGCCACTCCACTTCTGGAATTGCCCATGGTAGATGAGGATCCAGGTGCAGTTAAGGACCCCCCTGCCGCTGAACATCTAAGATCAAGCAAGGCTCCTGAGGTCTTGAGCACATTTTGTGGAGACACCAGGACACCCCACACTCCCCGTGGCACGGAAGGATGGGTCCAGGGACCAGAGGCATTGCTAGATGGTCAGAAGCAGAGATTGCAGATGATCAGCGTGGAGACCCAGGGAGACCAGTGCATAGAGAATGAGGCAGTCTAACTTCTTTCTTTCTTCCCTTCTTTCCCCTCCTTCCCCAAATACTCAGCATTTACTAGGTTCCAATGATAGTTCTGGATGGGATAGCATTTGGGGGTCCCTCCTTCCTGTGCTCTCATTCTCTCGGGATATACAATTTAGTAAGTGAGCTGTGCTGGGGACCTCCAGTCACAGCCTGATCTTAGAGCCTGGGAACCAACGTGGGCATTCCAGGAAGACTGCCTAGAAGAAGTGACTTCTGAGCTGGCATCTGTAGAGCTAAAGAACTGGGAATGGGGGGTGGAGGGGAGTCGGGTAGACATTTCCAGCAAGACACCCTAGAGAAAGACCTCCTCCCTTTCTCTATGGTAAAGGCTATCCCAATGGAGGAAATCAGCAAGAACCAGTCTGGAAAGGGAGAAGGTAGGACTGGGGTCAGTTGGGACCAATTCCCGGGAGCACAGATCATGGGCAGAGATGGCCTTGGAGGTCACAGACTACCTCCTGGCTCCAGAAGCCTCCTTCCTTGGCTTGCCTCTCAGTGGTCTTGTGACAAGTTCAGGCTTGCCCCGAAGACAGGCAGCAAGACCAGGAGCAGGCCAGGGGGTGGGCTTGGCAGAGTCAGCTGCGAGGAATCCCTTGGGAGGGCCTAGGCCCTGCAGGAGGAAGCTGGGCAGACTGAGCAGCTTGGGCTGACGGCCCCTGGGGAGGGGGTTTGCCTGCTGGTCCAGCCCCATTTGACTCCTGGCCATGTACTGTGGATATCTAGAGAGCCAAGTTGGAGAGCCAAGAGCGGGGAGTGAAAATGGAAAAACTTGTGTCACTAAAGCAGGGGTTGCAAACTCGTGGCCTGTGGGCTGAATCCAGCCTGAACAGCATTTTGAAATTTAGGAAACTTGATGTCAAAATCAGACTTTCTGATTTTCTTTAAAACTTTTCCCCCAGACATGGCCACCCAGGGTGCAAGGTTCCATGTGACGACAATCAGCTGAAACTACTAGTCCATGGGCTGAGCCTGGGGCTTTGGATGCCTCTATGCTCTCTATAGCGTGGGACTTTGATCTGTCACGCAGGCTCATTTCCATCACGTGCCTGTGCTAGGAGTCCAGACATTAGCAGCCCTGAAGGGCGTTAGAGCTGGACCCTTCCCTCATGGACACAGCTTGAAAAACCAAGGACGAGGGACTGGAGAGGTGGCTCAGGGGTTAAGCCTCTGCCTTGCAGGCGGAAGGTCCTGAGTTCGGATCCTAGACCCCATGTATAGACGCCAGGCGGAAGCGGGGGCGGCCTGCGTTTCTGGTCCTGGTAGGGCGGAGCCTGTGAATCCCCAGGCAGAGTAAACAAGGAGGAGGCAGTCCATGGTGGTTCCCGAATTCGTCCGTGGTTCTACACACACATACATGCATACACGCACACACACACATACACGCGCACAATTGAATAAATAATAATAATAAATATTTAAAAAAAAAAAAAAACAAGGACGAGAAGTGCAGGAATCTACTGGTAAGAGGGATGGGCTCCGAATCACAGCTCTGGTCCTCAGAGGATACAGGACATCTTAGGACGCCTGGAACTGCCTGGTGGTCATGAATTCATGATTATTTAAACCTGGTTCCAAAACAGTAAAAGCCTTCACCTACCAGTGCCTTTCTCCTGAAAGTCTGTCCTATCAATCACTATCAATAGGCCTATCAATCACTTAGGAAGGAAAGGGCCTTCAGAAGAAGCTATTTACTCTAGAGATTTTTGAAACAATATAAAACCTGCCTAAGAGTGGAAGTTGGATAGTAAAGGCAGCTTAGTGCGTAAAAGGCACTTGTGGCATAAGCTCAATGATCTGAGTTCAAACCCCAGAGCACATATAAGGTGGAAGACAAGAAATGATTCTATAAAGCTATTCTCTGACCTCCATATATACACCATGATATGTACACACACACACACACACACATGCACATGCACACATGAACATATGTGCGTGTATCATATAGTCACACAGAATGAAAATAATAAAGAGCAACTTAAAAATAGAATAAATAAAAAATATAGGTTGGTACAGTGGTCTCTGACCACTATCCATTTTCACACCAAGAAAGCATGATTCCTTTTTACCTTATAATAAACTCTTGTCTTCTATATTTTGCCCACTCTGACTCATCTGAATTCATTCTACAGTGATCATAAGAACCAGGTAGTGAAGAGAAGTCTCAGTGATATTCAGATGACAGTTGGTTTGAATTCCATCCTTTTCTCTAAAGTATTGGTAAGACATGGAATCTATTAAACATAGCTTTAGGGCTTTTCTGAGGGGGAAACAGGCAGCTTTTATGTTCCAGTGTCAAGAAGCGAACTCATGGCCTTCTTATATATTCTAGGCTGGCACTCTATCACTGAACAACACCCCCCCACCCAAGGTTTTTTGAGTGAGGGTCTTTCTTTGTAGGCTAGGCTGACTGGATCTTTGTGACCCCCCAAGCCAGCGGCCCATTGACTGAATGTCGTCCCAATCCAGCTTGGGGGTTTCAAGGACATTAGTGTTCATTTTAGAGATGGCGGTGCTCCAAAAGCCATTCTTCATGACAGCCACAGTAGGGCCCAGCAGCAGCACAAGCATTTATGAGAACTCCCCAGGGCCTCTGTATACCCCTCTGCAGCTCTGTTTTCCCGACTAGGAACGCTGGCAGCCTGTGTTGAGATGACAGAGCTACAGAATGAAAGTAACCAGATCCACTGTTTTGACATCCTGTTAAACCACAAGCCACATTTGTGAGCCAATCCCAATAAAGAAAGGGGGCTATGTGGAGGGCACACTTGAATGTTCCAGAAATCTTACCCGCCATGTCTGTCCTCATATGGAAATTTGGCCTTGAGATAAGGTCAAGTTGTGATCCTTTTGGATGAGGGTGACTCTTCTGAGATAACTGCGCCCTAAGAAGATGAATACTTGGACCCAAAGCCGAGTGAATGAGCTCTGGGTAACCAGGAGGCAAAGGTTGCAGCAAATGGGATTGAGTTAGCTTTTCCTGGGAAGGCATGCACAAACGTCTCTTCACCCCAGATGGGGCACCAACCGCAGAGTAAAGAAGTGATTCTCACTAAGTCTAGCCCAGTGACAAAAGAGCTTAATTAATGTTCTGTGTGTGTGTGTGTGTGTGTGTGTGTGTTTGTGCGCATGCATATGTGTGTGCAGGCATGTGGAGACTGGCTGACATCAGGTGTGTCTCTCAATCACTCTCTGCTCCATTAACTGAAGTAGGGTCTTGCTGAAACTGGAGCTTGTGTTCAGTTAGTCAGCCTAGCCAGAATACTCTGGGGATTCCGTCTCAGTCTCCCTTATGCTGGATTCCAAGTGGACTGCCATGATTGCTTGGTTGTTTGTTTGTTTTTTTTTTTAATGTGACTTCTGAAAATCTGAGATTCAGGCTTCAAACTTGCTTGACGAGCACTTTATCCATTCAGTCATCTCTCCAGGTCTTAATTTGGGTTCTTCACAGAAGCATGAGGCAACTTTCAAGGAGCTATATCTCCAAAGAAATCTTTAGTGGTTTATATAATCCTCAGGGAGGCTGGATCATGCATCTCAGCCGAGGTCTTGTGCGTGTCGGCCTCCAGAACTGATGCAGGATGACGTCAGGTGTTCAAAGCCACCTTGTTTATGAATTTTGCTACTATATGTCATGGTTTGAAATGTGCATTGTTCCCCACATGTGTTTGAATTTTTAGTTCCTTGGGACAGTCACGGTACCTTTAGGAGGTGGAGGCTTGCTGGAGGAAGGCAGTTACAAAAGGCAAGCCTTGAGGTTGGTTAGCCCTGCCTTGCTTCAGTTAGTGAGTCTGCTCTGCATTTTGCAGTTTAGCAGCTTAGAGTCTCCATGATGTCTGCAGCAACTTAAGCCCCCTCCAGCTTCTGCCAGCCAGCTATGCTTTATCCACCTTGAAAGACTGTGTTTGCCCTCTGGAACCTTAAGTTGAATAAATCTCCCTTTAAGTTGCTTTATGTTTGAGTCTTATCTCGTAGCAGCAGAGATGTGTAACTACTACAATATAGCTCTGGAAAACTATCCAGACTGCAACTGGAAAGTGTCAGGATATGGCAAGAATGTCATTCATTCATTTATTCACTTAGGAATTTTTTTACCTACCATTTCTTCATGTCTGTATATATGAGTGCACACCTATGTGGATGCATGTTTGGGCACATATGTGTGCAGGTGTAAGAGCATATGGAGAGCCAAAACTGATGTTGCAGTTATGCTGCGTGTTGCCAATAAGTTCACAACCAAATGGCTTAAGGGCACAAGGGGCTTTAGTTTCTGTTATGATACTCCAGTTCCAGTTCCATGTACAGCTTGGAAGGAGAGTCAACACTAACATCAGGGGCCAAGGGAACTGATCACACTACATCCCACCAAGAGAGGGACAATCCTTATTTGCCATATCAGCATGTCTATCCTAGTATACCAAAGAATGACAACTTTCCCAATTAGTTCCCTCCATTTTATTCAGTTACCCACCATGGGTTGGACCTTCCCTGTCAACTAGTCAGTCTTTAGGCTTGCTGAGGGCCTAACTCGACTACCAATCTTTTACAAATGTGCCCAAAGCTCCAGGCCTTCAATTGTCAAGTCAACACCTGTATCTAAATATGACAACTGGTATCGGGGAACTCATCAATTGTCTTCCACCTTTGTGATAGTTAATCCTGGGTGTCAACTTGACCACACTTGACATTAACTAAGATCAGCTGAGACCACCTGAAGATATTGCTCAGATCAACACATTTACCATACAAAGACCAGCCCTAGGACTCTCATTGGAACCTCCCAGTAGTGGACCAGATAAAAGGAACCACAGAACAGAAGACAGAAGAAGAAGAGAGACTCTCCAGCAATCCTCCAACCATGTGTATGGGAGTGACTTAGCCTGGCAGCTTCAGCCACCAGCCATGTCACCTCCGCCATGAAAGACTGTATGTCCCCTCTGAAAACCTAAGGTAATAAATTTCCTTTTCTCTTTAAGTTATTTGACTTTGGGTGTTCTCTCACAGCAATAGTTAAGAGTAACTGTCACAACCTTATTCTTTTGAGGCTGAGTCTCTAACTAACGCTGAATGCATCATTAGGATTAACCTGACTAGACGGCTTGATTTGAGACTTCCTGGGCTCCACCTTCTGGGATTGGAATTACAGGTGGGCCACCACACTCATCCCACATTTTACTGAGGGATCTGGGATTTGGAAGACTAGTCCAGGTCTTCAGCTTTGGTAACATTAGGGTAGAATTCATGTCACTGTAGACACAGCCACTGCTTATCAGAATTTTTAGCCAGAAACAATCGACCTAATCTAGAAGCTTGCTAGTTCCAGCATCCAATCAGAAAGGAGTGAACGGTGGAAAAGCAAGGAAGGAAGTTGCTACCCAGGGTGGCCATGCTGGGATGAATCAGAGAGAAAGGACGCCTTAGCCCAGGCTTGGGATGTGCAATTGCTTCAGGGTATCGAGGGCAGGACAAGAGTCAGGGAAAGAAGCATGTGTAGCCAAACAGTCTTGGTTCCACTGCAGTGTGGGCGATGACTATCTCAGGTCTGGTTCTGGGTCCTGCTGGCTCCAGGAAATCATTATTGAGAAGCACTTTATTTCTTATTATGTGATTGCTTCCACTGTAGGATGTCACTTCCAATCAGAGGGTGGAAGCTTTCAGGGCTCACTGTTCCCAGAATTTGAGATAAGCTTGGAAGGACTCAGAGAGCCTCCTTCACTGGCAAGGCACAAACCCTAAAGTGTGAGAGGACAGGGCTTTGTGGGGGGGGGTCACGGGCACTTGTCATCTGTGCCATCCTAAGACCCATTCCTGTTATCAGCGGCCTCTCCATAGTGTTCCTTCGGAGAACCATGTTTCCAGCTCTAGGCATATGGGATTTAGTAGCTGTGCCCCACCTCCTGGCTCCGCAGTGGCTACATGGCACACAGGTGGATGGAAAGTGGATCCACATACTGGTGAGTGGAGCCCAGAAACGAGCTGTAAGGAATCCATGAAAACAAACAAGAAGTCGCGGACAGTCACTGGAGCTCTTGGAACATGAACTTGATGTGATATAGAGTGGAGAGACCAGGAGCACCTGAGGAGGAAACCACACCAGAGAGAGAGAGAGAGAGAGAGAGAGAGAGAGAGAGAGAGAGAGAGAGAGAGAGAGAGAGAGAGAGAGAGAGAAAGAGAATCTCCACTTCCACTCCTCCCCCTACAGCTGCCGTCCAGCCCTCCAGCCCTCCAGGCAGCTGGGCTACACTTGAACTTTTACTACCTGAGCCAGTAAATCCCCTGTGGAACCTTGAGGCTTATTTACTTTTCTTTGTCAAAATCTATTTGACAAAATGAATTTGGCTGACAAATGAGAAACTTTGTAAAGCCAGGATCACTAGGACCCTTCGCCTCAAATCCTGCCCTCCCCCATTTTATCTTAGGAGCAACCTCAAGGTACCTTCGGGTCAGAACACACAGATCTCCAGGGACAATAGTAAAGCCTTCCCTTGGGACAGGGAGTCCTTCGGGGATTAGAGTCCAGCCCCAGATTGCTCTGCTACAACTCGGAGGGTGCTGGTTACTCTGTAGAGTAACTGCAGAGTAACCATAAGACCACAAGACCCTGTGATACTCAGTGATACCCTCTCCCAAGCAGCCAGGAAGCCAGGAGATGAAAAATGAGGATTCAATGGGGGTTTCCACAGGAACCTGGGATAGAAACCCAGAAGCCCAAAGCAGACCACACCCCAGGCTCTAGTGGACAAATCACTGCAGCCCCAAATCCATGAGCGTGTGAAGAACAGGGGGGCTTTCGGTGGCGCAGCAGACAAGGTGGTTTCACTCTCCTCCCTCCATTGATCTCTTACTTGACTCCCCACTGCCAAAAGCAAGGATGCAGGAGCCCTCTGGCCATGAGGTCTGAGGGCAAGGTGGGAGGTGCAAGGCCAGCTGTGTGCATACAGAAGCCCCTCCGTATGACCCAACTGCCTTCCCCACCTTCACCACCTTTCCTCTCTCTCTCTCTCTTAGCCTGAGCAGCATTGGCCTTCTCTCTGTCCCTGCAAGAGAGCATTACTGTGTGGCAGTCAGGAGGGTACAGTGGGAGCTTTTTAAGGGAGGAAGCTGTTCAGCCGCAGAGTGCAGCATTTGCACTAGCCTTGAACCTTCCTGGTTCAGACCGCATCACTGCTAGCTCCTAAGACCAGCTTTTCAGTCTCAGCTCAAAGGCCACTTCCTCAGGGCAGCTGTCTGTCATGGTTCGAATGTGAGTTGCCCTTGCCCCCCCAGACGCATGTGCTTGAATCTTCAGCTGGTGTTAACATTTGGAAAAGTGCGGCACCTTTAAAAGGTGGAGCCTTGCTGGAGGAAGGTGGGTGTGTCACAGGGAGAGGGCCTTAAGTCTGGTAGCCTGGCTTTGTTTCATCTGTTTACTCTTGCTCTCTATCCTCCTGAGGGCTGCCTGTGATCTGAACCAGCCTCTTGCTTCTGCTTCCAGCCATGCCTTCTATTTTTAAAATTATTTTCAATTATATTAACAAGGAATTTATGTTTTCATCACCCACTACCTACCCCCATTCCAGCCCTCCCATCCTCCCCTCCAGCCAGTTTCCCTCTCCCATGTGACCCACTGAATCTCATCTAGGATTCCTGCGTTAGGTAGTCTCTGAGCACCTCCTGGGAACAAATGGTCCACCAATGGGTAAGTCACGGGGTATAGGGACTCCCCTTCTTTTGTCCAGTCCTAGTCCCATTCAGTCTCTCAGAGTGACATCGTGTCTCATGGGATCTTCCCTATTCCATGACAGAATGCTGATAGTCGAGCTATTGTAGAGGTCCAGCGGAAGTGTATTGAGTTCTTAGATGCCCCATATGAACAGAGGCTACTGTCTGACTTTACCTCCCCTATCCTCTGCTTCCTACATTCTTACACCCCCTCTTCCACAAAGTTCCTGACCCTTGACATGGGGACTGACTCAGAGGTCCCGATTAGGAGTGAGCCAACCATGTTCGTTTTCATTTTGTACTTTGACCAGTGGTGTTTTCCTGCATTACGCATCTTCTTGTTGCACATGGACACTTCTTGGTTGAGTGCTGAATGCTTCTTTGATCTCTGGGTATAATGACAGTTTTAGATGGCGGCTTACTAGCAAGTACTTATAGTTAACACTAAGAGGTTTGTTTCTTCCTAGGGACTATGGTCTCCCTATCTTCAGGTATTTGGCCTGGTTTAAAGTACCACACAGGTGTTCCCTGCCATAAAATGGGCCTCAATGCCAATCATAAAGCAATTGATTACCCCTCATACTTTACAGGTTACTACTGCACTACTGGACTGTTCTTGACAAAGTTATTATAGTCCTTGCAGCATTATTCATAGCACAACCCTGCCTTCTTGCTAGGCAGTTTCCATCATAATGGACTACATCACCTTTAAGAGGTGGAGCCTTGCTGGAGGAAGGTGGGCGTATCACAGAGAAAGGCCTTGAGGTTTGGTAGTCACCTGTGGATAGTATCAATTCTGGAACCATAAACCAAATAAGTACTCCTTTCTCCCCTAAGTGGTGCATGAATATTGTCTCACAGGAATGAAATAAAAGTAAATGCAAGTCCTTTCTTAAGTGAACGTCCTCGCAAAAGGTTCACCCTGTCATTCCCCTTGTGACAGAAATAGCCATCTCAATCTTCCTGCTTTCACGCCTTACTTTATTGACTGGTATTGGAATGTTTCCCACATTGTAGTCACTCAAAAAATACTTGTTGGTTCAGTAATTGCTGGAATAGGTGAGTGAATAATTTCCCATGTTTGCCAATTGGAAGAGCAGACCCAGTACCCAGAGACTGCAGCTGAGACACCTGCTTTTTTTCTTAAGGTCCCCAGCAAGGCAAAGGACAGGCTTGGCCTACGCTGGACCAGCTGGGAGGACTCACGGTCCTTAAGACAGCTCGAAGGTGCAGGCTGGCCCAGGAGGACGTGAGGGCAGTTTAAGGCCTTCCTCACCATGTCTACCTTGTCCACACCACCTCTACCTGAACCTCTGAGTCTGAGCTCACATTACTCCTCCCACTGCCTCATCTCCATCTCTGGATGTGCTCAGAGCTGCCTCCTTAGGCTGAGCTCTGTCTGGGATGGGAAGAGGGGAGCTGTGGCTTGGGCTGGTCTGGCCTCCTAAAGTCTTTAGTTTAGAGCATACCTGGCTCCCGTGGAATGCCGCATTTCCTTCTTCACATGAGCTCTGGGTCAGAAGGAGCCTTGAGGCCTGCGGGCCACCATACCCAACGGGCACAGGAGCCCACTGGAAACTCATCGGAATTTAATTGATTAATTTGTGATACTGGAGGTTGACCCAGGCCTCGTGCATGCCAAGCAAGCACTCTACCACCCAGCTACATTCCTCGATCGTTTAAAGTTTATCTTAATTTGGTCTTTTGAGACAGTCTGCTTTCTAGCCCAGTCTTGGCCTTGGATGCAAGATGAGCCTCTCACTTCACCTCAGACTCCTGTGCATGAAGATTACAAGAATATACCACCGCCTTTAGACACACTGATAATTTCTATGTGTGGGTGAGAGGAGGGAGCACCCTGCGTAAGGGTAAAGTTAAAACTCTGGTGACTTTGAGACCTCGAGTCTAGCTCAAAGCAACTTAGCCTTGGACTTTTCAGTTCAGATGAGCCCTTTCACTACCTATTCCGTTGAGCACGTTTTCATTATTTGTACCTAAATTATCCTGGGGGAAGAATTCTCCCAGTCAAGATTTGCGAGCTGCTATGTGTGTCTGTTTGCATGTCACCCAACAGGCAGAGAGCTTGTCCTCTCTGGCTCCCCTGGGT
Source organism: Typhlomys cinereus (assembly GCA_023101885.1). Classification (NCBI taxonomy): domain Eukaryota; kingdom Metazoa; phylum Chordata; class Mammalia; order Rodentia; family Platacanthomyidae; genus Typhlomys; species Typhlomys cinereus. The sequence continues at coordinate 682,743 of JALPQD010000169.1, forward strand.
GCTGGAGGTAGACTTCCTCCTTTAGCACCAGGAGGTCGAAGAGATTTGAAGTCCTCGCAGGGTATCAGTGGATCAGTGAGAAGAGGGCCCCATTCCTGCTTCTGTCAGAAAACTCAGGTTTGGAGGAGACTGGATGAAATAGAGTAGTGAGCTTCCCACCCCTGAATGTGCCAGAGAGTGTTGTGGTTTGAATGTGAGCGGTTGATGTTTGGGAAGGCTGTGGCACCTGGAGGAGGTGGAGCCTTGCTGGAGGAGGGCGTGTCACTGGGGCTGGAGGGGGGCCTTGAGGCTTGGTAGCTCCGCCATGTTCCCCCTCACTCTTGCTCTCTCTGCCTTCACCATGGCTGTAACAACCTGAACCAGTCTCCTGCTTCTGCCTCCAGCCACACCTTCTGCTGCGCGAGTCTCACCACGGTGGACTATTTCCCTTTTGGAACTGTTAAGCTAAGTAAATCTCCCTTTCTCCTCAAAGTTGCTTGTATCAGAGTGTTGTCTCACAGCAGTGAAGGAAAAGTAACTGCAGCAGAGAGACTGGGCTGTCTTGGCAGAAAGGACCCCACTGAGACTCTGGGAATCCTGGGACCAGAACCCCCCATGTTTAGCTGCTACTCTCAGCCCTGTGGATTTCCCAGGCAGAGGAGCGCTGCAGGACCATCTGGTCCCTTAGACTGAGGCCCTGATGTATCCCCAGATACGCAGCTCCTCTGCAGCTCCTCCCCTGGGAGGAGCTTAGAAACTCCTAAGCACGGGGGATGCAGGAGCAATGAGACTTGATGCACCTGGAAGCTGGCTGTTTCCCCCAAATCCACCCTATTTCCTTCCCTCAGTGGTGACAGGAGTCAGCCGGAGGTTTGGTGGCCCGGCCCTGCTTCCTCTGCTTGCTTTTGCTCTCTCTGCCTTCCTGATGGCTGCCTGTTATCCTCCTGCTTCTGCCCACAGCCATGCCTTCTACTATAATCTCTGCCATAATGGACTATATCCCCTCTGCAACTCTAAGTCAAGCAAAAATACTCCCTTCTCCCCTGAGTTGTATCTGAGTGCTGTCTTACAGCAATACAAGTAACTGTAGCCCCCTCCTTGAATGACAGTTCCCCATAAGGTTCACTCAGTCAGTCCCCTTGTGCTAGAGACATTCATTTCTACCTTGCCGCTTTCATGTCTTGCTCTATTAACTGGTATCAGAATGTCTGTAGCACCTGTAGGTGCTCAGAAAGGTCTCTCCCCAAAGGATCTCCTATTCTCTGACCCCACTCCCGAGCCAGAGCCTCCCTTGCGTTCCGTCCAGTCCTGGAACCCACTGTATCTCCCTGAGCACCACATTTCTGGGTCAAGGGCTCCTTGCTTGGAGCAGGGTGTGGACAATGCTTTCCAATGGAAGGAGCCCATGGAACAGGTGCACGTGTTGGTGAGGCTGTTCCAGACTGACCTGCTTCAGAGAAAGGGCCACAGCTGACCCTGGATGGAGAATCCCAGCTGGGCACAGGCAGAGGTGGAGCCTTTGGGCTTCTCACTCATAGCATGTCAGACCAGATGGTTCTTAGAGATGGTCTAATTCCACTAAGCACTAAGGAGAGGCTGGCAGGAGGGATGATGATGGGGTGCTAGCACCCTGGTTTACAGCTAAAGAAGCTGAGACACAGAGAAGATGACCTGCTCAGGACCACAGGCTAGGACCAGCCCCAGGAAACACTTGTGGTGTTACAGTCTCAGAGCCCTTGCATCTCACCACCACATTCTACAGCCACCCTGGTGAGCCGAGGAGAGACCGGGGCTCAGACAAGGATTTACCTGGGAGGACGACAAGGCAAAGAGCAGCAAGCCCCAGGGACTTGCATTGAGCCGGAACTGTGGCAGGTCCCTCCACCCAGGTCATTCACTGCACCCAATGAACCCTGGAATGAGTAGGTTCTGCAGATGGTTTTGAAAGAAAAAAACCAGAGAAGTAAAACGACTTGGCCAAAGATACACAGCAAGTCAGCACAGTGCCGGAAGCAAAGTCTGTGGCTGCTGCTACCTCCTTAGACACTTCTTTTACCCGCTCAGCTTCCAGTCTTGGGTCCTTTGCTCCCTTTCCAACATCCCTCTGCCCTTCATGGTTTCCCCTTGTGTAATAACCATCCAGAACTCCACACTGTTTTCAAAGTCAGCTCAAAACATTCCTTTGGGAAGTCCCTCTTGATTCAGAGCCCTTTATCTGCAGTTACATTCATGTACCAGCTGTGACTGGTTAACCAACCATGAGAGCCCAGGCACCGTGACCTGCAAAACTTGCTTCGTTATGTGCTCAGTGAACATACTTATCACCTCTCAGGTTGCGGTGACATGGTGAGTGCTTAGTAAACATTTCACATGGTGCCTGGCATGCGTGGCAGCATACACCCTTATAACAAATTACCACCTTTATAATAATATATTCCCTGCAGGTTCACCAATCAAGCTGTTCTGTAAGCATGTATATTGCAGGAAGGATGGTGTTGGGAAAAGTGTATACATGTGGTTCAAGAGATCAAAAGACTTTTAAGTGCCTACCGGGTGTAAAATCGCTACTGGCAGATGGAACTCTGGTGCAGGAGGAGGTGGATGTGAGCAGGAAGAGATCACCCTAGAGAATCATTGAGCTACAACGAGTCATTCGGTCCTGGGTTTTTCTTGTGCCTAGACTCATACAACTGGATTGTCTAATACGGCCTGGTCCTGCGCGGACAGACTTCGCCATCTGGTGGTCATTATTAGAAAAGCAGCCTCGGGTCTCTGGGCTGCATGGATTGGCCTATTCATTGGGTTTGTGGCTCCATCTAGTGGTTATTATGCACAATCACATCCCGTCGGTCTGAATCATGGAAGGTTATTTAAAAATAGAAAGAAAGGAGAGACTGGGAGGAGGTCACATGAAAGTGGAATCAGGCGGACACAAGGGAGGGAGACAAGGACCAAGCGGCAAATGAAGCAGCAAAAAATAAATTGTGTTGGAAACACGATGCAATGAAATCTAATCCTTTGTAGACTAATTAAAATATTAACAAAAGTCAGGCCTACATTTTAGTGCTTTAAATTCCAAACTGGGTGGGGACAAAGGGTGCAGTCGTAGAACTGAGACTTTAAACTCAGTTCCCACATGGCCCCAGCACTGGGGAAGTTAGCATTTGAGACGCATGACCTTCAACACATTTTGGCTGGTATATTTGTTACCCTCTCCTGTTCAGTCACATGATCACCTGTGTCGCATCTTACAAAGCACATTTATTACATGTTAGCATTGATGATCATCTGAAGAAAGAGACAAGGGAGGCAGGGATCTCATTGTTCATTTAAATATTCCTGATGTAGTGACACTCAGAGCCTGAAGCAGGAGGGCTGAGAACTCCAGGCCAGAGACTGGGCAAAAATCTACCTTACAAAACAAACAGTCTGGAATATATCGCTTAGGGGTAGAGTATTGGCTAGCATGAAGAAAACCCTAGAGTTGAGTGCCAGAAAAGAAAAAAAATGAAGAACCTGGGCTATTATTGGGACACAATACACTGGCCCTCAGTCATTCAATACACCTGTCTGTCTTCCTGTCTGTCTGTCACTACAGCTGTCAGGTTTCCTGATAATCCCTTTCTTGTGAGGAGCAGCCAGCCATTGGGATGACTGTCTGCCCCTCCCTGCAGGAGCCAAGAGCATCAGCTCCCACTCTGCTTCCTTCAGCTAGAAATGCCTGCACAGCTGGCTTTGCTCTTTGCTCAGAGCCAAGCCCCAGTGTTCAGATTCTGCTGCTCGCTAGTGGCTTGGCCTCCAGCAGCATCTCTTCAGGTCCTTTCCTCTCTTGCACAATCTCCCTGTCCCTTTCCTCCCCTCTCCATGACCTGGCACTGCCCACTTGACAGAGATCACAACCTCCTTCTCTTCCAGGTGCAGCTTCCCCCTCAGACTGTGAGAAGGGCTGGAATGGAACTGGAGGCAGGCAGGAGCGAGGCCTGGGAGAGGACCTCACAGGCAATGCTTGGCTTCCTTGGGAAAGTCAGCCCAGGGTGCAAAGTAGGGAGAGGGAGGATAGCCTCCCTTCTGAACTTTTAGGTGCCCTTGATTCGGATTCCCAGGGAAAACTTCCCTGGGGCTACCACTGGTGGGCTGAGGACAGGATGGGAAGCAGAGGGGCAGGTCTTGAGTCTGTTCTCAAGAGGCTACTTTTCCTTGGGCACAGGTGGCACAGCCCACAGGAGCCCAAGTCATAGGCGAGTACTCAGCTCTGGGCGTGGTGCAGTCCTGTCAGCTGGACATGACTGACAGATGCAGAGAGGCCCAGCATGAGACAGGAGCTGATGTGGAGCTTCAGGGGCTCAGGTGGCGTGAGATCCTCTAACCTCTCTGTTACAGGAGGGGTCTGGGAGGACTTTGCAGAGGAGGTATCACTTTGCAGAGCCCTGAAGACCAAGGGTTTAGAAAGAATGCTCCAAAATAGGGATCGAGTTGGAAAAGGCCTAGAAGAATCAAATATTCATAGATCCAAGGTATGGCATGACTAGCCTTGAGAAAAACAAAAACCCTGACTGAGAGACAAGTGGGATTTGCTGGGATGTTAGAATTACTGTAGGACCTAGTTGGAGGCCCCTCCCACTGAGCATCATTGACCTAGCTACGGATACAGGTCCTGGAGAGAGACCTCCATCTGTGGACACACTGGAGGCTTAGGACTGCCTGTCTGTGGCTTCAGGTGAGTTCTTGCTAGGACATGCATTCAAACCAGCTGTATCCATAAGTGAGGATATCACAAAGGCTGGCAGCCCCCTGTATCTTCCACTTAAAAAAAACCCAGATTATCTGACACTTGGTGCCAGTCAGTAGAGGTAAGTTGAAACAGCCCTGCACCTTGTGGATAGTTCATCACAAGGCCTCCCCAACACATGTCACACTTTTTTTTATTTGGTTTACAGAGAATGGGGAGCCACTGAAGGTGTTTGAGCAGGTGTGATCAGATTTCCATGTGAGGGGTCCTACTCCTAGAACAGCTGCAAAAAGTTTAGGTGAAGAAGATGAGCCCATTAGTGCAATAATGGCACATCTATTATTGGGGTTACCAACTGCTCTCTGCTTGGATTTGGGACCCACTGTACAGGAGGGAATCCATGCCTGGTACCTTAATTCCGATTAAAAAAATACATGCCTGGGGAAAGTCATAGGCCCTAAGGAAGGAACTTACTACTGTTGTTGAGTTAAATTGACACAGCATCACACTGTCTTCTAAATATCTATGTTTACACCTGCAGGCAAATGCCACTATCAGTTTAATCAGAGAAACCTCCCTTGAAGTGAACAGTGGTAAATACAGAGTCTCATGGGTGTTCAATGTTCTAAGGATAAATATTTGAGTACTCAGCCCCAAACGAGACATTTATTGCCACTCGTTCTAAGGTACAGAGAACGTTGCAGAAATGGGGTGTGTGTGTGTGAATAGAATGTACAAGCCATAAGATAGGAAGAAGGGCACCAAGTGCCATCTTCTGAACGTGACATAGCCATTGTCATCATGAATTCCCAACAGTATGGTTCCCATACCAGGCCTGAACAAGACCGACAAATCTTCAGTGAGGGAGTATCTCTGGGGTCCTTGCCCCTCCCTCCTGAGCTATTATTGGCTGCTTAGGTTCTGGGAAAGAGAGAGTTATTGTCTTCTATTGTCCCCACTGGTGAGCTCTTGAGGCTCCAAGTTTCAAACTCATGGCCCCACAGATGACCCTGAATAAACTCAGTGAGCCACAAAACAAATAGACATGAATGAGTGAAAGGAATCTATGTGGAAGATAAAGTTACCTGAGGAGGGAGATAGAAGATGGTAGAGGAGGTAATTAAAGTGCATCCTATAAAATTATCAAAGAACAAATTTAATTGATTTAAAATTTAAAAAATGAGAAGGAGAAGGACAAGAAGGAGGAAGGGGGGGGATGAGAAAAAAGAAGACTTGAAATTACATGCAGGTGCCAAGGATCTCCGATCTCAGTCATGGTGAGAGGGTTGTAGCCAGCTCCAGAAGTGAGGCCACAGCTTGGCTCTTTGGGGACAGTCACTGGTTGAGGCTGCTTGGGAAACATGACTGAGCACAGAGAGTGCCTGAGATGCTAGAGACGGCCATGCAGCGGTTTTAGAAGTCATGCTGATCACATCTGCTGTGTAGAGAAAACTAGCAATGTAGCCCGCATTTCACAGAACTCACTTATCTATTCAAAAGGTATTTACAGAGTCAGGTAAATGTGCCCATCCCTCCTTTTACGGCTGAGGAAACTGAGGCACACAGAGCTGAGACAGCTTGCACAATGCTACTGAGTTGACATTTCACAGGAGCTTAGACATAGTCCTGAATAACAGAGGTTCCAGAAAGATCTCAAAGTCTGGGCCTGTGTCTTGAGCTATGTACTCTGCTAGGGGGCAACGAGTGGAAACAAGACGTCCAAGTTAAGCTTGTACCCTTCTGGTCTGGGCATGTGAAGCCATCCTGCAGGTGGCCTCAGACATTCCACGTGGCCACCCCTGCGGCATCACTCCCTGGGGTAGGTCTCCCTGCAGTGAAGCAACAGAAGACCAGAGGTCTCACTGACATCTTCTATCCCAAGGTGGAAGGAGTTGCGGAGACCCCCCAGCAAGGGAAAAGGCTGTTTTCAGGACATAAGGCAACAAGGGCCCATTAGGTAGGAAGCAGGTGGGAACAAAAGGTAGAAGTTCTTGTATACCAGCCAAGAAAACGTGAATGGGGGCAAGACAGGGATCCTGCGGTGCAGTCATGGGTTGAAAAATTATGAAGTCTAGCTGCACATTTCCTTAGACCCCTCATTGCTTGGTGGGCCACCTGTAGAGTTCACAGATTTATTTCCCCTGATCCACTATGAAGACCCACATGGCTCACCCCACTTTCCTCCCAGGTCCCCACGGAGACAACTGAAATCAGGACCTCTGGAGGGACGGGGGGAGGATGCGATACAGGTCTTTTTCTCCATAATATAATGAGCTGTTAAATGGGAGAAGAGTTGAAAACGTTTTCATTTATGTCAAGACAGAAAACCACAGGACTGAGACTTTGGCTATGAGCTGGGAATCCCAGCAGCTGCCTGGAGAAAGGCATGCTTACAGACTGGCAAGCGGCCACATGCGAAGACGTTAGTCTTTAGGAAAACAGCAAAAAGCCCGGAGTGTCAGGAAAAGCATGTTTAGATTTGGGGAGTTTAGACAAAAGCCCAGAAGAGAGAAAGTTTGACTGTTAAAGCTGTGTAAAGCTCAGAGAGCACGTGCGTGAGAGCTGCCATGCCAGCAAGTTTCCCGGTTCCTGCCTCTGTCTGCGCCTTGCTGGAGATTCTGGGAAGGAAGGAAGACTGGCCGTTGTCTCTTAGACTCACCTCCAGGAGGAACAGGTTTTCCCTGAGGGTGCGATGGAGCAACTTCTGGCCGGGTGAGCTACAGCCCTGACCTGGCTGAGTGCACTTAAGACTCTGCTGCAGTGATATTAGAAAGACAAAGTGGGGTCTGCTCCCTGGCAGACACAGGGTGCAAAACGCCACCTCACCATGCTAGCCTTCAATGGGGCAGAGATGCCAAGGAACACAGAGGCTAGCATCATCACTGGACTGCCCAGGACCCAGCCAGGAGGCTTCCGGAACACTGGCTCCTTTGGCTGCTGGAAATAGAATCTCACTAGAGTAAAGAAGCATTTCTCTTTCCTTTCTTTTGACTTTGTTCATCTCCCCCAAGTGTTTTGGCTTTTCATTGCAGAGACAAAAAACACCCGAGATAAATTAGCTTAGAAGGAGAAAAGATCACGATTTCAGTGCATAGTTGCTTCCTTCATTGTTTCTGGGTCTGTGTTAAGGTAAAACATGGTAGGGGGAGGAGAATGAAAGAGAGCGGGGGGGGGGGGGGGGAGAACACTTCCACCCCCTATTGTTACTTCTTGTGACTAGGTCTCACCTCCTGAAGTTTCCCACATCTTCCAACATCTTTCATGCTCTGCGTCCATCAACGGATTAGACCACTGATGATGTTTTCATGCTCCAATCGATTCCCAGAGGCCCACCTCAATGAGCACCAGTGCATTGGACAGCAAGCCTTCAACACATGAGCCTTGGGGGGAGCCCTTCAGATCCGCTGCAAGCCAGGTAAAGAGATCCTGAATGGGCCCGTGCCGCGTGACTTTGCCGGGCTGAGAACCGTATCTGATACACAGTGGGTGCTGTTCAGACAAGAGTGGGAAGGGCCGGCTTGCTAGACAGCCTTGTGGCATCCGCTTAAAGTCAGGAGCATGTTTTGCAAGCGAGGGCTGAGCAGCTCTGTCCATACTGCTTCTGGGGCTCTGTCAGCTGGCACTTGGGCTCTTGAGCCAGGTCCTGTTCTCTGATTCCAGGCGGGGCTCCAGGTTCTTGGGCATTGAAGTCCCAGAGGTCAGAGCCGGGCTGACTGAGGCTGAGACTGTGCATGTAGTTCTGTAGTTCATGGCTTTCTCCCCTGGCAGGCTAGCCCAGGCTTGTCTTGGTGGTGGGGAAGACGTGTGAGGCAGAGTGTGGAAGTGTGCACGACTCTTTCTGAGGGAATGAAGCCCACTCTCACTTCTCTCATACAATAGGTCACAGCCGACCCCAGGCTCAGAATGGAAACCTGCTTTCGCTTTTCACATTCAGTAGATCACAGCAGAGTCAGTGGGGGAAAGAATGACTCCAGTCTGTGCCAGAGGCTGCAAAGTCACATTGTAAAGGGCACTCATGAAGAAACCGATGGAGGCAGGATTAGTGTAATCATCCACTGCCGAGGTTTAAATGTGAAGTGTTGCCCATGGGCTCATGTGCTTTGGTTGAGTCGCCCCCAGGTGGTGGCCCTGTTTGGGGGAGGTTATGGAAACTGGGACGAGAGACTATATGCTGGTACATGTAGGCCACTGGGGTGGGCCTTGAGGGTTAGAGTCTGTCCCCTAGTTCCAGCCCCAGCTCTCTGCTTCCTGCCCGCTACAACAATGTGGCCGCTCACTGGACGCTCCTGCCTCCACAGGTGGAAATGTGCATGTGTCCATACCTTCTCCATCATGGTGGACTGTTGCCGCTGAAATATCAGCAATGATAATAACGTAAGAAGGAAGAAAGGAGTCCCTTGCCCTTAAGCTGTTTCTGCCACATCTGTTACAGCATTCAGAAAAGTAGGTAAAAAACTCACTTGTCATTATTTCTAGCTTCTCTTAAATGTTGTCTGCAGCAGCCTAGCGCTAAGTAGCAGACCCCTTAGACGGGTGGGCTAGGTCTGGTTTGTGCAACCTCACCAGCTCTGTAGCACTCCATCTACCTCCTGTAGGCAAATAAACTCACCACTCCTTTCCCTGGGGCTACTGGCTCTTAGTCAGTAGCCATCTGTGGCTCCTTGTTGCCTGTGGGAGAAATCCCGGCAGGCAACTGAAGGCTCTTTACCATGTATATAGTCCAGGTTCACTTCCTGCTTTTGCCTTAACACCCCCCCCCTTCTTTCTCTCACACCAAGGGTTTGCAGTTGCAAACCTGAGACTCTTTCCCAGGGATACTTTATGGCTGTCTAGGTTTCAGAGTGCTTCCTTCTTCCTCTGTCCAAAGGCACCGATTCTTCTTCAGGGCTCATTTCAATACCGAATCTACCAGGTGTCCCCTGAAGTGAAGCTCCACGCCCAGCTTCGGCACCATTAGCTCGTTTTTCTCCCACTTTGTCTTTAGGACAACTGTAGACCCAGACCTCTTGCCCCACTTCCAGCCACAGAGGACACGGTCACTGCCCACTACTCTCCCGTGAGTCAGCCAGTCCATCTCCCATGAACAAGGATCAGAGAAGCTGGGGTAGGAATACTGACTAGGGAGACAGACAGACCTGCTTCCACTGCTCATGAGCTCAGTGACCTAGTTGTTTGGTGATCTCTCCAAGCCTCGGTTTCTCTGCAAAGTAAGTTTACGGTATATGTGCTTGAAGACCTTGTTCTGAGACACTGTGTAGAGTAGGATTGTGGAATGTGGAGTGTGGCCGTTACTTGGCCAATATTTGGCATGTGAACCAATGGATTCCAAATCTTCTGCAGCCTTTGTGCCTCCTGGTCTGCACGTCCTTTCTATCCTGACGATGGCATTTCTAGTTTAGCATATCTGTCCTGTTCCCTAATCGCTTTGCAGGGATGGGAGCGAGAAGTACAAAACACCCACAGAAAACAACTGGAAAATATTTCTACTTGATATCAGAAGCTTTGGGGATCAGTTGCATGTCTCTTTCTCACAAATAAATTAATGGGGAAACATAGTTCTTATGGAAAGGATTATACATACTAGATCCAGCTAGAATATGCTGATTTGTGTATGCATGCAGCATGTGTGTATATGTGTGTATGTATGTGTGTGTGTGTGTGTGTGTGCGCTTAAAGCAAAGCTGCAGTAATCATACATTTACAACTAATAAATTGGATCGCTTAATTCCAGCGCAATAAGCCTTTGAAATATAATCTTTGGTTTCAGACTTACAGAACACGACTTTTCATAATTATAATTCTCCAGCACACATTACCACTTATAATTAAATTCACTTTTAAGAAATCTGAAGTGCTTTTGGTGGATTATTGCTCCACTCGATGTCATGATGGCAAAATTAATGGATAATCTATTGAAATCATTTGGTTAGTTTTAGGATAAAACACAAGCACTCATGTGTGCGCGCACACACACACACACACACACACACACAGACACACACACATGTACACTCTGCTGTTGATCAAAATCTGGCAAGTCAGATAAGATGAAGGAGATGTTTGTGACTTCTCAGCAAGTCTCAGGCAAAGTCAGAGCAAAGTCAGGCATATTCTCTCATCCCTGCTCTGCAAAAAAAGGGCATCCAGCCCCAAGAAAAAAGAATGCCTGAGTTTCGCAAAGAGGCACCAATGTTAAATTATGGCCGAGTTATCTTATGGAAATGACACAGAGTCGTAAATTTTGCAGAGCAATTGACTAAGAGCTCCAGCTGGATCGTCTGAAGGCAGACCCTGAAAGGCCCCAGATCGGTGAAGATGTGCAGACATGACATGCACAGATGCACATGAGGCCAGAGGAGAAGATAAGAGAGATGGGAGCCTTGAAGTCAGAAACAGACCCAGCAAAAGCAGGCGTCTGTGGTCAAACTGTACTGCTCCAAGCTTTGGATTCACGGCTTTCAAATGCCAGACACACATGAGCTAATAGTTGGCTGGTCAGCCCAAGTTCAAAGCTAGGTGCACCCATGCTTGGACTTGCTCTTGGCTTGGACCTCAAGGAGAAGTGTATGCTTCCCAAATGTGGGACTTCAGGCCAGCCTCATGCACAGAGGTGGGCCCAGGGATGCGGTTCAGGGCTTCAGTGCTTGCCTAACAAGTATGAGCCCCTTAGTAAGAAAGGACAGAGGGAAAGAGAGAGAGAGAGAGAGAGAGAGAGAGAGAGAGAGAGAGAGAGATCATTTCAGAGTTGTTCTCTTACCTGAGGGCCAGAAGTTATCTGCTAAAAAGCATTTTCCCAAGAGGGCAACAGAGTGAAAAGTCAAATATGAGCAGCCGTTTGAAGACCTGGGTGGCCTTTGATGGAAGTGAGAAGGTAGCTCTGGCACTTGGGGGATGAGCTTGGGAAGAAGTCTGGGACGCTCGCTGTTGTTGCTTTGGTGGTTCCTAGGAGTCAGATGCAGGGGAGAGAGAGTTGTGTATGCATGTGTGCATGCATATGTGTGTGTGCATGTGTGTGTGTTTTATAGGTGTCTTGCGCATGTGTCTGCACATGAATCTTGGTGTACGTTTATAAGTCTACCATGAATGTACACGTGCATGTATGTGTGTGTGTGTGTCTATGTGTGATGATGTAAGCCTGTGTCTGTGAATATAAGTATGTGTGTCTGTGTTTACAGCCATTTCATTTGCCTTAACAAAGCATCATAGACTAGATCACTTGTGAATAGCAGAAATGTGCTGCTCAGTGTTCTGAGACCAGGAAGCCTGAAAGGAGGGTACCCTGCAGAGAAGTAATAGCCCATAGAAAGTGATTTCTCTCTGCGTTATTATGAAGGAGGAGAGGCAGGGGCTCTCTCTTCAGCCTCTTTTGACAAGGACACTAATCAATGTCACCTTACAAGGCTCCTATTTCCTCATACATCTCCTTGGGTGGACAGGATTTCTTCTACATGTGAACTTGGGGAATACAAATATTCACATCATAGCAGTGTCCGTCCAGAAGTTCATGTGTGTGCATGTGCGTCTCTGTCTCCATTCAGGTGTGCAGGGTGTGTACTGGTGTCTCTGTGTCTTTGCATCAGGATCTGTGTGCCTGCCTGAGTGTATGGACTGAATGAGTCTGTCTGTGTATATATGTATGTGTCTTTGGTGTGTGTGTGTGTCTTGGTGTGTGTGTGTGTGTGTGTGTGTGTGTGAAGATAATGAGAAGCAAAAGAGAGAAACAAGTCTCAGGCAAGTCCCTTTCTCATCGCTGGTCCCTAAATTCAGTAAAATAACCTTTTCCCAATGGACCAGTCAATCTACAAAGATTTCACTTATTGTGTGCAGTGTCTATGTGAGATACTGCCACCTTAGAAGTGCGGAGACAAAGTCCCTGTCCTCATGAGATGTCAGCGACATCAGGTGAGGCAGACAGAGCCACCTTCATGTGCTATTAAAAGTGTCCCTCCTCTGTCGTGGATGAGGCCAGCAGTGTCAGAAGTTGGAGGGCACATCCCCCTAACTAGCTCCTCTAACTGAAGCCAGCACTTACCTTTTTCTGAGAAGATAATACGTGGCACTTTCTCATGCTCTGACTAAGGATGTAAAATGCTGCATGTCCACTACTGCAGAGGTGGTGTGGGAGGAAATCCCCAGCAGGTTCAAGCAGGTAAGGCTGCTGAGAGCTGCCCGAAGGTTAACATAAAGGCCGTGTGTTGACCTTGGGCCTGAGATGGAGCTGAGAACCGATAATTACCACAGTCTCATACGCATGTCCCCACCTGCACAATGGGAAAAGAGAAGCCCAAAGAAGGGAAGGCATTCTCTTGGGGTCATATGCAGTGTAGAGGCTGAAGCATGAACACGATGTCATTTAAAACCATGTGGTTGGATGTCTCTGTGAAGTTGCAAATAGAAATATATGGGGCTGGACATGAGAATGGACTTGGAGTCAGATTCATTCCTGTTTCTATCACATTACCTTGTACCTGGAAGTATTGATGAATGCTCAATGAATGGATGAGTGCACAAATGGATGAACGGGTGGATGGATAAACAGAAGCATAGTGATTAGATGGATGAATGGAAGAATGGATAGATGGATGACATGGTGTATGAGTGGATGGATAGATAGATGGAGTGCGCAGATGGATGGATGGATGGACAGATATCAAAATTAAGAGAAAGAACATGGTTGAGACTTAGCAGTCCCCTCTGAGCAAGAGAAGCCAGACATCGTCCCCATAACTTAAAATTTTTGTATAAAGTTGAATCACAAGGGTTTAAAGATATTTAATAAGTAGCCAATACAAAATCAAGAGAGACTGCACATCTTAAAATACAATTTTGGGGTTGAGGCGATGACTCAATGGATAAGTTACTTGCTTTGCAAGTGTTAGGACTGACATTCAGAGGCCCAGATCCTACATGAAAAGCAGGGCAGGTATGATATCTGCCTGTAATCCAAGCAGTGGAGAGGCTGTGTAAGAGATTTCCCAGAGTAAGCTGGCTAGGTAGCCTAGCTAATTTGTGAGTTCTGGATCCAATTGAGAGATGTTGCCTTAGTAAGAGTTGACTTAGTGAAGACTGAGTGAAGAAGACCCCCCACAGATGCACACATGTGAGGATCTGCACTCACACACATGCAAGTATATACACATGCATGCACCCACACAGACACGCATGCAAAGCAATATTGCAGATTTCTGGCTTTTGTGAAAAGACCAGAAGACAGCTGGCTTTAATTTCCCATGCAAGTCACTGTGAAGCAGACCAGTGGCCACCTCTTTGAACAGACGAGTGTTTGAATTTGCCCTAGTCCCTACCTCTCCCTACTACCCTCTATTCTCCCTCAAGTCTTCAGTCATATCACTTGTCCAGACCAAGGCTACTTGCATTTCTGTGCCGTGGGGCTGAAGGATCCACCCGCTGTTCTTCTCTCAGGTCACTGCTCGGCCAGCCTGGGCCTGGCCTGGTGTTTCCTCTGCTTGCTCCCCGTTCCTTCTCACACTTTCCGTGGGTAGTGCTAGGCTGTGTGGCAGACGATGCCAACTAGAGCCTCTGTTCAAGGCACATGGAAACCTCATTTGGCCTCTGCAGCCCCTCTCTCTCCAGATTCCCTCGAGGGTGGTCCAAGGCCTTAGGCAGGAGCTCCCCGGGGAAGGCAAGAAGGGGCAGCCCACTTAAGGGATGTGCAGAAAGGAAGGGGAGGAGCTCATTCAGGTGACTGTGGGGACAAGATTGGAACGACGACATAGCCAGCCTCCAGAAGTTGAAAGGCAGTGATTTCTGAAAATGTCCCTTATGCACTTTTGTATTTCATTGACATTTTAATTAAGACTAGAGTACTCTTCAGGGAGCTCTGCTCTGAAGTGGAAACCGCTTTAATATGCTGCCCCTGCTCACATGCCTCAGATGAATGGGAGCCCGGGGTTCTCCAGTGTTCCCTGGCACTTAGTGATTCCTTTCACAGTGCGTTATGATGTGAAAATGGTGCATGCGTTTCTATTGGCTAAGGGTGACCATACCAAATTATAATTTTGCTCAGTGGATTTTCTCTAAGAAGATTAAAGAACGACCAGGCCTTCCCCTGTGGGAAGCGGTCCCAGCATCACTTCAACCTCCCAGCAGCTAATTCCTGGCTACAGGGCAGGGGAATGGCTCTGTGGTAAAATGTTTGCTGTACAAGCATGAGGACCTGAGTTCAGATCCTTAGCACCCATATAAAAAACTGGGGAAATGGAATGCATCTGGAATCCTAGCCCTGTGGATGGGCAGAGACAGCTGGATCCCTGAATCTTGCTGGCTAGTCAGTCTAGCCAATTATTGAGCTTTGGATTCAATAGAAGGCCTTGTCCCAAACACCTAAGATGGAGAGCAGTAGAGAGACGCCCAGTGTCAACCTCTGGCCTACACACACACACACACACGCACGCGCACGCACACACAAGTATAAAGGGGTGAGATAAGCTCTGGTTGAGAGGACAAGCAGTAGTTATTGGTTTGTATGGAGTCACAGCCTCAAATTAGCACCTTGATCTTGTAGCTGTTCTGATTACATCTGTGGACACTAGGAATTGCCAGTAAACTTCCTCAACACTCACTTGGAGAGTTTTTGCTTACAGAGCTCTGCATCCTTCTAGTATGCAAACCCTTAGTGGTTGAAACCCAAGGAGATGTGAGGTATCCCTGGCGTGCTTGGTATTTCTCTCCTGGGTCTGGTGTAGTTCTCTGGTTGCTGTGAGCTCACAGCCCTTGTTCTGTATCAAACCAGATTTCTCTGTATCATCTAAATTTTGTGGGAATGTTCCCACAAGCATGTTGAGAGATATATTATTAGCTTGAGATCATGTCACCTCAAAACCAGGGGAAAAATGCTTGAAAAGCAGCTGTACCCAAGGAAACTTTGCAAATTTCAAATAATCAGAATTAAATCAGGGTTGGGGGCGTCTTGTTTAATCTATGTCTTTGAAAATGCCACTATTCATCTGGGAGCAAGAGACAAAGTTGAATTCCTGCCTCACAACTTGATATGTTCCTGTATTCAACAAAACATAAAAAGATTAAAGAAAATACAGAGAGACTTCAAAGTAACCTAAGAATGAGGGGTTGGAGACATGGCTCAGGGGTTAAGACTCTGCCTTGAAAGCAGAAGGGACTGAGTTCAGATCCCAGGTCCCATGTAAAAATGCCAGGCTGAAATGGTGGGCGGAGCCTGGGAAATCTCAGAGTGAAACAAAAAGGAGGTAGAAATAATCTAAGATAATTCCTGAAGTCACCCTTGGTCCTCCACAGGGACACACAGTGCCCTCTGATACACACACATACACACAAAAAAATTTTTTTAAAAAATAAGATAACCTAAGAATGAGCTTTTTGAAATGTAAAGTTCTCAAAATATGACCGAAAAACTGAACTAAACAGAGAAATGAAGGATGAGAAAGCAGTGCACCTGGGAAGAGCAGTGCACACCAATGGGAAACATTCCACTCATGTCTTTCATTGAATTTAGACTTTGACTAATTCGACTAAAAATGGCAGCTCTCCTGGTGTTATTCCTGCTAGTTATATCCTGCTAGTCATTCACAATCCCTGTGCCTTTGATTATTTGTGCCTCGGGTGAGTCACTAGGTTCAGCTAGGGAAGGCATGGGGGAGGGAAATAATACTACTAAAATAATAAGTAAAACAGCAATAATAATGCGGTGTATTGAGGACTTACTGAGTTGGTGTCAGTGGAAGCCCATGGGAGCTGTTAGGAGGGTCAGGAAAAGAAGAGTTACTTTGGACCATCGCGCCCACAGAGAGCTGAGATTCTCTTTTCATGCTGAGCATGTGCAAGTTTGCCCATCTGTTTCCAAGCTCTGTGTATCTCTTCCCACTTCAGCACAGACCGCACTGTGAGGAGACAGAGGTGCTGGGGGAGGCCTTTATAGCAGGCTGTACTAAGAAAAGTGGGTGTTAGTCCCGCTCTCCCTGCAGCTTACAGCTCACCTGTTATAATCAAGGGTTTCCCGAGCTGTGGGAGACCTAGGCCAAGGCCTTGACTTTGCCAGTGACGTGCTGTATGACTTTTCCAGGTCTTGGTCCTTTTCTGAGTTTTTCCTTCAGTGTTGTTGAAATAGGATGGTGCATCGAAATCACCATGGCAGTCAACATTTGTGGCTTTGTGGTACCCGAGGCCTCCATTCAGTCTCCCTCGCTCTCAAATTCTGATGAATTTGGGCCAAGAGGAACTTGGTATGCTTGACCACTGTGACTGACTGTGGGTTGGGCGAGTGACCCCGTTAGAGCTAAAGAGATTCCTGATGACTTTGCTGAGACTCATGGGTTAGAACAAATGATGCTTCTTCCCGGAGGGCTCCATCCTAAAGTCATGATTGTGACTAGACTTCTGGCAGCCTTTTTGCTGTGGTGAGGAATGTGTCTGTCTGTACATGAGACTCACAGGGTCAAAAGTAAAACATGGAGCTAGAAAGGAACTGAATCCTGGGGACACCGTCAGACACCGGATGCGGGGCAGCCTGACAAGATTTTCTTTCAGTGCAGCTTCAGCCCTGAGCGCTGGAGCCCATCTGATGTAGTTTCTGTCACGTAGAGAACTGTGTTCAGGAATCTCATGCGGTGATTTCTGTCGCTTCTGTGTTTTGAATCTCAGAGTCTCACAAGTTGTACAGGTATCATCATAATCATTAGAACTGGGAAACTGAGGCATGGGGCCTTGATTCTGCTTATTCTGCCACAAATGGAGACGATGTCAAATCACTTCCAACTGTGTCTGGCCAGCAAGGCAGGCTGCCCAGGGGTAGGGGGGGGGTAGACATGGGTGTCCTGGCCAACTCAGTTCCCTCCTTAGTGTGACTCTTTTTTTTCAAAGCTTTTCTACACACACACACACACACACATACACACACATGTGCACACACACACACACACACACATGCACACACATATATGTACAATTTATTTTATGTGTGTGTGTGTGTGTGTGTGTGTGTGTCTTAGAGGGTATTGTATATCCCTATGGAGGACCAAGGGTGACTTCAAGAATCATCCTGGATTGCTTCTACCTCCTTCTTGCTTCACTCTGGAATTTTCCAGGCTTTGCCTACCAGAGCCAGAAATGCAGGCCACAGCCTGGCTTTTTTTTTTTTTTTTTTTTTTTTAATGTAGGACCTGGGATACAAACTCAGGACCTTCTGCTTGTGAGACAGAGTCCTAACCCTTGAGCCTTCTCTCCAGCCCCTTAATGTGATTCTTGATGCACAAATGTTGACTCAGACCCAGCCGGGGGTGCCAAGTAATAGACAGTAATAGACCTGTATCATTTTTGTAATCTGAAAATTTTCTGATACTGAAATACATCTGGCCTTAGTAGCTTGGGTAAAGACATGCAAGTTTATAGTATTCTCAGCTGAAACCTAGATGCTCTAGATTCGGCGTCTCTTTTTCTTGAAGAGGTAGAGAGTCTGGCATGGCTATAGAGGGGCACCCCTGGCATATAGCCCTGGGGTGCCTCTCAACAGTTCTAGAGCTGTCCACACTCTGCACGTGGTCCTGTCTCCACTGCTGTGCCTTCAACACTGGCCAAGAGGAGAGAGGACTTGATGGTCCTCTTTCCACACGGTGACAGGCTCCAAAGTGTCCCTAGAGCCTGCCGCCCTCTAGCCATCTTTTGTTAACCCCACCTATGACGCCACCTCCTTCAGTATCTGTGGGTGAGTGATACTGGGGACACATTCCTGGGCCTCCCCCATTACCGCAATCCATGATGCTCAAGTCCCTTTTATATAATAATAACCTGAGATTTGATTACAACCCACACAATTGTCTATCTACTTTACACCACCTCTGGATTACTTGTAATACCCGACACGGTGTAAACACTGCACATACATTTGTTGCGCTACATCATTTAGGGAAACCCGACAACCGAGAAAGCACGCCCACGTCAGCACTGACACAGTTCTGTTTCTGATATTCCCAGCCCTGGATGGTTGAATGGGTAGAAGCTGAACCCTTGATACAAAGGGCCAGTGGTACTGACAGTAGCTGCCAGGCGACAAGCAGCAGTCATTCTGTGACAGCCAGGGAGGTCGTTCTGTCCCTTGTTCCTGAGAAGTCTGAGGGTCTTACCCAAGGTCACCTCAGAAAGAGGTGAATTAAACCCCCTCCCCTATTCACCTCCCCAAAGTTTCTCTTGACCTTTGTCAGTGCTCAGAGGTGACTGGCTTCCTGGACACCTGCCTGGTACAATTTTGGGAGAAGGGAGATTGGGAGGAATATGGAGACAAGAAGTACAGGACCGAAAGGAAACTGAATTCTGGGAAGCCCAGATTTAGAGGAAACAATAGACTTTAGATCATTTAATCCAATGTCCTTGTTCTTCCTCCATGGAGAAAGTGGGGAGCCAGAGGCACCAGGACACCCAGTAGATTTGAGGCAGCAGAGTAAAAGGGTCAGACTAGTGTTTTGGGGACTGGACTCTGGAAACTAATACGTTAACTTTAGGTCCTGCCTCTTACACATCTCCCCACCCCATCTCTGTAACTTCATTTTTTATCCTTAACCCTGGTTTTATTTTTTTTGGAGGGGGAATCCTGGACCTGTGCCTGACTGTTTTCTGTCCCCCATTCCAACATTCTGTCCCCCTGGGCCATCCCTCCAGTCTACTCTTTTTTGGATCTTAACAAGCAAAAAACTCAGCCACACTGGCAGGCTGAAAACTGTAGCCTGGTAGGTACCAAGTGGGACCGAACCCAGATAAAGAAATGAAATTGCAGGCAGGAGCGACACAATTAAATAAAGAGACAAGACATGAAACAGAGAATATTCTGCCTACCTTAGAGGGACACAGCACAACTTCTTTACAGAGTGGTGAGTTCAATGGGCAGATGCGTTTGGTTTTCCTGTGAGGACTCCATGATTAAATTATCAGAAACCGAGCTCCAAACCAGGCTGTCCTTCTATCCCCCAGCACCCCCGGAGTTCCCACACCCCCTACTTATGAGGCGCCTAGCTTTAGCTCCAAGCTTACTTTAAATGTCCAACACATCTCATTAATGAAAGTAATAAGCTGTTGTTTATTATATGCCATAGTGGGGAATATGACTATTTAATATAAATCTGACATTTAAATTCCACTTAGTTCTAAGATGTGGACGATATCAAGGCATAACTCTTTACCCTGGAGTAAAAACCCCCTAGGCCTGCATTTTTAAAGCATTGAAGTTTTCAAAGTAATCAGGTTCTCTCTCTCTCTCTCTCCCTCTCTCTCTCTTTCTCTCTCTCTTTCTCTCCCCCTCCCTTTCCAGAGGAACCAAATTGTGAAGACATCTGTTCTGTTATTAATTTCACATAAATCTTAAGCTCCTCAAGGCCAGAAATGAGGCTTCATTCACGTTGAATTAATGAAACACGATTGTAAGTCCCTAGCATGGAAATGCTGTCACCCAGTTCTGAGCTGCTTATAAGCTTGGAGTAATCTCGGAAACTGTCAGGGGACAGCCACTCGAAACCGGCCCCCCCTGCCCCCACCAATCCAAAAAACAATATCTGAAAATATCACAACACTGACTCTATCCTGAAAGATTAATAGCAGATGAAAATTTCTGAGAAATGAATCAGACTTTCTCAGTAAAGGATACAAAAGATCTCAGGCGAGAGCAGGTTGCACAATCCAAGAGCTCTTTGGATACAGTTTAATAACGTGCCTCAGGGGGCCTTGGGAAACACCCACAGGGGGCACAGTGGGGGGGGGCGCGGTGAGGGGGTGCGGTGGGGGGGTATGGTGAGGGGGTGCAGTGAGGGGGGCGCTGAAGTCTCTCTCCTGCAGGGATTTCTTTGAAAGGGGGAGATGTGGGAGCATGTATTATATGTGACTGTAATTGAAACTAGAGCACATGACTGGCCCATGAGTAATGCACACACCATGTGTGTACAAATGGGTGGACGTGTAGACGTCATCATTTGACTTGATGCATGTGGAGTGACAATATGCTCTACCAACTGGTGTTTGTGCATATAAAAGAGTGTGTGAGTTTGTGTATGTGCACATGGGTGAGTCTGTGTAAGAAGATAGAGATGGTTTCCATTGTGAATGCGTATGAAAGTGTGGATGTGTAGTCACACAGAAGATCTCTCAGAACAGATCCTAAATAGCAGTTCAGCACAGCCCTGTGTCCATGGAAGATACCCTTGAAAAGAACTTGGCTTTTGAGGTTTTGGGTGTGGGGAGCTGAATCACTGAAAACGCCAGCAAAAAGATTGTCTGGAGGGGACCTGGGAGCAGGGATCCTGAGATTTCTGAACCAAACTTCCAAGTGTTATATTTTGGTCTTCTGCTGATCTGGGACCCCCCAAAAGAATCTGCATCTGATATTTACATCTCAAATCTTCAGAGCCTCATTAGCTTTGATAGTTATTTATTTATTTATTTGTGAGGGGGGAAAAAAAGGAATCTAAATCAAACAGAGAGGCACAAAAGCAAAACCTTTGAATGCAGTGCAAAGTTAATTGAAACAGGCAGCCCATGGGTAGGGCGGAATACAATAGGTTTCACAGAAAAGACAATGAAATTAATTAGGCTCTGATGGGGAAAAAAACCTTTCCTCACTTGATGAACATCCATTGGTAATTAATAAGTCACAAGCATTGATATTTGAAGAAATATAATGGAATTCCATCCCCATTTTTTCTTAAAGCGTCCTTTTTTTTTTAGATGTGATCTAAAAAAAGCACTTACTAAATTATTAGATACTGTATTTTATTATGTTCTGGGGAAAACTGCTTAGCCATTGATTAGCTCCTTTATTTACATTTATCGTCTGGGTGGGTAAGAGTATGGCATGTTAGGTGCCGTGTGTGCGTGTATCTGCCAGAGGACAGCTTGCAGGGTTCTTTCCTTCTACCTGGTGGGTTCCAAGGATCACATGCAGATCACTGGGCTTGTTGATAAGTGCCTTTGCCACCGAAACTCCTTTCTGACCCTCGATTAGCTCTTAACTGTCCTCAAAATAATCTACAGGCAGACCTCGACTTCCACTGTCAGCCTCTAAAGTCGCAGCCAAATACATCTCCAGCAGTCAGCATTAACCCAGATGGTGGAGCCAATTTGTGCATGGGAATAGCTGAGGTCCCAGCTACATTTTTGCCCCTGGATATTTCCAAGCTTTGTTGCGTGGTCCACACTTTGTAGATCTGTGAAGCGCATTTGCATCTAGCCAGTTGAAAAACCCTTGGCCATCAGTCTAAGAGAGACTTTCAGCTTTGCTTAGCATAAGACAGCATCAAGGGGTCTGGCTCTCTCCTTGGAAGCTCTTTTAAGTTAGTATTTATGCTTTTTGTCCTTCTGTTTTATGCAACAGCACGAATGTACAACTGGCCCAGTGGGACAATTTAATGCATAGCCAGCTTGTCACAAGAGTCCCAGGTCTCCTTTCAGGTTCCTTTAGAATTTCCTTTCTATCACCGCCCTAGCCCAGCACTGAAGGCTCTCAGGGTGACGCCGGGTCACCACCAGCTTGAAGAGAACAGGCTTTGAGAAATACCTTGATAAATCTTGGTTCAATTTTTAAAGATGGCTGAAACACTAATGGTGGCGTTTCAGGCTTTGTGGGAGTTGGATAAAAGGCTGCTTTTGAGAAAAAAATTCCAGCAATCCCTCCAAGCTCATTGCATAAAGGAGACCTAGTTTAGAGTGAGTGAATTATTCCATATTTCAGTTTACTTCCATGTAAAGTAGAAGAAATGGAGTAAAACCAGAATTATCTCTAATGTTTTCTGAAGCCTGTGTTATTAGTGATTGTAACCTACAGAGAGAGGGGGAAGCTATAGGATAGAGAATGCTTTTGTCGTGTACAAAGATCCAAGGCACTTCCTTGGTTATGGATTCATTCATTCAGTGCAAATGTGTGTGTGTGTGTGTGTGTGTGTGTGTGTGTGTGTGTGTGTATGCTTGTATATGTAATTTATAGGCTAAGTCCTGTATTCCTTATTCACATAGTTCCTGAACATTTTCCCTTCTTCCTTCCTTCCTTCTCTCCTTCTTTCCCTCTTTCCTTCCTTCCTTCCTTCCTTCTCTCCTTCTTTCCCTCCTTCCTTCCCCCTTTCCTTCCTTCCTTCCTTCTCTCCTTCCCGCCTTCCTTCCTTGTCTCCTTCCTTCCTTCTCTCCTTCCCTCCTTCCTTGTCTCCTTCTTTCATTCTCTCCTTCCCTCCTTCCTTGTCTCCTTCCTTCTCTCCTTCCCTCCCTCCTTCCTTCCCTCCTTCCCTCCCTCCTTCCTTCTTTCCTTCCCTCCTTCCCTTCCTTTTATTGTTTTCTTTTTTGGTAATGATTATTAAACTCTTGCACGCCAGGTAAGGGCTCTGTCACTGACTTACATCACAAGTGCTCTTAATTTCTCATTTATTTTGAGACAGGATCTCATTAAGTCACTTGTTTGACCTTGAACTACTCTGTACCCCAGTAACTGGAAGACAGTCTGTGCTCCACAGTTTTTCACTTAAACCTTAGAGCAACCTTGTGAGGTAGGCATTCTTAACAGGAAGGAATACCAATTTATTCAATGGCCAGTAAACTACAGATACTAACTATTCAGAAAAAAACACCCAGAGAACTCTGGTATGGGATCATGATGCCCTTGGCTGTGCCAGGCATTAGTTTCTGGATGGGGGAAAGTGGAGGGTCGGGAAGGGAGGGAGGAACCAGGGCAGCTGGTTGCAATGTGCCTGAAAGCTCGTGACCAGCTGGCCTGGGAAAGGCTTGGGTTTCTAAACAACGGTACAGGATGTACTACAGGATGTGAATGGACATCTGTGATGATTTTTCAGTCATTCCATGCTCTGGAGGACAGAGTTGAGATCGTGGAGGTCAAAACACTTTCCAAACTCAACTCACCAGAAATTTCGATTCAGTCTATATGGCTCCAAAGTTCACCATCATGTGCTTACTGTGGAGACTTTTTAAGCTGGCCTCAATGTGTCCTAGCTGACCCAACATTTCTTTGCAAAGATATGGAGGGAAAGTTCCAGAATCTAGTTTGAGTGGAGGGTGGGGCTTCCAGATTTAATAAATAAAGACACAAGCCACTCATTTAGATTTGGTCTTCATATAAACAGTGAATAATGCATTTGAGTAGTTTTAATATATTTATTGAGACAGTCTTATATTAAAAAATATTAATTGCTTACCTGAGATTCTAATACAACCAGCCATGTTCTGCTGCATTTGGCAACTCTGAGTTGGGTCATCACATAATGAGGCATTTCAAATACTATGACACTTCGCTATACTATAACAGAAACACTGTTTGTTTTTTTTTTTAATTTTTTTTATTGTGCGTGTGTGAGTATGTATGTGAGCGCATGTGTGTGTGTGTGTGTGTGTGTGTGTGTGTGTGTGTGTAGAACCACGGGCGAATTTGGGAATCACCATGGAGGCCTCCACCTCCTTCTTGTTTACTCTGCCCCGGGATTCACAGGCTCCGCCCTACCAAGACCAGAAGCGCAGGCTGCCCCCGCTTCCGCCTGGCGTCTATACGTGGGATCTGGGATCTGAACTCAGGACCTTCCACCTGCAAGGCAGAGGCTTAACCCCTGAGCCACCTCTCCAGCCCCGGAACACTGTTTTCTAAGAACTGCTCAAAGCCTGTGATCTCAGCTGTAGTCTAGATACTTCTGAGCACACCCTCAGTAGCACCTTCATTCTTAAGTGATAGAATCTCAGGATGGAGGCTACAGAAGGCAATCCCTTGCCTTACCTTTTGGCCTTTCTGTCCTCTCTCCACACAAGCAGGCGGACAGATGAAGGGCCCTGGCACCAGGGCTTGGCTTTGAAGCCAAGAAACGCAGTCCATGAGACAGGCCCCCGTCTCCCAGGCACATGGAAACGATTCCCTTCCCAAAGGCCTTCATGGTTAGCCAGCTGCAAGTCTCATGGTTTTGCAGCTGTAGTTATAATTTCTGCAGCACCCCCCACCCTAGCCCAGATGGTATCTATTAGAACTCAGTGCTTTTGAAAAGCAAACTGCATTTTAATTAAAGGTTGGCTATCCAAAGCCTGTTCGTAAATGAGAAAAATTAAGCAGCTAGTTTGAACAGGACGATGTGTCGCCTGTCTCTGTTGGTTAGAGTATCACCGTCTACACTCGAGGGTCTCCCATGCTTTGGGCAGACCCTGGGTTTGCATCTACACGCATTGTTGCACAACTAATACAAATTGAGCTCTGAGGCCGGATGAGTAGCTGGAATCGCTTAGAGAGCAAAACGGGCCTGTCTTCTATGGTAATCACGCCCTCTCGCAGGCTGCAGCCCAAACATGGTGCCTGTTGGCCTAGTGAGGCTCGCTTGCTGTTCCCCAACTATGCCACAGTCATTGCTCATTGCTAATGGGTCAGTTTCCAGGGCCGGGGTGAAGCTGGGAGAAGCCTTTGTCTCGCATGTGCATCAAGAACGAAACCACCTGGTAAAGACTGAAACACCCCTGCTATGGAGGGAAGTCCTTAACCTGTGATCTGTGGAGTTAAAAATTGCATACATGGAATCCAGGAAGTCCATGATTTGGATGGGAGAAATAATGCACGATTTTTGATTTTGGTTAACTTCTAACTGAAAGTCAGAACTTTTTTCCATTCTGCACCTAAGGCAGCATGGCACCATTTTATCAGTATTATATGTAGTTTTTATGACATTGTCATACATAGAAATCTCATTCCAGTTATTCAACGACATCTTGAAGCAGATTCATTACTGTCTGAAAGTTACACTTATTGGGGTCACCTTTCCACCTTGCTAGCAAATAAAATCATGCAATACTGTACTTAAACTACGGTTAATGCACCATATTCGAAATTGAGATCATGTATTTTATAGAATTTGCTTCATACTCCTGATGTTTATGCATGTGAAAACATTTTCTTGTAAGGATCCTCAAAGACTTTAGGCTTGGTGGAGTGAGCCAGCTAGCAGAGAGACATCTGTGATTCCACCTGTGGAGGCGCACAGAGGAGTTCGCTGTAGAACAGAGGTGCTGAGGGGGGGGGGAGGGAGGAATAATTGTCTGAATGTATTGGAGATAGAGTCATGCCATGTGACCCAGACTAGCCTTGAATTTTCCATCTTCTGGTGTCAGCCTCCTTAGTACGGTTATTACAAGGGTGGGTTCTGATGCTTAAACCTGAATTATTATTTAATGAGGGCAGCATATTAATTAGGGGTGGTGAAAACTGTTCTGGAGGAACAAAAGTATGAATGTACGTAATGCCCCTGGACTAACTATACACTTGAAAATGGCTAAAAACCGAACCAACTAAAGTGGCCCATGTTTGTGACCTCTGGGCTTGAGAAGCTGAGGCTATATACTACATGGTACTGTGGACTAGCCTGGGCCTACACAGTGAGAATCTGTCTCAGAAAAGAAAAAGGAAAAAACAGCATGATAAGTTTCGCGTCATGTATATTTCATCACAATTTCGTAAAATCCATTGGGACATTGCACATGTTTTCATATCACTTTTCAAACTCTGTTTGTTTTGGCTAGCTTCTAACCAAAAGTTAGTGCTTCCTTCAATTCTGCACAGAAGGTAAGTAGCACAATTTTATCAGTACCATGTGCAACTTCTGTGATGTTGTCATTCACAGATATCACATTTCAGTGGTTCAATGAAAATGGTTAAAAAATGAGCAACCATGCTGGCACATGCCTGTTACCCCAGGACCTTGGGAGCCTGGGCAGAAGATTATGAGTCTGAGGCCACAGGACTCACTAGCCCCGACTTCTAGAGGTACATCCATCCTGATGAGGGGTATGTTTTTCCAGGTCTGCTCTGCCTTGCAGAACCATCTCATACACTGTCCTTGTAGCTCCTAGTCTTTTTGTAGAGCTCATTTGAGCATCTAGTCTCCACGTTGCTCTGGAATCTTTCTAGTATCATGGTTCAATCTTGCAGCCCACCAAGAGCCTAAGCCTTGCTTTATTCTTGATCGGGTATCTGTTTGGCAAGTGTGGAAGAAGCATGGACGACTGGCACCCAGCTGTGACTTCCTCTGTGATGTAATAGAGACACCTCGTGTGTGAGTCAATGACACCTAATACTTTATCTGTGGACATGGAGGGAATCTCAGGATCACTTACTTATATCTTGAGTCTACAGGACCCTGTGAGGTGAGCACCTCAGAGAAGGGGCCGAGACTCACAAAGTCAAGTGTACCTGTATCACTTCAAAGAGATGTTACATGAAGCATCTTATCAGGATGGAGTCCCTTGGGAGAAGCAAGCCAGAGCTACAATCCTTAAAAAGCATGTCTCTTTGGAAAATCTGGTGTTGACCCCGACAGAGACAAAGGAACTAACTAAGTAAAGATCAGCTCCTCAGGCCCTTAGGAGTCAAACAGCTAGTCTGAGCCAGCTGTTTTAGGACAGAGAAAGCCTGAAGCAGAGCCAAGCCCGGGGCTTCCTGCCTTTTGGTTCCAGAGGAGAGACACAGTTCATGATGGCAGAAAAAGCATGGCAGGTGGAAAGCAGCTGGAGTCACTGCAGCCATTGTGGAGGCTGAGAGAGCTCACTGCTAACCCCAAGAGACATGTGCTAGTGGAAGCGGGGCGGGGCTAACCAACCCCAAGGCCTATCCCCTGTGACACGCCTTCCTCCAGCAAGGCTCCACCTCCTAAAGTTGCCATGACCTCCCCAAATATTAACTAAGGATTCAAACACATGAGCCTTGGGGACACAACTCACATTTCAAACCATGGCAGACCACATAAGCAAGATCTGTGGCAACATGGAGGCAAGCAGGACATGCGGGATAAGCAAGACACAAGTGGCTTCAAAGTAACCTTATCAGAAGCTGGAGTAAGGCATCCCTCAAGAGGTGAGATCAGACACTCACCAGGAATCCCTGCCCCACAGCCTTTAGCCTCCCGAGAACCCCAAGCCTTTGAGTTCCGCATGTCTTCTCTCCTGAAGTTGTCCAGAGGGGTGCAAAGAGCATGTTCTGTAATAGCTGCTCCAGGAAAGGGGGGGATCCCAGAAGGGGTGGAAAGAAGCTGGAAATGCTGGGACTGACCACAGAGAGATGCCTTTCCCTCACACAGGGAAAGAGGACCCTGTGACTTTGCACATGCCTGAGAGGGGGAAGGGAATCATCCCAAAGCCCAGAGATAAAAGAGGACGAAGGACATCATTCCTGTGGCATGTGACCATGCGTTAGTTCCCTTGGCACCAGCCTCTTATCTTCTGTGGGCGGAAAGGCGAGGCTGATGTAAGGCCAGATTGCCGTCCAGCCAGGGCTGCTTCTCATAACCCGCAAACCACTTCCTCAGCCTGCCTGGAACTCAGCACATGTGGCAGCCCGGTGGGCTTTCGCGCCAGGAACAGGAAAAAGACAAGCACTGATCCTTAAACGCAAGCAAGGTGCTGGTGGAGATGCTAAACCGCTCTCTGGACCCCGAACTTGTTTGTCACCTCTCTGGACCAGCCTTGGTTTCCTGGCCTGTAAAATTACAAAGGGAAATCCAGGCAGGCCAATGTCTAAGGACTCCTCTTATTTTAATGACGAAAAATCACCGCAATAATACTAGTGCTGTTCTCTCCTACAATCACAGCTGCATAGGGAATGCACAGGGAAATTTTTGCGAGATGTTTACATACCAAAGACCCCATTTCAACTGTCTTCATTTGCAAAGGCAGTCCAACTGTGTGGTACATTATCAGTTACCGCCAATGAGATTGAGCGATTGAGCCAGGAAAAATGCAGTAGCCATATTTGCTCAAAATAATGGTTCTGAACCTACATGTTAGACATCAGACATGGGAGCCTTTTGACTCTTACATTTTATAGCTTCTTTCCTTAGAAATCTTTAGAGTACTGTATAGTATTTTTCAAACTTCAGCACACATTGTTTATGTATGTGGGGGGAGGGTGTTTTGCATGTGGGTGGGCATATATGTGTGTTCAGGTATAAGGGGGCACTTGAGTGTGAGTGCGTGTGCCAAGGGTGACACCAGGAATCATTCTGGATTGATATACCTCCCTATTACTTTACTCTGGAGTTTCCCAAGCTCTGTTTTCCAGGGCCTGAATTACAAACCACTGTCATAGGCGCCAGGCACTTTAAAGGCTTTAACCACAGAACCATCTCCTCAGCCCCACCATACACATTTTAATAACAAATTTCCCATGAAAGTCCGAATGTCACATGCTTCTAGAAAAACTTGTGGGTCTACTTTATGCCATGAAAGGTGAGAGGCATCAAAAAGTACCCCATCTCCCTCAGAGACTAATGTGAGTCAAGACTAGCTGGGAGAGAAGGGGAATAGTGCTCCCAGGGATATGTCTGCAGGTCCATTGCCCTCATTCTAGGCACCTGCTATTCTAGGCACCTGCCATTAACAGGCACCTGCTATTAACAGGAACCCAGATGAGACCTAGTGAACCAAAACACACTGGGCACAAGAGAGGAAGGCAGATAGGTAGGGAAGAAAAAGACTTGAAATGGGGATTGGGACTGGGTACTTAAGGGTGAAAATGCTGAGGCTGGAGAGGTGGCTCAGGGGTTAAGCCTCTGCCTTGCAGGCAGAAGGTCCTGAGTTCGGATCCTAGACCCCACATATAAATGTCCAGCAGAAGTGGGGGCAGCCTGCGCGTTTCTGGTCCTGGTAGGGCGGAGCCTGTGAATCCTGGGGCAGAGTAAACAAGGAGGAGGTGGAGGCGGTCCATGGTGGTTTCCGAATTCAGTCTGTGGTTCTACGCACACACACACAATTGAATAAATTAAAAAAAATTTTTTTAAAAGTTTAAATACAAAGGGTGAAAATGCTATGACACCTGTAAATCCCTAAAATAATATAAATAAATTAATTTAAAAATAAACTAGAAACTCATGGATGTGACTGTTGATAGCTCGTCCTGCCCTCTCCTGGATGTTATTCTCTCTCATCACCTGCCTGGTTCAAACCTAAGACTTTGCCTTACTCAGGAAATGCCTGGCTGTCCGGGCAGAGAAGTAGATGACCCTGCTGGTTCTGACTTCCCAGGTGATCGGACACAGCTCATCCACACGGCCTTGTTGACTTCCACAAGCTCTGATGCCTGGCAGCCTGAGCCTGTCTCAAAATTGCTGTCTGGATGCTTAGAAGCAAGTGCTAGCCAGCCAGGGTTGAGCCAAGATGCTTGTAGAAACACAGAGCTTTCATTTGGTCTGTCACGTCATGTCGTTTGGTCATGTGAGGAGGACAGCTGAACCTACTATCAACTGGGGGCTTTTTGAGTATTCTGCGGCCCCAGGTTTTTTTCCTTCCTGATGTTTGCAATTGTCCTCTCTTTTCTTTCTGTGGGTGGGTCTCCATACTTGGTGACAGGGCTCTGCCAGCTTGAGGCTCCTGCAAAGCGACTTCTCAGAATGCCTCTTCCCTCTGGAACTTTCAAGACTCCACCTCTCTCACTGTTCTCCTTCTAGCTGTAATTTGTGGTGCTCTAATGAGGGGGAAGGGAGAGAGCAGGAAGCATATTTAGCCTGGGGAGGCTTCCAGAGAAGGGAACATGTGAGCCTGACTATAGCCAAAAGATCATGTGAGGAGGACAGTAGATGGGAGGTGCTTGGCGCGGTCAGGCATGCATCTGGTGGTCAGCAATACAGGCAGCCCACGAGTGTCTGTTTCAGAAGGACGCTGGTCCAGACCGACAGGCAGGGTCCCGAGTGCCAAGGGCAGCAAATGTGACATGTCCTGAAACCAGCAGAGATATGGGAGACCTAAAGCCAAGAAGGGCATGCTCAGAGCCAAGTTTTGCAGACAGTAATGGATTAGTTTGGAAGAAAGAGGAGTAGACACGATTGCAGAAGTCCATGGTAGAAACAAAAGGCTAGAGTAAATGGCAGAGGTGTGGCCATGGTGGGAGGCAAGAAGAGGCAGATTTGAGGGGTACTTTACAAAAATTTGTTTTGAGAGAATGAGAGAGAGAGAGAGAGAAAAGTAAAGACAGAGATGCATCATGGTATACATGCGCATAGGTAGAGGTGAGAGGACAACTCTCAGAAATCATTTCTCTCCTTGGATTCAAGTTTGTCAGCAGATGCCTTAGCAGCTGAGCTCTCTTGTCAGCCCTCCCAGAGGGGGCACTTTAGGAGTTCATGCATACAGTAAGGAAAGTGTGGCCTTCATAGAGACTATCCCAAAATGTCTGCCAAGGCTCGTGAACGATAGTAGTGTCTCTAACAAGACAGGAGGGGGCGCTCAGGAGTACGCCCAATGTGTCTGAGTTTGTACTTTATCAACATGCAGAGCAGGCACACTGTTGGGTTCTTGATACCCATTTGCACATTCTACAGAGAATGTACGGTTATAGATGCTTCTCTTGCTTGTTTCTGGAACACATAAAAGATGCATGTTGATTGGCTTGCCCACATTGATTAGATTGCAGAGTACCACGTGTCAAGAAGTCATTTTTCTCTGTGTAAAAAACGAGGCCTAGCTGGATGTCCTTTTGTCCAGGCAGAGCTGCTACTGCCCCTCGTCCCAGTCCTTCCTTCACTACAGGCCCTGTCCCATGGTACTGGGGTCCGTGGTTGCTGCTCCCTCTTTTCTCTCTGACAGCTACCTTTATTTAATCTTTAAATCCCCCATCTGGCAGTAGAGTGTTTAAGATGTAGAAATTGTCCCTAAAAGTTGAAGGACAAATACACAATGTTGTTTATATCCTTATAGCTGGTATATCCAGTGTCCAGGAGACCCTCCTAGACCAGACCCTAGGGACTTCTCTGCAGCTTGGAATTTCCCAGAAGACTCATACTTAGATTTTGTAAAAAAATATATTTGCTCCACACAGTAGGTAGTTAAAAATTCCAACGCACCTAGAAATTGGGTTATTATACAACTAGATATGAATTTCTTGCTTCTTTGATCAGCTGTAAGATCTGGAAGCACGTGGCTGGGGAGACGGCTCAGCAGTGAAAATGCTTGCCGCACAAGCAAAAGGACCCGAGTTCGGATCCCAAGGTCCCATGTAAAATGCCGAGTAGGTGTAGCATCTCATCTGTAATTCCAACTCAGAGAATCTCCTAGCAAGTTGGCTAGCCAGATTAATCATAAATGCAGGCTTTGGGTTTAATTAGAGATCTAGCCTCAGAACAATAAGGTGGAAGAAGATTTGAAGATGATTCACAATGCCAACCCAGGCCTCTATATGTGTCCCTATACACATATACCCTCCCACATATAAACATGCATATACACGGGCATGCAACTCTTACACACTTGCACACGAGAAAGAAAGAAAAAGACCCGGAGGCACTGAACAGGCTCTGCTTTTCAATTTGCCACACTCCCCACCATTCCCCAAGGATCCTCTAACCTTGGGTGGAAGCACGGTTATTATGTAACATCGCAAGCACATTGTTTTTCTTTTTCTGCCTAGAGAAATATTGTCATCCAAAGTGACTTTAATAAACACAGAAGCACGGGGGAGCTGGAACGGGTCTTTTGGTGGAAATGACAATCCTTAGTTTTTTTTTCTTTTTTTGGCTTTGCGGTGTGAGATGGAGGGGGGCACAGATTGGACCACCAATCTTTACCTCCGGTTCCTCTGTATTGTCTTAAAGGTACAAAGGACCACCCGCTTCACTCACTTTCACACGCACCCCTCACCTAGACTCCGGTGCCCGTTCCAACAGAGGAATCAGAACTTGCCACAGGGAAGCAGGAGTCATAGTGACTAGGAGCATGGCCCTTTTGGATGGCCTTAGATAAGCTCCTCTCCCTGCACCTGTCTCCTCCTCTGCAAAATGGTGTAGATGATGATATTTTGCCTGTGGGCGACTGTGAGAGTTGAATGAAGCAAGAAGTGCAAAGAGCTAATGACAGCAGCCGACACTGTCTCCAGAGAGCAGGAGCCGCGCTGTCATTACAGCGAGTGGC
This sequence comes from Typhlomys cinereus, assembly GCA_023101885.1. NCBI lineage: Eukaryota > Metazoa > Chordata > Mammalia > Rodentia > Platacanthomyidae > Typhlomys > Typhlomys cinereus. The sequence continues at coordinate 715,336 of JALPQD010000169.1, forward strand.
AACAGACTGATTGTCTTTCTAGTTAATTCATTTGGAAAACAGCTATCGACTGAGAGACGGAGAAGGCCTGATACCTTTGAGAAATGCCAAACCATTCATTTTCAAGATTCCTTGGTCAACCTCGGTGGGTCAAGACCCTGGATGTGCTTTGGAATTATCTGGGTTATTCTTGCAAAATTCTATTTTGGGGACCTATTGATGGCCACTTTTACCAGAAACTCTAGAGCTGTGTCAGTGTTTGCCACAGTGATGACAGATATGCCAGGTTGTGGCCAGGGTGGGGCACTCTACTCAAGCCAGGAACAGGTCATATATGCCCTGAAAGAGTGCCTTCATTTATGCCCCCACAATGCCCCCGGTCTGTCTTACATTGACTCTCTCTTTCCCCAGGCTACTACCACAAAAACTCTACAATGGTAGGAATTCCCACCCCCCTTGCCCCACCAAACTATTTTTCTCCTTCTGTTGTATGACAGCAGTATCTTCACCCACTAGGGAATATATCCCAAGACACTATTGAATATCTGAAACCACAGATACTTTTGAGCATCCAGGTTCTGCTACTGTAAGTTATCTAATGTAAGTTATCTAAAGACTGGAAAATAGGCACCAAAAAAGGTCCATCCACGAGTTCAGACCACAGCTACCTCTTTATTGCAGCTTCATTTTTTTGCTCAAACCAGGGGGTGTAGCCCTAGACTTCAGAAGGCCAGTGTTTCTACAAGGGACCTTAAAGGTCAGCTGGGAGAGTTTTTCTCAAAGCAAAGGCATTCATTGTCTCATCATCACAAGACTTACTGAATCTGTTTCCAACTTAAGCTGTTATTTTTCTAACAGAATCTTTATATCAACTCATGTTTACTGACATGCATTTATTTGACAAAGAAGCCTCACAAAAAAACCAACTATGCAAAAACAAACAAACAAACAAAAAACCTGCCATCACTTGCCATAAATAGAAAGGCAATTATAGAAATAAACAGAAAGGAAAGGAATCAGGTTATAGGCTGAGAGGATATCCCAGTCAGTAACAGTGCTTGTAATAGTTGCTCTTAACTATCACTGTGAGAGAAGATCCAAAGTCAAATAACTTAAGGGAGAAAAGGAAATTTATTCACCTTAGGGTTCCAGAGGGGAGACAGTCTTCCACAGCAGAGGTGACATGGCTGGTAGCTGAAGCTGGCAGGCTAAGTCATGGCAGACATCCACAGAGAGTCTCTCTTCTTCAATTTTCTGTTCTGTGGCTCCTTTTATCTGGTCCACTACTGGGAGGTTCCAATGGGATCTAGGGCTGGTCTTTGTGTTGTAAAGGTGTCGATCCAGATAATCTCTTCAGGTGGTCTCGGCTGATCTTAGTTAATGCCAGGTGTGAGTGATGGTCTCAGCTGATCTTAGTTAATGTCAGGTGTGATGGTCTCGGCTGATCTTAGTGCCGGTGTGTCAAGTCCACATCCAGGATTAACTGTCACAGTGCTTGCTTTGTAAACAGGGGGACCAGAGTTCGATTCATAGGCACCAAGGTAAAAAGTCAGGTATGGAGGTGCATGTTCGAAATCCCAGGACTGTGCAGGTAGAGACAGAAGATTCTCTGAATCTTGCTGGTCAGTCAGTCCGATTGCCAAGTGTCAAGTTAATGAGAGACGCTAACTTTAAGAGGTGGACAGTGAACTTGTAGATGACCCCCCCACATTATCCTCTGGCTTCTATACACTCACCACACACATGTGACCTGCACACATGCTCACAAACATATACATGCATGTGTACATATACACAAGTACATATTTAAAATCAGGCTAAATGAACCGGCAAGATGGCTCAGGGGCTTTGCCTCAAAAGCAAAAGGACCAGAGTTTGGATTCTCGGATCCCACGTAAAAATGCCAGGGCAGATTTGGCAGCTTGCCATTCTGAAAGGCAGAGCCTGAGCAATGTCAAAGGAGAGCGGTAAGGTAGAAGAGGAATCCAGGATGATTCCCAACGTCATCCTTGGATCTCCACGGGCACATTCAAGCGCCCTCTTGTATAGCACACACACAAGTTAAAAAAAAAAAAAGAATACAATTACATCCTCACCCCATCTCGGCCTCCACTTCCCTGAAGCGCGCCCTTTGAGAATGCCACTAATTTCAGCGTCTGGCTTCCAGACCCAGACGTCAAAACAACTACCTTTCATCTCAGGTTGGTAACACAGAAGACCTTCAATATTGAGAACAGATAGCCTACAAGGTGGGTTCATATCTCTCAGCGAGATTGCTGTAACTTAAGTCTCCCGCCCCCGATCAAGGCTTTCTCTTTGCTGCGTAGGTATTTTAATACAAATGTCCCTTTCATTTGACTGATTGGAGGTCTCCAACCTGCAATAAACGAAACATCTGATCCCCTTGAATCCAAATCACTTTTTCTTTGATTTTCTTTTACTTCTATTTCTTCATCCTTTGTTCTATAGCTCGAGTCAAATTTCCCTTTAGAAATTGAAAGAATGTGTGTGGGTTTTTTTCTGTCTCCCCCCCTCCCACCCTAACCAAGCCCTAGTGCAACTGCTGGTTCAACTCATGGACTGGACTACTAAGATCACTTGCAATGGCAGCCTGTCTCCAGTAGTGCTCTTTGCTGGTCATTGTCACTCCCCGTGTGTACAATGGACACACAAATTAGCCTATGTACCAGTCACCAAAGCTAGTCATTCCAGCCACCCCTAGGCTTGAGAGAACAGGAGACTAAAGATCTTTTGTCCTGTGGAAAGAGCTAAGTTATCTGTGCATAAAAGTCTTCTGCTGGCATCTGACTGTGGAGCTGAGCATTTAATTGCCTTTGTAACATCCAGACCATTTGTGTAGCGTCGAGTCCTCAGTGAAGGATAGGTTCATTTGTGGAATGAGCAGAGAGTATACCTTAGACACTTCATGAGATGAGCAATATCCACCCACAGGTGCACCTGTAATCTAAGCACTCTGGAAGCAGAGGCAAGAAAGTTGTGAGTTCAAAGTCAGCCCCAGCAAAATAGTAAGATCTAACCTCACAATAAGAAGGCAATCAGGGCTTCTCTGCAGTTGGGGAAGCCCCTCTGGACAGTTGCCACTCCACCAGAGCCGGTGTCCATACTCAACCAACATGTGATTTATTCTGTGGTCAGTCTTACACCAGCATGGCTTGAGTTGTAGGGAGCAGTGTTGCTTATTATCTTCTAGTGTAGCCATCTCCCTTCTTGAACTGGGTAGCAACTCTGTCCCTTGGGAGGGATTGTGTGTGTATCAGTAGGCGTGTTAATCAGCTTCCCATCACTGTGGCAAAATACGTGAGAAAACAACTTTAAGGGACCAAGAGAATGGTTCAGTGGGTAATGTACTTACTGTGTGTTTCCTGAATTTCCTGAACCCATGTAAAGCTGTAGGGAGGAGAATGCACAGAAGTTCCTAGGCCAGCTAGCCTCAAAGAGTTCCTGCCTCAAACAAGCTGGGAGGCAAAGACTGGCACCCAAGTGCTACATTTGTTCCATGGTGTGCACACATTCATGCTCATACACATATCACATATGCACACACACAAATGCATTCATACATACTATACACACACACACACACACACACACACACACACACACACACACATCACCCCACACATGTACACATGTGTACATATACACAGAACAGCTTCAAAGAAGGAGTGATTTGTTTTGACTCACAGTTTGAGGCTTCAGTTCATTCTTGGTTGGCTCCATTGCTATTTAGCCTGTGATGCAATAGACCATTATGGTGGAAAAGCATGTATGGGGAAGCTGCTCACTTAACACAGCCAGGAAGCAGAAAGGCAGGATGGGACCAAGGGCAAAATATACCCTTCCCTTTTCCTACTAGGCCCTGTTCCTTAACAGTCCACTCAACTGTGAACTTGTCTACGGATTAATGCATCTCTGAGCTCACCTCTCAACACAGGCCACCAGCTGAGAGCCAGGTTTTCACCACACGAGCCTGTGGGGGCATCTTCTCTTCGGACCACAGCAGGAGGCCATGCTGGAGCATGCCAGTTGTACCCTTCCATGTTCTGGATGCTTGTACCACCCCAAATCATATGCTAAAACCTACTCTCCTGTATAGTGGTATCTTAATCTCTAGTAAAATGACTTTGGGAAATAATGAAGTCAGAAATGTAGACTTCTTCCAGGGGATCGGTGCCCCTAGGAGAAGAGGCTCTAGTGCAGTGATCTCTCTTGTGTCATGTGAGGTGGCCGTTCACAAACCAGGAAGAGAGTCCTCACCTCACCTCTTCCTGTTTCTTGGATGTCCTGATCCTGGAACTTGAGAAGTTAATTTCTCCTGTCAAAACTGTCCATGCACTTCATTGGCCCAAACTAAAACAAACCCCACTCCCAAACCTTACTTTAACTTGTGGGCCCAAGTAGTTCCTACGGCAGCTTGTCAGCCTCCTGCCTCTGCCTCCTATGTACTGGAGTCGCCATGCCTGGCACCAGTCTCTTGAAAGCTTAACAGTCCCTTCTGAGGCATTTGTCCATCTTGGAACCCCAGTGCCTCCTCTCTGAATGGCAGTCCCTCAGCAAGCTAATTCCAACGGCCCCTTCTTCCCGGTTCCTCAACTCTGTCCCCAAGATCTCTGGGACTCCAGGGTGGAATCTGAGGTTTTCCTGGGGGATCGTTTTATCATGCCATAGGGGTAGTTGGTATGCTGGTAGAGAACCATTGTGGAGTGGTAAGAGAAATTAGACACCAGGCCTCCAACTCAGCCACCTGTGCTGAGAACTCAATATGTCCAGGGCTTAGAAAGAGGCAGCGGGAACGCAGGCTAGCTCTTGAGAGACAATTTGGTGAGAGCTTAGACACATTTGCATTTCCCTAAAACAGACAGAGCTGGGAGAATTGATCAGCAAACACTGATGGAGCGTCTACTTTGAGTTACACATGACTCTGGGCATGAGGGATATAGTGGTCTATAAAATGGACAGAGAGAGCATTCTTTTGGAAGGGTACTGATTTATTTCTCCCAATGAGCATACATCCATGCAGCCACTCGATAAGTATTTATTGAGCTCCTTCTGTATGCAAGGCACTGTTTCAGTCGCAGAGAACATAAAACTGAACAGATTTCCCTCCCCTGGGAGTTTATGGGTCAAGGAAAGGGAGTAAACCATAAGTGCCTTCGGTCTTATTTCCCAAGAAGATGCTGAGGCAGGGTTCTAGTTCAGGGACTAATTGAAGAAGCACTCTCAGGGGGGAGGGTCAAGAGAACAGGGAAGAAGACAAAGAGGGAGAAGCTAGGCAAGGCTGCACTGTAGCAGAGGCCTGGTCTGCCTGCAGCAGGGTTGCCTGGCTATGCTTTTCGATCTATTGGCCAGAGACTGGAGGCCACAGGGGACAAATTTGCAGGCACTTCTGCCTCTCGGTAGGTCTGCAGGAAACCAGCTCTGGACATCCATGGGTCTGCCCTGGCAACACGCAGCAGGTAGAAGGAGTCTTCTAGAAATGAGGCTCAGAGAACTCGACTACACCAGGCACGAGGAGATGTAATTCCCAGCTTTTGAGAGGCAGAGATAAGGAGGGTCATGAGTTCAAGGCCAGCCTGGTCTACATAGTAAGTTCCATTTCAGTCTGAGCTATACAAGTGAGACTCTGACTACAAACATTGACATAAACAAAGATGTCAATGTGTCTTATATCCTAATGTGTTTTCCTGAATACCTTGTTTTTTCTTTTGGTAAGGAAAAGCAGATACTACTGTTTTTTTCTATTTCTTATCTATTTCTATTCCACCCATGGCTTCTAAATAATTTCTGGTAGCCAGTGAGGCTGGTACAACAACACAATAACTCTTTCGGTTGCCACATTTGATTGTCCCCATAGGGTTGCAACAGTAGAATAAGGGAAGGGTGATTAAGACAAGAGTCACAGGGAGGAGAGAGAGAGAGAGAGAGACAGAGACAGAGACAGAGACAGAGACAGAAAGACAGAAAGACAGAAAGAGTCCTTCCCCTTAAGCCATGAATACTGCCATAACATCTTGCATGCCTGGTTCTGGGCTGTCACACACTATTGGCACAAGTCACAAGTGACACCACCAACACCCAACTGGGCACCGGAGTCTCTTAGGACATTTCTAGAACTGGTACCTCTGCTGGTGAAAGCTATTGGTGTCAGTTGTTCAAAAATCCCAGCTCAGATGTGTGTGTGTGTGTGTGTGTGTGTGTGTGTTGTGATGGGGGGTGGCAGGGAGCTTTGTGTTCCCACCTGAATGGACTCTGTCTCAAGCTCAGCGTCCCCCGTGGATATGGCATTTCAGAGCTGAGCCCAGGGCTGAGCGGGGGAGTTTGCGAGCTCTTTAACGTGTCCTGCGCCTGGTTTTAAAGGGTCCCTTTGTCCTGAAAGCTCTCCAACAACAATCGTCCTCTCGCCTCTTCATCTCCGATTCGTTTCAAGCCTGAGTGGAGGCCTGCTGTTGTGAGTTTGTGTGGAGGAGGCGAAGTGCTCTCCTGTCCTGCTCGTTACTTGCAGGAAAGGCGAACATCAAAAGGCCCTGCGCGGGGCTCCCCACGTGGCCCAGCTCTTCCTGTATAATGTGCAGAGGAAATTGGAGCCTTTGTGCTTCCCTTGCTCAGATCATATCAATTCAGTTTTCCCCTTCGCTTAATTTGTAGTTGGAGTGTTCCTCCCAGGCGCAGCGGTAGTGAGGAGGAAGGTCAGGAGGGGAGGAAACAGGCTGCCTGCCGCCTGCCGGCTTGGGTTAAGACCTGTAGGATCTTAAGTGAGGAGGAGGGGAAAGCCAGTGTCCTTTGGGGTAACTGCTGGTCAAGGGACTGGTGAGCACCGGGTGGTGTGAACCCTAAGTGTACTCAACTGCATCCTTAGTGGATGCATGAGGCAAGGAACTTAGAATAAGCGGTGTGAGAAGCCTGTTCTACTGTGATTGATTCCGTGCACCCGGTTCTGTCTCTTAGAATATGACCCTGGCCATGTCACTTGATCTCTGGCCCTGCTGTTTGTTACCTCTGCAGTGGAGCAGCAAGGTGATTCATGAGCATCCTCATGGGTGTCTATCTGCTGGCTGCCCGGAGCACAGAATTACTCACGACTTGCTGTTTAAATAGACAGCTCACCTCTTTTTCCTCCTCTGGACTTATGGGGAACATCCGGGGAATCAAGACTTGATGTGTGCCAATGGTAGGCATTGTGGGCCACACATGGTCTCTTGATGCATATTTTTTCCAACTGTTTACTAGAGAGGTAGCTCAGTGTAGAGCACTTGTCCAGCATATATGTGCAAGGCCCTGGATGCGATCCCTAGTACTGGCAAAATCCAAAGATAGACAGACAGACAGACAGACAGACAGATAGACAGACAGATAGATAGATAGACAGCGATAGATATAAATAGATAGATAGATAGATAGATAGATAGATAGATAGATAGATAGATAGATGATAGATAGATGATAGATAGATAGATAGATAGACAGCGATAGATATAGATAGATAGATAGATAGATAGACAGCGATAGATATAGATAGATAGATAGATAGATAGATAGATAGATAGATAGATAGACAGCGATAGATATAGATAGATAGATAGATAGATAGATAGATAGATAGATAGATAGATAGACAGCGATAGATATAGATAGATAGATAGATAGACAGCGATAGATATAGATAGATAGATAGATAGATAGACAGCGATAGATATAGATAGATAGATAGATAGATAGATAGATAGATAGATAGACAGCGATAGATATAGATAGATAGATAGATAGATAGATAGATAGATAGATAGATAGATAGACAGCGATAGATATAGATAGATAGATAGATAGATAGATAGATAGATAGATAGATAGATAGATAGATAGATAGATAATAAAGAAATAAATAGAAAGAAAGAAAAAGAAAAGAAGTCAGGAGAAACCAATCCTTAGGTTCTAGGACATACACAAAAACGCAGTGGAGCTGGCCTGAAAGCATTGCTTTTCCTTCCCACTCACTAGACAGATGGCTTGGTTCAGATTTCAGCTCAGCCTGGCAACCGTGTGATGTTGGGCAGATCATTTAACCTCTCTGCTCATGTCCTTCATTTACCAAATAGGATGGTTAACTACCCTTCTCATGATGATATTGCAAGGGTTATACATGTGTACACAATTCCTAGCAGAATTTCTGCGAATAGTTATCACTTACTATTTGTTATTCTTGTTGCTAATATGTAACTGAAATCTGGGGGTTGGTCTGGATGAGAAGATAATTGGGAACAGAGCTTCATTTGTCTCTCTGTGGACAGGGTCACAGAAAGGATCTTGAACACACAGGCTCAGTATTCTCACTTGCTGTCACTCACTAGCAAACATTTATTGAGACTCTACTACAATGTGTCGGTACTTTGATAAGAACCGGGACTATAGTAGAATATAAAATAGACCAAGCATCTATCTAGAGCTCGTATTCCAGTAGAAACAGAGGCTGCTACAAGAGTTAAACGAGAGAACAAATGTTACAATGGGAATGAACATCTTTGAAAGGAGAACACCTTATGATATCATGTCAATTACCAGGTGAGTGTGGTTTTAACTCGTCTCAGAGGGCAAAGACTGAGAATCTTCAGAACACCTGGCTAGCCACAGTAGCCCTACTGGCGAGCTCTGAGTTTGACTAGAAACCCTGCCTCAAAAAGAATAAGATGGAAAGATAAATTGAGGATGGTTGCCAGTGTCAGTCGTGGTCTTCCACATGAATGTGTGCACATGTACTTAACACATGCTAACACGCACCCACCACTTCCACTCATACACATTAAAGAGTATAGGTGTCACTCTGTATAATAGTGACAAAAGGGCTGACAGGGAAACTGTCCAGCGTTGGTAATCAGGAAGCAACTGATGAATGCAAGTATGGGGAAGGATCAGATGGCAGAGTGGTCCTATAAGGTTGCTCAGAGAAGAGCAATTTGACAAGAAGGTGGAGACTGAAGACCTTTGATGGGAATGTGATGGATTGATGGAGCATGAAGGGCTGGGCCTCCCCAAGCTCTGGGCTGAGCAGAAACCCTCATTTCTTTTTCCAGAGAACACAGAGGCTTAGTAATAGCGAAAGCAGGATGTAGTAGGAGCACCCTGAAGCTGATGGAAATCAGATCGTCCTTCCTGTCCCTGTGGAGGGGGAATCCAGGGATCTGGGGCTGCTAACGAAAGGTTATTACAAAGGTCAGGGTATAGGTCAGCGGCAGAGCACATACTCACACGCACCAAGTCCTAGGTTCAATCTTCAACAGCAACGAAAGCTGAAGCTCATTAGTTATCAAGCTGAGAAATTCCAGTTGCTTGGATAAGAGGTCGGGAAGAAGGACTCTGGAAATGATTGGGGTTTGAGCTCTGTGTCCTTACATGATAGGTGGTCAGGATGTTGGCAGGGGCGCTGGAGCCTTGTCTATTCCCTGTGCTGAGATCTGCTGGAACCAGGCTCCTGACAGATTGGAATCATGGCTAGACCCTTCCTGGCACCTGAGCAAGGACTTTGGCCCCACGCAGGAGCAGGTCCTGACCAAGGTAGCAGGCCCTCCAAGCCAGGGCTCTCCCAGAAGTCAAGAGGATGTGGAGAGCAAAAGGTACTGTCCAAAGAAGCGTGAGGTGGAAACGCAGTCTGGAAGTGAGAAGGATGGAAGCAAGGTTTGAAAGTCTGTGGGGTTTCCATAATGACCAATACAGGCACGAAAATGCTTTAGCGAGTCAATTTCTCAAGGTGACTTAGCTAAGTTCCTTCTCTCACTACCTCCCTTAGCCACAAGCTTCTCTGATCCAGAATCCTCCCCCCTCTTCCCTATTCCCTTTCGGCTGTGAGATTCAACTCGGTGATAGAGCATTTACCTAGCATGCATAAGGTCCTGGGGTTTGATACCATTACATGGCAAAAATAAATGAATAAGTAAGTAAATAAGTAAATCAGCTACATGGTCTTTGTACATGTAAGTACCAGTGCCACTGAAGGGTGACTCCACTCACTACTCACTCCAATGGTAGATTCTGGCATATCAACTAAAGACACTTAATGTCCCTGGTTCTGCTCCTGATAGCACCAGGCTATCCCTTTTCCTAGATTATCATTTTCCTCCTCATCCTCCTACTTTTTAAAATTTTTTTTATTATTTATTCAATTGTGCATGTATGTGTGTGTGCACATGTGTGTGTGTATGTGTATGTGTGTGTGTAGAACCACGGACGAATTCGGGAACCACCATGGACACCTCCACCTCCTCCTTGTTTACTCTGCCCTGGGATTCACAGGCCCTACCAGGACCGGAAACTGCAGGCCGCCCTGCATCTGCCCAGCATCTATACGTGGGGTCTAGGATCCGAACTCAGGACCTTCTGCCTGCAAGGCGAGGCTTAACCCCTGAGCCACCTCTCCAGCCCCCTCCTACTTTTTTGATACAGAAGATACTCTGCATTGAACTGCTAGCAAAGTCTAGCAGCAAGCAGTTGTGGGGAAGACAAGACTGATTCAAGCAGAGAACTCTCAGTTTCCTAGTTCCGGGACATTTTTGTCTGTAATACTGATATACACATAAAAAAAATAATGGGTTGGATAGATAGATCAAGGATTAAGACTCTGCCTGGAAAGCAGAAAGACCTGAGTTAGGATCCCAGATCCCACGTCTAAATACTAGGTGGAAATGGTGGAGGCCTGCACTTCCAGCTCTGGAAGGGAGAGCCTGGAAAATCCTAGAGTAAAACAAAAAGGAGATAAACACAATCAAAAATGATGTCTGAGGTTACCGTTGGTCCTCCATATGAATATACAGTGCCTTCTGATACACACACACACACACACACACACACACACACACACACACACACACACACACACACGTGTGCAAAAATAAAAATGCCAATGACTCTGTGTGTGTGTGTGTGTGTGTGTGTGTGTGTGTATGTGTGTGTGTTGGAGGGGGAGGCAGGGACTTGTTGCAATGGCCACACTTTTATTTTGCTGTTTTGAAATGAGGTCCTACACAGCCCACGCTTGCGTTGAACTTGCCTTGAAGTCAAGGACAGCCTTGAACTCCCACTCTTCCACCTCCCAAATGCAGGACAGCAGGCGTACATCCCTACGCATCTTCATATCCACAGTGAGTTGCTTCAGCCTCAGCGTTCACACACAGACCCTGGGGTCTGGGCCTTTTCACCTGTCCCCTCTGAGGGCTCGATATTCCTGGACTCCTTCAATGAGCACGCTGAGGTCATTGCTCTTCTGTGGCCAGTCTTGCCAAGAGTCTCTCTGCTAAATGAATACCACCCCCTTTCAATTCTGGATCTTCCTCAGCTTGCTGCCGTTACCCTCTGCTCTCACCAGCAGTTAAATATTCCTGTCATGCGTTGACCCTTCCGAACAAGTCTGATGGTTGTATCATGAAATAGTGGCTGGGCGGTTGACTTGAATCTCTTTTACTTCAAGCGCACGCAGGCATCTGTGCTGAATAACAATGCTGAGCCCTGGCGGAGACGCTTCCTCTTCTAAGCACTTTCCTGCCCTCACGGCCTTGCTGGCTGGAAACGTGCTCACTTTCCTTGCAGTCATGCTAAAAACCATCAGTTATAATCTGGAGGCTTCTAGGAGCAAGAGGCTCTTTTAGAAGACTGAGTTCTGTGTGAGAACTGAAAAGAAAGCCAGGGGAGAATCTCAGGACAATTGCCATTCCCACTCGCATCCACTTTACTTCCCCGTTCGGTCAGAATAGGCTTGGTCTGTGGCAAGGACAGACATCTCCCCAATCTCAGGGGCTTCCGGGGATCCTGACTCATGTTTCTGTGTGTAGCAGCACAGTTCAGTTCAGGGACTGTGCTGCCCAGGGACCTCGGATGAATACATAGCTTCCATCTGACATGACAACCAATGCCAGGGCCAGTCACCCCCTATCCCTTAAAACTTGCACCTGGAATCATCACATCACTTCTGCTCACACTTTGCTGGCTAAAAACAAGTCACAAGACCATCGTACCCATTAGAAGTCTGCACCCTATCACAGCCTCCCTAAATCTGTGTCTTGAGCATGACCACTTTTATCTCTTCCGTTCCTAGCACCACCACCCTCAGCGTCTCCCTTTGATCAGTCTTCAGACCCCCTGCCCACCTACCATCTCTACATTCGTTCATTCCTTTCCTGCAATCTGTTTCTCATTCTGCTAGAAGGGCTAACGTCTCAGTATGCCCATCTTCTATGGCTGCCTTTACCTCAAACCAACCCTTTGCCTTGGTTTTCCTGTGCCCTGAAAATATAGACTAATGTCCTTTGTGTGACCAGCAGGGCTGGCTGGGGTTGGGGCTGGCCACCTTCCTCCCTGCATCATCCTCCCAAGTCCTTGAGCCACAATTCTTTGCACTCGTTCTCTCTACCTGGAAAGCTTCCTGTCACCATGGTTTTCCCACTAGGAGCATCCGATGGCTCATTTTTCACCCTTTTAGGTACCACCTGTTGGCTTCTGTACCTTTGGACACTCCATTCCAGCTCCTCTGCCCCCCTTTCTCACTCTCTCTTAGCCAATCTCTTCTCTCTCTCTCTCTCTCTCCTTCCCTCCCTTTTCCTCTCCCTCTCCCTCTCTTTCTCTCAACCTGAGCCAACCTCCTGCTTTGGCAGTCATGCCTATCACCATACCTTCTGTGCCATAATTGCCCATTACTCTCACCCCCAGGAACTGTAAGCCAAATAATAAACTCTTTCTTCTTAAGCTGCCTGAGTCAGAGTATTTTTCCTAGCAAAAGAAGAGAGCGCAACACTTTCCAAAAGCCCATTGGCTGGCAACCAAGAGCCCAATACGTGATCTGGCAGGACTTTGATGTTCAAGACTTCGCTGTGTGTCTCTTTCGCCTGTGGCGCCCACCTGACTGTTCCCTGGCCTTGACCTTATCCTCATGACCTCCTTTTACTTCATTCATCTTTGTCTTCTTGTTCCTCCATGTTGACGTGCCCTGAATTTGGTCCCTTTGCATTTGCTCTTCCTTCTACCTGAAATGTTCTTCCTTCCTCTAATTCAAATCACTACTCAAAAGTCACCTTTCAGATAAATATCCTCTATAGAAAATGAAATCACTCTTTTCTCCTTATTCTACTTTTACTCATTGTCACTTTGGGGAGGATATTAAGTATGTGTCTCTTTGCATCTTGTCTGACCCTTTGCTGAAACTCATGTATTCCATGAGTACAAGTGCTGTCTCTCTTACTTGTTACAGCACCTTCAATCTCTGAGTGGTACCTAGTGCCCGGAGACTTAAGGAACACCAATTAAATGGCTACGATGCCAACAAATTGGCCAGTCTTAGTGCAAGGAGAAACAATGAAGCCATTTAGCTTGGCTGATGTGTGAATTTTACTGTATGTAGTTCCTCATTACCACATGGATGGGATAAAACTCCTGAAACTTGACTTATTTTCCCTCTGTTTTTCATCTCTGTCTGCTGGCTCATGTGTTTAAACGCTTGGTTCCCAGCTGGTGGTAATGTTTTTGGAGGCTATGGAACCCTTAGGAGGCAGGGCCTGGGGAAAGTGGGTTGCTTGGGTGTAGTTGCAGATTGCCTGCATGGTTGCCGATAAATGACCATCAAGTGGCGTGCGGGAACAAGGGATTTATTCTCTTACAATTACCGGTTATAGTTCTTAATCCAGCTTGATAGGAGAGCTCACACCAATACCAGGCCGAGGGAACTGGCCACACCATCTCTACATAATGACTGAGAGAGGGACGATCCTTACTCATCAAACCAGCATGTCTGGCCAAGTGTCACAAGGATGCCAACTCCCTCAACCAGCTCTCTGAATTTTATTCCAGGGCCTAATCCCACCCACCATAGGCTGGGCCCTCCCCATCAGCAAGATAATCTCCTGCAGGTTTGCTCTGGGCCCAACTCAACCACTAATTCTCCACAAATGCGCCCAGAGCTCAAACCCTCAATCGTCAAGTTGACACCTGTGCCTAACTATGACAAGTGTGGACCTGTGAGATAAGCTTGGCCATGGTTTCCTCATGAGTTCTCTCTACTCTATGGTCCACCAAGATTCCAGCAAGTCATTCATTCTCCCAGCACCATAGACAGGAGCTTCTCCTCCCATCATAAATAGGGCTCTAGGTCTTCCCTGCCACAAAATTATACACCAAATAAATCCTTTCTCCTCTATTTTACGTCTACTAAGTATTTTGCCACGGCGATGAGAAAAGTAGCTAAGGTCATTTACATAAGTAACACATATTGTGTATACTTACTGTAACTTCCTTAGATCATCAGTTGAGGTGATGGAAAGAAGTTGACTTTTTTTGAGTTTGTCCTTCATGTGTTGTCGATTTCAAATAAATTAAGTTAGTCTCAAGAAAACAAAGTCTGAATTTCACAATTTTCTGAGAATTATTGGAACCAGGTCCTCAACAGGAGATATGAGTCTATAAATATTTTCAATGCTTGTAATGCAGTAATTACATTTTGGTGCTGATTCACACGTAAATGTTTTCATATTTCCACCATATGCATCTTGGAGTGTACGTAGTTTTCTTCTTTCTTTCTTTCTTTTTTTGGTTCAGAAAAGCACATAAAATACAAATATCTCTACTTCAAAGTAGCAGCAAAGGAGTGGGAGTTCTAAATATTCTCTGATTTGGAATGGTGTTCCACTAGCTTGAAACCAACACTTCATCAAAGTGGTTTGCTTCAATCAGGGTTGTACTGGAGAGCTATAAATTATAAATCACATCTTCTGTTTTACATGGGAAATGGGAGCTGGGCGGTGGATCACACTCCAGCAGACGGACTCCAGGTAGTTTTGTGTCTTCTGCTGCTTCGGTTTTACTTCTAATGTCTTTTTCAAAGATGCCATCATTAACTTCAGAGACATCCAGGCAAGGAACTTTCAACAGCTTAAATATGGGTTTTGGCAAGGGTTCCAGTAGCTAAACAAGCCCAGGGTGGCCCTAGGAAGCTGAGATACCCAAAGGAGGACACCGGAGGGACAATGGGAGGGAAAGGGACTGGAAGTGAGGAGGGAGAGGGACACTCTGCCATGCCCACACCTCCCATGAGCTCTCTTTTTGGACTGGGAATGAAACAAAAGTAATTTGGACTTAGTAACCTCATCTTGGCTCTGCTTTCTCTCTGTCTCACTGGGGCCATGGGGAGCTTAGACCAGAGCTTGGCTGATAAGCTGTGAATCTGCCGCAAGAAATGATGAAGTAGTGGTTAGGAAAAAGCTTTCTTGTTTATTTCTGAAAACTGTTATGGCCAGTAATTATGCAGGTGGGACCATGTATGACAACAGAAACTCAATCCACACCTCCACAAGGCCACATTTCTTTTGAGGCTCCAGTGCTTCTCAACTTGGTGTATCACCCCAGTCTCTGGCTGTGTTACCTCATGGTCTACTCAATCATCACATTTAGGGTCACCTTAAGTCCAGGGTCATTCCATCTTAAGATCATCAACGAGTACCACTTCTGTCTGCCAATACCCTATTTCCAGATAAGCCTCCTGTGTTCTCAGATTGTGGGAAAACCTGATTAACCCAGCAGCTCCCCTGTGTGCCCTGCAGTCCTGATCTGCCTTTTCTCCTCTCCCCCACCCTTCCTCCCTGTTTTGAGACAGGTCTTGCTGTAGACCAGGCTGGTGTCAAGCTTGCAATCCTCCTGCCTCAGCTTCCCGGGGGGGGTGGTATTTCAGTCATGTGCCACCACGTCCAGGGTTCCCGGAAGATTTAGGGTCCTGTCTGCTCTGGCATCCTGACCCCACTAGGCAACATAGATGGTGTGCACAGGTGAGCTCTGTGAGGACCAAAGAAACTGTAGACTCAGGTAGGCAGAAGATGATAGCCAGGGAACATGTTCCAGAAGATTGGGACTTGGTATGGCGATAGCTGTGGTGGAGATAGAAGGCACACATGCATAGCCAGGAGTGGGTAAGCATATGAGCACAGCACCCCCTGCTTGGCCAAACTGGATGCCTTGGCTCTGTGCCCAGGCAAGGCATGCTTTCCACACCTGTCCCATCCCATGTGTTGTTTATTACTCAGGATGCATCTCCTCATCTTCTTGGACTCTATAGTAGTAATTCCTTCTCTGTAGTATTACTTTATGAATTTTTAATTCTTTATGATTATAATATCCAAAAATATGAAATGGAAAAATTCTGGAAAAAACCTTACAGATTTCAAATTGAATGTTGTGAATATTGTGAAATCTTGTGCCACTCCAAGCAGGACATGACTCACGCCCTAGCCCAGTGCACCCATGCTGCCTACACTGCTCGGGGCTGGTCACTGCCCAGCCATCTCCATTGCCTGACCACTTGTTGCATAGCCCAGCACTCAGTTCAGGGAACCCCTAATTTACTTAACAATGACTTGGAAGTGCAAGAGCAAGAGTAATAATGCTAGCAAATTAAGCAATGCCAGAGAGAAGCCATGGAGCTAAAGAGTGAGAACAGTCACACAGGTCCCATTTAGAACTTACTGCTATAATTGCCTGATTTTATCACTGCCGCTAAGCTCTTACGTTGCCTGATTTATAAACAAAACTATATGCAGATGTGTATGGATAAGACCTACAGGAATAGGTAAGGTTGACCTTCAACATTTCTGAACGCTGTGAACTTAGAAGAAAATAGTTTTACTTAATCTTAAAATAAAAAGAAAATATAAAGGAAATGTAATAGTTCCACAGCAACACCCCACTCTTCTGTCAAAATTTGCCTTCATTTTACATCTTGTTACTGTTATGAGGACATGACCAAACAATTTAGGAGAACACGGGGATTTTTATTCATGCTCATAATATCAGGTTATAGCTTACCATGGCAAGAGACTTACTAGGAATGACTGAGACTGGGTCATAGCATATCTACAGAAATTGCCGAGGGGAGAGCATTCTTTTATCTTGCCATTCTCTTAAAACCCACAGATTCTCTTTCCAAGTTATCTACCTGCCCAGACTATAGTCCCACCCACTATGGGCGGGGTCTTCCCATATAGTTTAGATCCTCTCCTACAGGCTTTCTCAGAAGCGTACCTTAATAGTTCTTTTTTTTTTTTTAAACTTTACCACTTCAAAGTAAAATTTAAAGTAGGAGTAGATTTCACAGCATTGTGTAGGAAACAACATTCTCAAACCATAAACAGAAATGCAGCATCACAGAACATTCAACAACACACAGAGACAGAAACACGAAGGAGCCCAACACCAATCCACAGTTATGAGGACCACACCATTGCACATATTTGCCAACATGGCAGGCAGCACTCTCATCAACTAACTATGTGCAATATCATCTTCCACCAAATAGTTCTTCAGAGATGTGCCTACAAATTCGATTGTCAGTGGTCAAGTTGGCACCTGTAACTATCTGCCAGAGAAAAGAATATGGGAAGGCAGAGAGAGAACTGAAAAATGTTTCTCATATCACCCAAACCATGTTGCTGCTTAATCTCAGTGGTCATTACGGATATGGTTCCATTCAACTGCAAAGAGCTAAGTTAAATCAGGAAGACCCTGCTTGCCCTATGGCTCAGCCAGATTGGCACTTATCAGAAGGGACATTTTGTAAACCTCATTCCAGTCTCTCAGTAGCCACCTCTTAGAAAACAAAGACTGGGTTGGGCAGTCATTACCATAGGAGGCAGACATTCTAGTACTTTCTTCCTTCTTTCATGTGGGAGGAGTAGCCCCTTTTAAGTTAAGACATGGGCAATGAAGCCAGCAGAAGCTTTAGTTCACTTTGGAGAGGACGCCTGGAAGATGAATGCACCATTTAGTAGGTCCCTTCCCTGCTTCAAAACACAGAACCACCCATGAACCTGAGACTCTGAATGAAGAACTCATATGTGCAAGCGCCCTCTGCTGACCAGTGACAGACATACAGCCTAAAGGATAAATCTGCCCACTGCTGTTCATTTATGAGTGTGGCTGTTAGTGCAGCACAACACAACATTTCCTGACTAATACTCGTGCCTTATTTGCTTTTCTAACTCCCAGAGTCAACATAGTTCCTGGCATATTGTAGGTCCTCAACAATATTTGCTGAATTAATAAGTAACAATCAACACATCTCTTACCTTCAAAAGGAACAGTTACCTTTTTTTAAAAGACATGTTTTTGACATATTACTAGCATAGGAGGTTCCTTTGGGATTACTTCCCACAATATTATGGTGCTTTGTAAATAGCTGTTATTATATTACCATATACCCATAGATTGGAAGAACACTTAACATCCAGCCTAGAAGTCTTCTACAACAGAGGTCAAGGATCACCCTGAGAGGGGAGTAGAAAAGCAGTGAAATGGACAACAATGGCCAACTTAATCTCTCCCCATCTGAAGGCTTTGGGAATCCTCGCAGAAGAAGGGGTGGTGAGATCGTAAGAACCTAAAGATGGGAAGGTTCACCATTGGACAAGACATTCCACTCAAGGCAGGACTGTAACATGTAGGAATTCACTACAGTGAAACTTGTCCCAACATTCCCCAATAGACTACTTAGGCACTTAAGAAAAATAAGAACAGATAGTGGAAACCTTGAGGACTAAAGCTGGATGAGTGAAGGGAAAAGCCCCTATCAGTGAGGTGGCCCAAAGAAAGGCAACTTGATAAGCCACAGAGACCTGAACCCCCACAAGAGTAGAGAAGCCAGGGGGAATCCTGGGGTCCCTAGAAGCATACGGGACAAAGGTGGGAGGGATTGAGGAAGGAAAGGAAGGGATGGGAGGGAGGGGGAATGGAGAGAAGCAAAGATGAATACTCAATATATTTGTAAAAGTAGAAAAATAAAATAAAGGAGCAGCTATCATGTAGGTAAGAAAAATAGGGTGGGTAAGGATGAGAAAAGTGATTTTATTAAAGACAGACCAGGTGCAGAGGTAGACAGCAGAATTTCCAAGCCGAACACAATGACTATTTGAATCCTATCTCAAATATTACTCTTCGTGTATTTCATCAGTGCTTTCGTAATTAAAAAGAAAGGAAAAAGAAAAAGGACAGCAGAAAAAGAAGAATTAATAGTTGTTCATGAGACGGAATGAGGCAGAAGAACCAGCAGGTGGTGTAGATAGTGTTGCCAGGGGCTTAATTTAGTTTCTCTGGAGCTCCCTGTTCTTATCTGTGCGTGCTTTCCTCTACGCTATTTATTCCAAAGACATTTATTGAGTGGCTGGGTGCTAGCTTTTTGGTTGGGTCGATCTTATGTCATCTGTTCCCTTCAGAAACTCACCACTGCTTAAGGAGTAAGCGCTAATGGTAAGTGCTGTCGCAAGCGACCCCAGGACGGCTAGAGAGCATACTTCCTGGGTGGGAAGCACCTGCTGCACTCCACCATCCTTCATCCTCTCATCCCATACTCCTCCAAAGCCCTTGAACCTCTTCCTCATCAACTCTGTTGACAAACAGCTTACTGGAGGGAAGAAAGGAGGGGAGTCACGTGACCCCCATTCTCTAGGGGAAGAAACCATCAGAGCTGGGGGTCAGAGCTGGGAAGAAGACCTTAGGGTCCGAGGTTTTGTTTTAAAGTCAGAGGGGACCAGCTGTCACTTCTACATAAGAAAACTGGTCACCTGTGACCAGTTGGTGAATTAGTATCAAAGTCAAAACTAACATGATAAAAATGACAAAAAGAAAGTAGCAAGTGTTGGCAAGACTGTGTCTCAATTTGAATCCTCGTGTGTTGCTGGCAGAAACTTCAAACCATGCAGTCCCTGTACAGAATCAGCTAGCAATTCCTCCGAAACTTACGCATATTACCACGGGAGACAGAAATTTCATTCCTTGGTTAAAAAACAGGGACCAGAGCAAATGTTCACTCATCCGCATTCATAGCAACATTATTCCCAGTGGCCAGAAGGTGGAAGCGATCAAGAGACAATCCAGTAAGTCTCATGGGGCATATGTCCCACCATAGAGACTCATTTAGCTCACAAAGGCAGGAACGTCATCACATGCTGCAACAACCTAAGAGCAGCGTCACGAGTGCTCTTAGGTAGATGAGGCCACGTGGTGGGTGAGCAGGGCTGGGAAGAGCGTGAGTGGGTGTGGCCAAAGCTTAGGGTCAACACGCAATCCACTGCAGGCGAATGGACACAGGAAACGTGCTCTGTACACACGGCAGGGCGGCAGCCAGCCTCAGAGAGAAAAGAACTGGAGGTGCGCTGTGAGCATGGCCTTCAAGGACATTACGCTGGTGGCTCTGCATACATCCACCTGGCAGTGCAACTCAGAAAAACAGAAGTAAAGGTAGTGTTTTCTGAGGATCGTCAGGAGGGCACACGGAGATTTACACAGTTTCAAGTCAGGAAAATGGAAAAGCACAATGCTGTGAATATACTGAGTGCCACTAAGCCCCGTCTCTAAAAATAGTCAAAATGGTAAATTTCATGCAATGTATATTTTATCACAAAGGGAGGAAAAGCAAGACTAGAATAGAATTCCCTAGGTCTGCAGACTTCTAGAATGTGTCTTCTAAGCCCCATGGGCTTTTTTTGAAAGCAGGTTGTGATTGACTAGCTAAAACGCGTCATGTTGATTGGTTTTGCTTCCCACCCAAACCCATCAAATTCAACAGTCGAGAGCACCAACCAGAGACTTCTCAAGACCCTCCCTGCTCCTAAGTGGAATGGCTCTGGGTTTGGGCTACACGGTGGGTAGACGTCTCACAACCCTGCATGCACAATCAATGGTGCCGGTGTTCCTCTATGCAACTCTTAAAGCCCGAAGTAGAGGTGGCAGGTGGGGAGGATTGGGAGGGTGGGAGGAACACGGGGAGGACAGCCAGGCTACCAGGTATCTGTTACTCTGAGATGAAAGCCAAATCAGCCAGTCCTTTCAAAACTGAAAGCAGTCTGCCTGGGTGGAGCACAGGGATAGTCATGGCCAAGCCAGCCGGACGACAGGAATTTCTTCCAATGCAGTTGACCAGACTGGAAACCCATCCAAGAGCTGCTCATGTTAATAGATGGTTAATGATTGATGCAGGGGCCTTTTATGTCCCCCAAATGAAAGGCAGAAGCAGGGCCCCGACTTTGGCGTTGAAGACTACCCTAGCACCCGTTCCCTTGCAAAGACAGAATTTTAAAACATTTATGTTAGCCGAGCCGGAGCTGGGCTACACCACAGCTTGTGGAGGAATGAAACGATGTTGTCTGGTGTTCGCCTTCCTTTGTTCTTTCACTCAGACATTAAAAATACAGCAGGCTAAAAGGAGAAAATAAATTTCAAAGACCCTCCTAGACGGCAGGCGTGAAGACAGGTGAGGTGTGGAGTGAGTTTGCTAAACAGATAAAGCAAGTGGGGATGTGCTGTGGCTTCTTTAGAGATGGGCTTAAGTGTGTCTTGGCTCCTTGCGGCCTCCTTGGAGGATTTCTCACACGCAGGCCTAGCGCACCTGCTGCCCCGTGTGCCGGGCTCGGCTTTTGATAGAGGATTTCAGAGAGATGCCAGGCTTCCTGACGCCACTCCAGGAAAAGCGGTTTCCTCTTTGCTCTTGGCCCAACTGAGCTGATAGTCTCCAAAAGCGATGCACGACTTGGGGACTCAAAAACAATAAGGATGGTTTTTGATGCATAATATAAATACGAAAAGGCACAACTCATAAGTGCAGGCTTTTCTGTGTGCACGTGACACACGTGTCTGCTCGCTTTTGGACACACACACGGAGCTCCCCCCTTTGTCAACAGTCCAAACTTTAGTTTGAGCTCGTCATGTCTAAAAGACTAAAGTGGTTTTCTTTGGAACTTTGCTTTCTGTTCTAAGAAGAAGCCGCTGCCAGGAAAGTTGTACCGACTGGGCATGGGAGAAATATTCCAGTCTGCCATGGTCTAGACTTTCCTATACTTTGAGAATGACTAATAACTAGAGTGTTCAAGTAATTTATCCTCCAAATGAGAGAGACATTCTTTTTTTTTTTTTTTTTGGCCAGTGTTTTAGTAAGCATCCCCTGAGAAATGGAGGAACTTTGAGTGTGAAAATGTGCAGCAAGCATAAGTTGGAATTGTCCCAGGGAGCTGGAGTGAGTGTTCACCCAGTAACAATTGCACAACCAAAGTATGATTATTGTGTGTGTGCAGGTACACATGCCTCACATGCAGAAAGAAGTCTGAGGGCAGCTTTTGAGAATCAGTTCTCTCCTACCTCGTTGAGCTGGAGCAAGGGGGTCTCTTATTGTTTCTACTGCTCTGTGCACCAGGATGGCTGACTGTTAGCTTCCAAACCATTCTTTTTTCTCTACTTTCTAGTTCTCTGTAGGAGTACTGGGATTGCCGACGTGAGCATCTGGCTTTCTGTGGGTAACTGGAATCTCGATACCAGATCACATAGCAAGAGCCCTTGCCTGCTGAACCATCTCACTGGCCGCAGCACTGTATTGTCTTTGACCCTCCACTTGCCACTGCCCCCTCCCATATATTTTCTCTCTTCTACACTGCAGGTGGCTGCTTCCTAAGATTTTATCTTTAATTCCCTTGCCTTCAGTTTCAGCCAATTGGAGGCCTTGCAGAAGAACTAGAATGGGAAGAGAGAGAAGCCCGAGCATTTCTTGGTTGCTATTCTACCTTTCACTGGTATAGAGCCCTTGACAGTGACTTCTTTCTTCCTTGATTGCACTCCTCCCAGGGTGGTCTTTCTCTAGGCTCCAAATCTCTCTGGCTTCTCTGAGAATCTTGAGATCCTTTGCAACCCTGACCCTCCTCTATATACAGGTCCTGTATTGTAACCTCCTTGTTTGAGCCCACTGAGTTGGCTTGTCTCCTGTGGATCCTGACCCTTCACCTGCTCGCTCTCAGCCACCACTTTACACAGCACACATCACAAGAAGAGTCTGAGAAGTAGCTATCTCTCACTGTTCCCATGTCATAGACGAGGACACTGGGGATACAAAGGTGGAATAATTTGCCAAGATGCATGGCTTGAAAAAGGTGGGATCAGGTCCGAAAGCAATGGCTAGAATCCAGGAATAGTAGAAGAGTCTTGCTTAAAATACACCTCAAGCTGATGACTCGGGAACCTCTTGCCATGTCTTCCAGCAGTTTGGTGCAGATCCTTCAGTTCAGAGATGAGATGCAGAGTGTGAGGCTCGGGCGGATTTCCTTCAGGCACATAAAACCCTGACTGTCTGCATCTTGCTCTTTCTTTAGCGGCTACCCTCACACTGTGGAGCAGTGTGATTGATCCCAGACCCTCAGCATCAGTATCACCAAAATCTGCTAAAAATATGAAATCCCAGATCCCATTGCACAAGTATTCAGTCTGATTATCCAACCAGGTCTGACATGGGCTGCCGGCCCTTGGGCCTCTGCGGCATCCTTCCTGGAGCCTGGTGCTATCTGGTTGGCTGCGCTCCCTGGGATTTCCCAGGAACAAGCAAGAAGACGTTGCTAGACTGTAGCTCCCTGCCTTCCTTCCTCCGCCGGGGCTGCTCTTTCTATTTGTGCAGCTGTTATAATCATCGAAGCAGTTGTTCATGAATATTTCAGGGCCATCGTCAAATCCTAAACCCGATTAGCAGGGCACAGAGGTAGGAACCCCCAGAACTGGTCGATCTTACAGGTTGTTGCTAATCCTAATGGGGCTCCCAATTCTGGAAGGAGGAGTCCTTAGTAAACATGGAGCTCAAGTGGAACAGGAAGATATTCTCAACATTGTCCTTTAAGCATATGCTATTACTTTTCAAGCAACAAAGAGAGAACAAAAGAAGTTGATTAGGAAGTCGGACAGACTCAGTTCAACCACAGAAATGGAACAACTTTGCAAGGAACTGCCCATATAGCGTGAGGACTGGCTAGGGAAATCCTACCTCTGAAAGGCAGGCTACTACCGGGAGGCACAGGTTGAAATCCCTGGGTATCCATGGAGGCTGCTGTCTACAAGAGGAAATTCTTCTTCATTCTACTATGAAAGCCCTCCACCTGATAAAATCAAGCCTACCAGCTCAACTAGAATAATTCCCCTTCCTCAAGTCAACTGCTCAGAGATTTTCGTCACATCCACAAAACTCCTTTCCCAGTAATATCTAGATTAGCATTTGAGGAAATAAATGGGAACTGTGTAACCTTGCCAATATGATACATAAAATCATATTAGGGGAAGAAGAAAAGAAAAGTTGTATATAGAGAAGCAAAGACTATTCTGGAAATCCATACTCAAAAAGTACTGGGAATGTTTCCTCTGGGAATTTCTGGGAACTGAGGGGAAATTTTGACTTTGTGTCATTCCTTGTCAAGGTTACAACTCCTGAGTTATATCATTCCTTGATCCAGTTCCACAAAACTCAGGATTCTCCTCTGCTTTCTCTAATTCCAGATACACAAGTCTTTCACAGCAGAAACACCGGGTCTCAACCAAATCGTCATATTTGCTTATTTACCCTGTCTCATTTTGTCTAGCTTCAGTATCACTGAGATATGAAACTCCACCACACAAATTTCTCTGAGTCAAGTCCATAATTTCTAAGTCAAGATTTCTCTTCATTTTTTTTTTTCCTTTTCTGGTTCTGGGAAAACATCCTACCACAAATGGGCAATCAGAATATAATGGTCTGAAGTTCTTAGAATGTTTTTTGCATGGGTATTCAATTATGTTATCATTGTGATAGACAGTTTGGTTCATCTAAACCTGCTGGTGTTCCAAGTTAGTGCCTGCTTTCTCTAGTCTTTTTCATTTTGATTCCATTCTCTTAAAGTAGTTCTGAGGCTGGCATGTCTAAGGCCCATGCGAGAATGATTGAGAGGTGAGCATTCCCCTCTGCTCTCCCGCATCCTTTCCATACCCTCAGCCATGGAAACCAGCTGCACTCACTTCCATCTTATGCTTCCAGGCTTCTTTTTACCAAAACAGACAAATACTACCTGTGCTTTATATCTGCTCTGCTGAGGATGGTACTCAGGAGCCAGATCCCTAAATGTCCTTATTTCTTCCACTTATATCACCAAAGAGCATAATATATGAACTTCAAAGTTTTCAATTGTGGTAAAATGCAAAGCAGATGTAAATTGTATAAAGCCACCATAACCATTTTCAAGAATACCCTTCAACTGTAAGTATATTCACACTGTTGTACTTACAAATCTCTAGAACTTTCTGTCTTACAAAATTGAAACTCAACACCCATATGGAGGAAAAGAGCAATATTCCATTTTGCTCTTTCTCCAGCCTTGGACACCACTGTCTACTTATTGCTTCTAAGAATTTGGCAACCTTAGGTAATACTTTGTAGAAGTGGAACCAAAGATATCTCATTCGGCTTATGTCACGAGCACCACGCAGCATGTGTTTGCTCATTGCTTTGTTGTTTCCAATCTTGGCTGGAAGCCCCTCTGTGTCAAAAAGTGGGGGTCCACTCATTCTTTCCTTAGCTCACACAAGAGTCTACTGTGTGGGTATACGATACTTTACTCAGTTGAGTCTGTGGTACATGAGCAGCAGGTTGTTTCCAATATTTTCCTATGACAAAAAGTCATCATGAAGAGCTTTATGCAAATGCTATTCATGTTTGCAAGGATGCATTTTCTAGGCAGAGTCCTAGGAAGATACTGTGTCCTATAGAGAAGCACATAGCTTTGTTAGACATTGCCCGTTGGCCTCCTTGTGAAACACACCATCATGGGTTCCCCCCAGCAATCTCTTTCGCTGTACAGGTCCTGCAAAGTGTCTAAGCATCCTTGTGAGCTCGTAATAAAGTGACAGGTGAGCTATGGTATCCAAGTCTCACTTTAAATTGCATTTCTACCATTATGAGTCCAGTGGAGTATCTTTTGTGCATTTAAGTACCAGAGTATAATTTCTGTACTGAACTACACAATATATTCACCCCCTTGGGGTTTGGAATCTTTTTCTCTTCAATTTTTTGGACAGATAGGAACTTCTTGGCGACTCACTGGCTGGAACATAGACAATCACAGACAGATGCTACTGTTGATTTGTGACAATCACAGACACATAAGGCTGTTGATTTGTGATATGTGCGATAGGAGTTCAACCACAGATCAAAGAAGCAATTACACCAAGGTCCAACTTGACAAACTAAGAAGTTTATTAGCATTGCTTGCAGAAGTGTGGGTGAGGGTTACTTACAGGAGCAGAGATAATTCAAGGGCAGCTATATCATCAGAAGGCCTTCCACCCCAGCATGGGTGAGACTCACAGAAGCTGCACTCCTGGACTCTCTGCTGCATGACTTACTAGGAAGACTTTTCTCCAGGCTTCCTGATTGTTTTGGGAGCTGTCTCTGACTCCTCCGAGATCCCCTTCAGACTGACTAAAACTTCTCAGCAGCCCCTTGAATCAACTGGACTGGCAGGACAATGTCCTTCTGCAGCTGCTGTTGACTGTTTTTCCACATTCTGGGGACCCCTCTCCCCTGCTTGTCAGTTTCAGGAATTTCCTGAGCCTAACAGATTACTTACTGAGATCTATGGATGCTGTTTCTGTGGTTGAACTTCTGTCTGGGGTGGGTAGATGACTGTATGGAATCTCCCTAGGAAAAGTGTCCACATAATACGCCTAACATGGGACCTGCTTTCTCTGGCCTTTGTACCATCTTTCATAGTAAATATTTAAATGTTATGCCATATACTAGCATATGAGAAATTACTAGCAAAGAGAAACCTTTGAGGGCTGGTGGAGTAGGAAATACTACAGGAAGTGTGGAAGCTCTGGGGAATCCCCCACACCTTAGAATGATTAGGGATATAAAGTCATACCAAAAGCAGCACATAATATACAAAGGAGATTTATTGTCAAGCAAGCAGGAGGACAAGTAGGATAATAAGCAGGCAAACAGTGAACTGCATGGCAGATTTATTGGCAGGAAGCAGGAGGACAAATAGGCAAGCAGAAAGTGGCATAGCTGTCTCTGAAGTAGACAGAAAGGCCGAGAGAGCCAAAATCTAGTTTTGGGGTCTCTTATTGGGCATGGTTATGTGATCAGGATGAGAAGGGGGCCTTGTCTCAGGTGAAAAAAGTTCACAGGAGAATGTGCCAGTTTATCTTAGTTGTAGGTGGACTGGTGCTGTGGAACTGTCCTGGGGAGGATGGAGCTGCCTTATCTAAGTAGACTGGGAGCTGTCACTATGCTCAGGAATTCACACACTGTTTGTGATAGCCAAAGGCTGGAGGCAACCTGAATATCTCTCTATAGGGAATTGGTTGTGCAAGATATGTTGGTGAGTGGGTCATGAAGGAATGCTTTGCAGCCTCTGGTGACACCAAGAAAGTATGCAGAAAATATGTGCAGAAAGTATGATGTCTAGGGTGTATTGTTACATAAAGCAACAAACTGGGGCTTGGGAGATGGCTGAGCAGGTAAAATGCTTGCCACATAAGTGTAAGGACAAGAGTTCAGATCCTTAGATTCCACGTCAACACTGAACATAATGATCTAAGTGTTAGTCCCTGAGCACTTATGGGAAAAGGGAGGCAGAGAACAGACAATCCCAAGAAGCTCACAGGCCAGCCAGCATTGCTGAAATGATAGCAATGAAGAGACCCGATCTCAAACAAGCCAAAAGGTGAGGAACAGCACCCAAAGGTCGTCCTTTTACCTCCACATGCACCCAAACTCACTCACACATACATACACTCACACACAGAGAACAAAAATGATCTGGCGTATTTGTGTTTGTGTGTACATGTCTGTGTGCATGCATGTGGTATGTATGTGCGTGGATACATGTATGCACATGGGTGTGGAGACCAGAGGAATGGTTACTCAGAAGCCGTCCACTTCATTTGTGAGACAGTCTCTCACTGGTCTGTAGCTCACAGGTCATGCTAGGCTGATTGGCCAGAGCCCTGGAATCTACCTCTCTTTACCTCTACAGCCTGCTGGGATTGCAAGAGCATGCTACCACATCCAGTATTTCCACATGGGTTCTGGGGATCATGCTAGGTTTCTGTGCTTACCTGTCTAGCACTTTACCAGTCCATTCACCTCCTCAGCTCATGTTTGTGTTTTATTCAAAAGGTGATGATTAACTAGGTGGGATTAGCTAGCTAGCTACCTAGGTAGGCTCACTCTTGTCATCCCAGCACTGAGAGGAGGCAACAAAGACTAAGAATTTGAGGACATCCTGGGCTATACTGCAAGAACCTGTCTCAAAAAACCCAAGGTGCTAGGGGAATGTGCGATGGCATAATAAGTTTCTGTCACAGTCATTCTACATGGTTGCCAATTAATTCATGGACAAACTGCTTATGGGAACAAAGGGTTTGTTCTTGGCTTATGATTGTCTGGTTATAGTTCTTAATCCAGCTTAACAGGAGAGCTTACACCAACACCAGGGGCAGAAGGAAGTGACTATACCATATCCATATAACCACAGAATTGCTGTGAGAGGAGCAATCTAACTTGCCAGAATAGCATGTCTGGCCAAGTATACCACAGGATGCCAACTTCCCCAACCAGGTCCCTCCATCTTATTCACTTTCCCAGAAACTAGTTCCACCCACCATAGCCTAAGCCTTCCCCATTAACTAGACAATCCCCTGCTGGTTTGCTCAGGGCCTACCTAACTCAACCACTGGTTCCTTACAAAGGTGCTCAGAGCTTGGAACCCTCAACAGGGCAAGATGACCCTTGTATCTATGACAGACTCAGTCTGTGGAAAGAGACATAGGAAACTAATGACTGTAGTTGGCTGGGGAAACTAGATACAGATCAAGATGAGGGCAGCTTCCTTTCACCTCAAATTCCTTTTTGTGCTATTGGAGTTCTTTGCATGTATATGAATTACATGGTCAAAAAAACCCCAAATATTTTATAAGCTATAATTGCCAGAGAGATAGTACTGAGGACTGAAATAAGTTGGAGGTAAAAATCAAACACAGTTTTTGACGCACTGAAGAACTGGAGTACTCAAGTCCACTGGAAGTGACAGCTGTCACTCAAACTCACTTCCCGGTGTTGGTGGAGTGAGGGGCTACAGTCTGGTGAGCCAGCCCTGACTTGTCCAGAGACAAAGAGTTTCCTGTGTAAATGTGAATGTTTCCAAAGTAAAAGCCTTAGTAACACTTAAAACTGTTGCAAAAGAACAAAATGAAGCAATGTGTGGGACCAAGGTATCTGGGGCGGATGTTTGTTGCTGACATAGGTTTGCAAGCCCTGTGCTAGATGATTCTTTCACCTTTCTTCTTGGGAGAAAAAAAAAACTGAAAATCTTTGTCTGTGATACAGCAGAAGTTGCACATACATTTGCACATGCAGAAAGCAGCTATTAGCAGGTAGGAATAGGTAACTGCAAATGGGATGCCCTGATGGCTCCATATCAGTCATCATGGCAAAGTTTAGGATGTTTGGCTTGAGGCCACCTTCCAGCAAGATGGCAGGGGGTTAAGTACAGTCTTGAAGGTCATGGAGACACAAAGCCTGGGCTGAGCCTTGGAGAGGTTTCAGTCCCAAAGGAGAAAAAGTCAAGTCACATACATGCAGACCTCGGGTAACACCCACTGAATTCATGTTCCTTGCACGGAGAGATGCACAGACCTGTGCTCAAACACACATCCTCTCCACATATGGAGTCGTGTTTGCGTTTGAGTCTAGGAAGTTGTTTTCCACCATGGAAATGAATCGAGCCAGAAAGAAGTGGGCTGAACAGCAGAAAGAAAAGAACAAAATTTTCTTAGGTAATCGGTGGGTGTCTTTGGCGCGGCAGTATCAGTCCACCTTTGTTGTCTACATTGAAACGACGGCGAGTAGACAAGACCTTTCGTGATGCAACGTGATGAGCTGCACAAGAAAGACGCTGGGATTGAACAGGCGATAAATAATGGATTAAAAAGTGATTATTTGTTTCCTCCTGTCTACTGGAGAGCAGCTGCCTGTTTCCTTGTGAGTGAATCTGCTTCTTAGACGACAGATCTCAATGGCAGGAATGGGAATGGCCTTCCTGATAAGAGGGAGGCTTTGCCAGGCTGGGTAGTGCTGGCCAGAGCCCCCACAGGAATGCAATTATCTAGAGCACAAGACTTCCCAGTCTGGGGGTGGGGTGGGGAAAGAAGGCTCAAAGAGACACTTCAAAGGTGATTAGAAGCATGCGAAGGACAAGCTCCAATGGGCAGGACCGTGGCACTGGGTCCCCAATTATGCCTGGCACGAGCCTGAAAAGCAAGCAAGCGCTGTGTGTAAGATCAGGCAGACCAGCGCTGAAGTGGGATCCCTGCGCTGGCCATTGGAGGCGCCGGGCACTTCATGAGGGTCATGGGTCCTTCACAGCAGGGTGCATTCTCCGCCCACCTCTCTTCTTTCTCAACTCAGCCAGCCTCTGAAGGGTGAGAGCAGGAACTAAGGTTTGGGAAGGGTCAATCTCCCTGTGCTGAGATCTGGGCTGAGAGATGTTGGACGTCCCTTTCCACCCACAGATCAGACTTAGAGGATGCTTTGGGATTCAAACCAGGGTATGATGTGCCCAATGCCTGAATTCCTTCCACCAAGGAAAACCTCATGGGGTTCCGATTATTTCGAGAGAAAAAGTCCTTGTGACAGTCAAGGTTCCAGTTCTTTTCTTTGCTCTCTGCTGGCATCTTGCCCTCCCCACCACCCATCACAGCATAGCACTATTGGCCATTTCTGGAACATTCTTTGAGCCACCTCACATGCCTTTCCCTGAACCATTCTCCCTTTAATCCTGTTCATTGCTTACCCCAAGCTGTAGGGAACTTCTGGTCCCTGGGGCAGGAGGACATCTGGCCAGATACTATGCCTTATATTGTGTCCTCTGTCTCCCTCAATTCACAGACTACATCTGGAGTCACATCCGTTTCCCACTATGGTTTTTCGTCCATATTATCCTTAGATTGGAAAAACCGGGCTAGCTGGCTGCAACCTGGGCTCTGCTGTCTCTGCCCTTGTGTTCTCTGATGTGGGGCACACACAGGGGACGTGGGTGAGAAGCAGGCCTCTCTCTCCTCACTGTGCTGCAACTGCTGCTAACTTGTTAGCTCACAGCGTTTCTCTCTCTGGGAACAATGTGATAGCACATTAAGCATGACACGCTAAACTTGCAAAGCAGTCGGTTTCCTTTTGTAAATACGTACATGTTTCATGCTTTTCTCTGGCTTATTTTGTCTTTCAGATGTCCTTGGGAAAGCATGTAGAAAAAAAACTGTTTTCCCAATTTTTTATATATGGGAAAGCAGGAACCTATAAAAGCAGAGTGACTTACTTAAGGAGGAAACAGAAATGGAACTGTGGAAGGGTCTCCAAGTTTATAACTTCTTGTGCTTTCATTAGATTTCAGGGTCTCTTTAACAGCCCTTCTGTTTTCATTCTCAGACAAATAATAATTTTAATAATAAATTCAGCCGGCTCTTGGAGTTTCTACTTTGTACCAGAAAGAGATTCAAAGGCCTAGCCTGGCTCCAGGGGCCCTTGGTTTATTGGCTTCTGCCCAGGCCACGGCGTGGCTGTAGTCAGAACTGAGGGAGGGGGCAGCATAGGCTGAGTTTGGCATATGGGCTCCTGGTGCCTCCATCCCAGCTGCACTGTGGACCAACTGTGAAGCTCTGGGAATACTAATTAGCTGCTCTTGGTCTTGACTTCTTCATTCCTTGAATAGTATCTCCCAGATCCAGGTAGGATGCCTGTCTGAAGCCCTGCTACTCAGGAGGCTGAGATAGGAGGATCTCAAGTTCAAAGTCAGCCTGGGCAACCTAACAAGATCCAATTTCAAAATAAAAACAAATAAACAAACACACTTCAGTTTAGCTCAGTGCAGTGGTAGAGTGCATGGTCCTTCAGGGGACACTTAGTGTCCTAGAAAAGTCTAGGTCTTATGATTGCTGAGATAGCCCATAAGCAACTTAATAAAAGCCAACAGCTTTAAGTTATCATGTTAAATTTCCTTAAGAACTGGGATCTTAAAGGTTATAGAATTCTACTCTATTGATAATGTGAACATTTATAAAATCATTGATCTTAGACTTTAATGTGATTTGGGTCGCTGAGTCCTCTCCTTGGTCTCTGCTACCTCTAAATCCATTTGAGGAGACTAAGTAAGAATGATCAGGACTATAACCCCAGAGACACCAAAGTCTGAAACCTAGAATTATTAGCTATAGGCAATTGGAGTAACTTAGTGAGACCCTATCTCAAAATAAATAGCTAAGTGAATAAGGCCAGTGGCAGACCATTTGTACAGAATATGTGCACACACATACCCTACACACACCACACACACACACGTACACACAAACACACACACAATTCTTGTTCCTGTTCTTTCTTTCCCAGCATTAATAATCACAAATTCTTTGTACTTTCCATCTTTCTAGTGTTATTTGTTTTATTTGCATATTGATATGTTCCTGAACCAACCATTTAAACCCGAGCAGAAGCAAGTGTGGGTTGTAGAAGAACATACGGCCACATTCAGAGTATACCCCTCTTGACACAGAGGCAAGCAGGGCCCTGAGACCCTCTCCTCTCATCCTACCCATACAGGAGACTTGGGATCTTTGTTTTCCAGAGATACAGAATCTGACTAATTGGTCACTCGACCCTTGCATGGCGAGCTGCTCGCTGTTCTGCATTACAGGTGGAGAACCCTGGGCCAGGTCTGTATGTGAGAACCAGCCCGTCTTTGTTCCTGAGTTCTCAGAGCCAAAAACTGCCATCACAGTAAATCATAGCCAACTGTGCAGCGCTTTAGACCCTGGACTTCATGAGGAATCTTCAGAGGTGATGAGCTTGAATTTTTGGTGCTCACATTTTTGTCCAGCCTTTAAGCAAACTCACCCAACTCCACATCTTTCCCCTAACTCCTCTCCAGTGGTTTTGAAATTCGAATGTGTAGTTGAATCCTCTGGATGCTTTTCAAACACAGATTTAGGACTCATTTGCACATTTTGATGCAGAATGTCTGGAGTCCATTGAACTCTGCATTCCTAGCAAGCTCCCTGGGCGTGTTCACAGGGCTGGCCTAGGGCCTCACTTAGAAATTCAGGTACCTGAAAATCACAAGGTGATGGTTTTAAAACATCTGTTGCTCTTCATGGTAATTAGGTGGAATCCAGCCAGGAAAGCCTAAGTTCCACAGGGAACCTGTCCCACCAGCTCTGTGGCCTTGGCTGAGACTCTTTCCTTCTCTGAACTACCATTTTCCACCTGGTAACTGAAAGAAATGGCCTGGGCCCAGCTTCCCTCACAGGTGTTGTGGTTTGGATGCAAGAATATCTCCTGCAGACTTGCATGCTTGCATTCTTGGTCCCAGCTGATGGCACTGTTTTGAGAGGTTATAACAGTCTTAGGCATTGTTCCTAGTCCATAGACTAAGGCCACAGGAGCAGGGTTTGGGGGTTAAAGCCCAGTCCTGCTTCCAGTCCCAGTTCCCTGCTTTCTGTTTCATCTTTGTGACAAGCTACCACACAATCCCATCACCTTCCCCTCCATGATGGACTGTACTTTCTGAGCCTTGAGCTATAATAAATCCTTCCTCCCTTGAGCCATTTCCATCAAGTATTTAGTTACAGCTAACACATTGGGAATGAGGAGACTCTCGGGAACTGAGGTGTGTATGCATGTGCTACATAAACCTAAACAAGAAGAGATTCATTTCGTTTTCAGGGAAAGTTAGTTAATCTTCTCTTGGGAGAAAAGCACCAACTTCTTAAAACCCTTGCAACTTGAAGAGTGGGTTTGCTAAAATAACATCACTTTTTAAGAGTCACAATGGCTTATCTTCCAGCTGATACTGGGGATTAAAGATTACTGTGTGTGTGTGTGTGTGTGTGTGTGTGTGTGTGTACTTCTGCATGTGGACATGTGTACAAGTAAGTGTTCATTTGTACACACACGCATATGTGCCTATACACATATGTATGATGCACAGACATGCAAAAAAAAAATCTCTGGCTAGATTGACTGCCAGACAGATTTAATATCTGCTTTCAATTCTTGGTTATGATGTGGGTAATTTAATTAAAGCAAAGAGGAAAAGAATATGAATGTTGATCTCTGTGTTATGTGTCCCCTGTCATCCAGAGACACACCTTCGTAGCCTTAGCCATTCCTCCAAACAAAGCAGTGTGGTGTGATGTCACGTGTCCTGAGTGAGCTCCAGGCGCTCTGACGTGTGGCCGGAGGCTGAAATGCCAAGTGTTGAGCAGGAATCGTGGCAAACCAGCACATCCTAGCCGGTAGAGTGTTGATGACTGGAAGACAGAGGCTAAAATCTGGAAAGAAAATGGGCCTCAGGGAAGGAATTATATACTACTGAAAGGACAGTCTAAGAGAGGATCAAAGTCACTCAACCAATCCACCAATTGGATGGCATGAGATTCAGGTACCTAAAAATCACAAGATGATGGCTTTAAAACATCTGTGTGCCTCTCTCCTGCTGCAGAATCACCTCCTGTTATAGGCACTTCTTGCTTCCAGAGAACTCTCCTTCCTTCTCAAGCTGGGTACACCATGCAATCACTCTATCTTCTATACCTCCTAGTTCCCTGGGGATCCTATAAACAAGCTATTCTTTACTTTGTCAACCTGCTGCCATTTGAAATCATATACCATGTATTTTTAAGGAAAGCATCTATATAGGTACTCAGTTTTCCCGTATGTCGACCCCATTCTCAGGCAAGATAAATGCCAATTATAATGAAACTCAGAGCTTCAAAGTTCTAAGAACATGGGAACAAAAGACAGTGCACCTCTTATTTGTTGGGGCTGCTGAAACAAAGTACTGTGAACTGAGAGGCATAAGCAACAGAAGATGTGCTCCTGTTCTGAGACTAGATGTTAGAGATCAAGGCGTCAGGAAGATTGGCTTTTTCCCAGAGCTGTGAGAAAGAATCAGCTCTAGTCCCCTTTAGAGTCTGCTGCTTTGCTGACAGCCTTTGGGTTCTCTTGGCTTGTAAGAGCATCCTGCTTCACCTGCCCCGTGTGTCTATTTGTATGCCAATCTCCCTGCTAAATAGCGACACCTCTTCCATTAGATTGTCCTCTCCTCTGCCACTCCAGAAGTGTGGCCTCATCTTAGCTGCATCGCAGCAGCAAACAACCTCAGTTCCAAATGATTCTTCATTCTGCGATAGGGAGGGTCTCAACTGCAGCACGTGAACTTGGGCTGGCCACACTTCAACCTCCAACAGCCTGCCTGATATCAGCACAACGAGAGCTTCCTTAATGGCACTGGCTGGACTCTAATGAGTCGCATACCTGTGGCTGAACTAAGACCCACGGTGACAGACCCACAACCCAAGCCAGCCGTCCACTACAGAGAGGGCGGCCATCTGCAGAGGAAAAAGGAAGCGCTATTCAGAGAGGAAGCATTGGCTTTGACACAGGAAGAGGAAACAGGGGCTTGAGTCTCCTTTGAAAGGCTGGCTTGTTTGCTATCATCGATCAGGAGAAAATGTTGAGCAGTCAAGCTGGTTTTGGTTGTCTGGCCATGGGAGGCGCCACTCCTTTTCGTATCAGGAAATTAAAACAACAGTTCCTGGTTATCACCGCACCTATGATTGATTAAAAACCTCGCCCGACGACCTTCCCTCTCACTTTTCGGCTTGACGCGCTTTCCTTTTCATTTGACTCCCCGTAGCATGTGATCAACGCTGATCTGGGGGCGTCCCGGAGAGATGAAGCCCCGTGTCAGGAATAATTTGTCGGCTCAGAAGTATAGATTATTTCATGTTTCTCGAACTTTGTGGCCAAGGGAACTCGGCTCTTGATTGTTAAATCCATCCACACTTCCCCCTGGGCTATGAAATGCCAGAAACATTAAATAGCCCACTTAATACATAACCTCATTCTGTATGCTTGACTATTTTGTTTTTAATTTTTCTTCCCTTTCCCGGCTGCTCACATGAAGTGGGATCAAAGAAAAAAATTATCCTCACTGGATTTTGTTAAAATATTAATAGGTTAGGGTTGACTGGCTAAATTGAATATCTTTGCTGATCTCCCTTGCATGTTTAACTTGTGCTTAGGAAAATATGTTTCCTAGGTGATAACCTTTTATGTACCGGCCTGACTTCATTGAAATGCATGGAGATAAAAATATGTCACGCTCAGCGGCTACGCCATTCTTGTGTGGCACTGTGATTATTCAGATGCTAATTGACCCCCACCTGTAGACAGCTCTGATTCTGTAGTCAATCATTTCATTTGATGTTAAAATCTGTGAAAGTACAATTATATAATTTACATTACAAATCACGCTGAATGCCAGGGGTCTCTGAACTGCTGACAAAGGCAAAAGGACCCGGGGTTGCGGGGAGAACTCTGCTCAATAAATGAAGTGAATTACACCGGGTGAGGGTTCAGCTTTCCTTATTTGTGTCCACAACAAGAGCTTTTGTGCGTGTGTCATGGAGAGGATGCCCGTGGCCTCTCAGCACCACAAATGGCCCCGTTGTCCGCTGTCTTTCTAGGTTGGCGCTCCCTTTCCCGGGGAAAGAATTGCTCTTCGCGGCCTCCAGTTCGGGAAAAGAAGTAAGAGCCAGGAGGAGACAGAGCTGCTATTGAAGGCGGACAGTATTGAGTCTGAAAGGTCACCGTGGCTACTTGACGTGGAGCCCAGCGCAGGCCTGAGTTATCACCTTGTCAATTAGTCTAGCACCAAACTCCAGCCCCCAGCTGTGAAGTCTGAAACTTGTACCAATGTTGCAACAGTCAGGGCTGTGAACTATCTAGTTTTTCATATGCCCGGCATTGAGTTAAACATTTCATGTCTTATTCGAGTTTCAGTGCTGTGCCATCTGGACTGTGTAAACCCCAACACCCATAGAGGTGGGTCCACTCTCATTCATTCATTCTCTGTCAGAGGGGACAGACTCTAGAGGACATGGACCTTACAGTGTTGGCTTGCTCAAAGCCATTAAGCAAGAAGCTGGCAACATGACAATTGATAATTTGCACCGAAGTCCTTTTAGTATCAGGGGCTGATCTGGTGGACTCTCTGTTCCTTTGGGTCAATCATGAGACACATTAACCACAGAAGACAAAGTGCTAGGAGTTCAGGGAGACCCCCCCGTGCCCCCCACACCCCTCCCATTTCCCTAGTAACACTAACATCTCAGTTCCTACCCTAAAGTTAATCAGCTGGGTCCCTGACCAGGAATCTAATCTCCCAGGGAATTTGATTCACCTGGAGGTGTGCCAAAGAAATCGGGTCTGCTTCCTTTGCTCTCAGAAGCCATTTTTCTCTCTCAGTTTCTCTCCTTTCCCCAGCAAGACATAACATCAAGATGCAAGAGCTGCCAACATGGAATCTGTAAGGCATACACCCTTGAGTCTCGCGCTCAAAGAGCGAAACTTTCCCTCTCCTCTCTCTTTTCTCCCTCTTTCTCTCTCTTTCTCTTTCTTCTTTCCTCTCTCCTGTGCCTTTGTCTAAACTTCAAATATTTGGGCTTTTTGCTGTTTTTTTTTTTTTTTCTAAAGACTTGACTTCACTATGCATCTGCTCGCCAATCTCTAAGCACAACTCTTCCCTTCAAGGAGCCAGATATTCCTAGCTCTTGTCCCCAAAGTCTCCAGCCCTATTGTTTTCTGTCTTTAAATACCATAAATACTCTCAATTCTTTTCTCACTTGTTAATTCATTATTTCATGGAGAACACAGACTCCTTGGCCCATATTAAAAGAAAGTGGCCACACAGGAAAGGGTTCAGGGAAATGCCACTGGGTCCTTGCACCTCATCGGAGAGGAGGACCCAGAGGAGAGTCTGGCATGCACATTAAAGGATGCTCCGGGATGGGAGGAGGAGGCACTGAGGGATGGGGAGGGAGGGAGGAGGGGAGGGGGCACAGGGGAGTGAGGGGGTGCAAGGAAGGAGAGGACTGGTGTACCTGTTAATTTTGTATGAGTGGAAATAAAAATTTATAGAAAAAAAAAGGAAGTGGCCAGGACGTGGTCTCTGCTTCAGCAGGGCTTATGGGAAGGTGGGGGTGGCAGGGTGGCAGTAGTGGAGTCTGTTGGTGGTAGTGACCTAAGGCGGGAACTCTCCAGCCACGGGGCTCCCCGCGGAGATGGAGAGCTGGTTGTGGTGATGTGGAACATCTCTGGTGCTTACTGAGTGAGACTCTGGCTCCAGCAGCTCATGGAGGCAGAGCGTTTAATTCCTTGCGGGATGTTTGGTGCTTCCTGCCTGGGAGACACCCACTTGTTTCTGGCAAGACTGGGCAGTCCACAGGAGCTCTGGCCCCAGAGTGGGTTGACTAGTGGATCAGGTCCATCAGAAAAGAAGTTTCACTGTCCCAAAGCAGCACCGGGTCCCATGTGCTGGGCCCAGCTGTGGTGTGGACATCAGGGCCGCTCCATTTTTGGATTGGGTGGGCAATCGCTGGCTAGCAATGGCTACGCTGCTTCTGAACTGCCCTGCCATGGCAGCTTTCCAAAGAGTCCACGAGGAAAGCATCGCCTGAGACAGCCGCCTTCGAGATCTCGGACACGTCCAGCTGTTCTGCCCTCTTTACTCTGCACATCCTCCTGGGCTCTGTGTCTGGAGACAAAGCCTGAGCTTCCCGTGCTACAGGCTATGAAGCCTAGCACAGGACCACCCTCTCTGCCTGCCACCTCTCTGCTTACCAACCTCACAGAGTTTGTAAGAGCCAGAATGATTGAGATGCAAGGCACCAGCAGTACCTGAAACTGAGGAACTTTATCAGCATTAAGGAGTTTTCTCTTTTTCTTAAAAACTGTCTTTCATATGCGTTTTTATGTGTGTGTACCACTAAACTATTTCAATAAGCCTTGCATTAAGCAGGTGATTATTAAACATTATTTTAAATTCTGTTCAAAGCTCCTCCCACTACCACCCCACCCAGATCAATTCCAATCCTTTAGTCTATCTTTAAACACTATCCTACACGAGTCATCCTCCCACTCTCCTTTACAGAATTGTCTCCTCTAAGAAGCCACCAGGAATTAATGCTCTGTTCATTCAGGACTTGAAAAAGGCTCAAGCTCGGGTAGCTGGCACTGGCCAGAATCCCAGCAACTTTGCAGGCCGAGGCAGGAGATTGCAAGCTCAATGCCAGCCTGGGCTGCAGAACAAGTTCAAGGCAAACCCGGGCAACTCACAGAGACCCTGCCTCAAGTAGAGGGCAAAAAGAAAGGCTAAACAGATGGCTCAGGGGTTAATATTCTGCTTCACCAGCAGAAAGTCCGGAGTTCAGATCCCAGGTCCCACTTAAAATGCCAGGCAGAAAAGGCTCTGACCTCCACTTCCAGCCCTGGTGGGCAGAACTTGGGAAATCCCAGAATGAAGCAAAAAGGAGATAGACGCAATCCAGGGTGATTTCTAAAGTCATTTTTGGTCTTCCACAGAGACACACAATGCCCTCTGACACAAACACACACACACACACACACACACACACACACACACACACCATGCAAAATAAATAAAATGTTTTTGAAGATAAGGGGGGGCTGTAGATGTAGTTCAGTGGTAAAGCATTTGACTAGCACAAATAAGACTTGGGTTCAATCCCCAGCACAGAGAGAAAAGCATTGCTCAACAAGTAGTCCTAAAGCAGTGTGACTCACAGATTAAGTACTAGGGTCTGGGTTTGAATCTCAGCTCTGTGAATGTGGATGGTGTAATGGCACTGTAAAATGGGGACACAGGTAGACTCTCCCTTATTAGAGAGATTAGGGCAATTAAGTAAGCCAATTCATGAAAATTCTTGGTCCAAAGCTTGGCCAGAGAAATTGCTGATGGAAAGCCGATAGAGTCATAGGGCTGACATCGTACCAATTGTTAGAAAGAGGGAAGGCCGAGGTCCATGTCCGTGCAGTCATTACTGGAACAGAGCAGTGGGCGTCATGGTTTGGCCTGAAGAGGAGAGAGCCCAGACATGAATGACAGCTTGAAGTAGGGAGAAGTAACTGCCAGAATCACAGGCAGCAGCACAGTGGTATATGGGCTGTGAAAGAGGAGGAGGGGGGGAACAAGACAAAAAAAGATCTTTAGTTTCTCTAGTGTGGTAGGAAGTTTCTATCATGTGACCCAGGTATGTGCCTAGGTCTTGTCTGGGCAGTGAGGGAAGGAAGCTGCTAAGGCCCAGAGGGGCCTGGTTTCTATGAGATGCAGCTACAGGGGCTTTGACCTAACTCCTATAGGTTAATGTAAAGCCTCCCCCAACCCACATGCTAGAGAGAACTTCCCCCAAGTTGTCCTCTGATCTCCACACTCATATTGTGGCATATGAATATATACACACACAGACAGATGGATAAATCTGTGTGGAGCTCCTGCAATGGATCGCACAGGTGCCAGATATTTATCTATATCTATATAAATAGATCATCAGCTGTAGATAGATGTGGATAGATGATAAATAAGTAGAGATACAGATGATAGACAGACCGACAGATAGACAAATAAATGTAATAAAAGTCACTAAGTCTGAGCAAGGGAGCAAAGAGTGATGAAGACTGTGCTGGACCAGGGTCTGGATGATGCCTCGGGCGCTCCAAGACATTCTCTTCCCTGCTGGAGATTGTTTACCAGGGAGCTAGGGACACAGGAAGACTCAGCATCCGTCCACTCCATCAGGAATTCAGCAGCAGACAGTGTCCGTTTGGAAAATGAGCCAGATACTCTGGCCAGGGAAAATTTCCCAGGCATTTTCTGGAGGCTGATTTAGAAAGGGAATTGAGACATTATCTTTAATTAAAGTGGCAATCCGCCCCCACGAGTCTTCCATTCCTGGATGCCGAAGTAAAGCAGGTCTTGTCTCTTCTCTGCCTTCTCTTCCTCCATTAATTTCAAGCCCATGGAGGGCCAGTTTACTAAATTGGTTTTAATGGAAATTTAGCCAACATGAATAATAATGAAATGCAAAGTTATGCTTTAGCTAATGAATAGCCAGCGGCTTTGGGGTTAATGGCTTGCTTCTGGTGTCAGCATATTTATACTGAAATGGAATTGTAATAGGACTCTGAACCAAACTGGATTCACCTCTTTGATCGTCACTACCTTAGGGTTGATTCTTTATCTCCAGTCATTGTGTAGGAATCGATCCCATTTTGTATCTATTTGTGAACTAATTAATTATCTGGTCGAACTCAAGTGGGCTTATTTTCCTCTTTAGAAAGCAAAAAACATCTTTCTCACCTCATTGTCCTCAGACCTTTGTGCAGAAGAAGTTCTGCGCTAAGGTGGGGATGCCAGCAGTCACCTCACATTGTGTTTTTATCCATCAGTATCTGTGGGATGGTTCAACCTGGAGCTACTGTAACAGATAATATAGACACCTGCCATTCACCCCCTGCACTTCATGAGGCTGGGAAGCCCGAGACCAAGATTCTGCCAATCTGCTATCTGGTACAGTCTGTTTTCTGGTTTGCGAAGAGCTGTTTTCATAATTTCTCCAGTGGAAAAGAAGACAACAGGGGACAAGGTTTTTAACATCATTTTTTCCCCATCCTCGTGACAAATTACTTGACAGATACAGCATAAGGAAAGAAGGGTCTATTTCAGCTCAGAGTTTCTAAGTATTTCAGCGCATCATGGTTGGGAAGGCCTGGTGGCTACACAGCTCTGCCCGTGGCAGTGGCAATGTGTGGCAAGGGCGCCTCCCATCTTGGCTGATCAGGAACCAGAGGTAGCCGGCTAGAATCAAGGCAGATGCCCACCCTAGTAACCTATTTCTACAAGTGAGGAACCACCTCTTAATGGTTCCATAGTTTTCAAAATAATTATGAAAGTTGGGAACTGAGCATTTGAAACATAAATTTGGAAGGGGCCTTTCAGATCCAAACCCCAAGGAGCTTTAAAGTTCTTCTGAGGGCACTAATGCACCCACAAGGGCTCCACTCCCTAAGATGCTATCTCTACTTATTATCACACCTGGAGTTAGGATATGAAATGGACAGGGCGCAACCATTCAGTCCGTGACACACACAGAAGTATTTTCTTCACTGGTCTTTATACCAACTGGTGGTCTTAACCAGCTTCCCATACCGGTCTTGGTCAAAAACATCTTTCAACTGCTGGATCAATAAAAAGCAAGGAGGAATGGTACCTCTAAAAACTCAGCGTCCTTCCCTGGAACTGAAAGTTCCCATTTAAAAAGGAGGGCATTAGATCAAGAGGCTAAGGCTCCCCAAATCTGTATTGCTTCTTCAGGAGTTACTCTAGAGGACACTGGGGGGCATCCAGTTAGTTCTATCTTGCGCAAATGGATTTTCTGAATGGGTTCTGTTGGGAGAAATAAAAGTTGGGGACATTCCATTTAAAAGGAATGATACAGTCCCTTTCAAAATAAAAACAAGTTTAAATTATGGACCTGTTCCTGATGTTCCCAGGTAGGCCGCATCAATGATTGCTTGGCTCTGACTCTAAAAACACAGGTAGGAAAAGGGTTAAAATAGGGAAGCTGAGCCAAGTAACATTGCAAAACTTCTTGCCAATGAAGAATCAAATCAGCAGAGTGAATCAGCAGAGCGAGAAAATATTTGTGAATCACAAATGTGATAAGGAATTAATAGCTAGAATACAGCATCAATAAGCAAAACCTCATTCAAATGAGCAGAAAGAAGATCCCAAGGGGCATTTCTCTTCAAAAGATGCACGGGAAACTTTTGCATGCTTCTGATACATTTCTGTTGCTTGTTTTCTCAAGCTTCTTGTATCCAGAAGGAAGGACCTAAAAGCAACTCTACCCTGCAAAGTAAGGAGTCTTTTTTCCTTGTGTATTGCCACTATATCTCAGTAGGAGAACTCTTGCTTACCACATGTATGCTATTGACAGTTTCCCACAGAAAAGAAGGCAACTGTAAGAAATAAAGAGAGGAAATTTCTCAGCTGGGCAGGACATTTGGGCAAAGTATTTCCTGTGCAAGCAAGAGGATCAGAGTTTGGATCCCCAGTATCCATGTAAAAACCAACCCAGAGCTGGGGGTAGGATAGAAACAGACAGATCCCTAGGTCTGGCTGGCCAGACAATTTAGCTTCAGTGAGAGGCCTCATCTTGAAAAATAAAGTGTAGAGTTAGCAGGATTGTTCAGCAGTTAAAGCCCCATAAGCAAGAAGGTCAGAGTTTAGATCCTTTGATTCCATGAGAAAAGGATGGAGCAGGCTAGCCCCACTAGCAAGCACTGGATTCTGTTAGAGACCCTGCCTCAAAAAGAATAAGGTGGAAGAGTGGTTGAAGATGATTCCCATTATCATTGTACACACACACACACACACACACACACACACACACACACACACGAAAATGGAAAATTAAATAAAAAGATTAGTGATAGAAAACTACATGTTAACTTCAGGACTCTACATGTGCAGGCATGGAATAGTGGTAAAGTGTGACTCAGGGATTACCTGAGCAAAAGGGAGATGAGTGTCCCTTTCTGATAGTTACTTGCCTTCTAGCATGCCTTGCCCCAGGTGACCTGCCACCCAGCCCTTTCTCAAACTTGCCTTTTCTCAGTTCTGGCTCCCTTCCCCCACTTGCACATTCTGAGTTTCACCAATTGTGATGAGGACAACTGCAGTACCCTGCTAGAATAGTTGCCCAAGGGTTCTTAAGCTAGAGGCTAGCTCAACAGTACCCCTTCCTAGGCTGCACCTGCCTTGCCCCCACAATGCTCAGCTTCCAAGTATAGCTGGGCCTGAGTGCGAATGAAGGCCCCTGGGAATATACCTCCCAAGTACACTGATTTCTCAGGGTCTTCAGGGATACGCCTCACAAAGAGCAGGATTCCTTGTCTGCTCCCTCGACTATTCTATTCTGGCTGATTATACACAGACACTGAGAGTTTAGAATTTGTCTAGCTAAGCCAGGGTGTCTTCTTTTCCTTCCTCTCGCAACTTGCAGAAGAGAACACTGAATCAAGCACAAGGAAACGTTTTTTAATGGTGTAATAACAATCCTAGATCTCACCTGCCTTTTAAAAAAGTAATTCACCTCTGCTTCAAAAGCTGCACACAGGGACTGGAGGGGGGAGGGACAGAAGGAGACAACAGCCATCCCTGTCATTCATGACCTAGGCAGATGAATTCTTTGTCTCATCTCATTGTCAA
Source organism: Typhlomys cinereus (assembly GCA_023101885.1). Classification (NCBI taxonomy): domain Eukaryota; kingdom Metazoa; phylum Chordata; class Mammalia; order Rodentia; family Platacanthomyidae; genus Typhlomys; species Typhlomys cinereus. The sequence goes on from JALPQD010000169.1 coordinate 759,309, forward strand.
GAGAAATATTCTCATTTTCCTTTGGCAATAATTTCTCAGCACCCCACCCCCAGAGGCCTCTATGGAAACATTCCCATGCCAGGTTGTAAAGGATGGGAGGTGCACTTGGGAGCAAACCTCTCTTAAAATTGTCAAGGAAGACCAACGCCATTTTTGATCCATCAATACAGCTAGAGACTCGGAGCTCTCCGCGTGCCCGACTGAGCTGGAATTAGACTTCGGATAGAAAAGCAATGCATGTTTCTCTCTGTACTTATTTCTTGAAGTCGCACCCTGCAATTAACTTAAAGAGGTCTTCAGAAGAAGCCCAGAGAATAGCTCCTAATCTACAGAATGAAAAAATGTCACCCTTTGTGATCTGGCAAATACACGATGCATAGAAGTAACTCGCTTATGCGTTGCTGTGTACTGTTCATTAAGGGCTAATTGCTGTGTTCTCCAGATGAAATACGGCAAACTGTCCCACCTCAGTGACAGTTTGTTTAAAATCCGCAAAGCTTTATTATTAACGCTATTTAATTATGAGACTGTCAGCCACGGAGAATTCTAAACCCACATTCTCCCTTCATCATTAGCAACAGGGCAAAAATGAAACACTTCCGACAATGAAGGGTTCATATTTCATGCTCCTACAGTAGCTGCTAAAAGGCTATACTCAGAAAATCAATTTTATTAAAGTCCTCCGAGCACTGAAGGGACCTGCATGCAACTAAGCAATTTTAAAAAAATGTGTCTGCCAGTTGCCACTTTCTGATTCGGGTTTTTAAGTGGGGTTATTTTGGAGCCTTTTCAATATTGTCTTGGTCACAGTGGGGTAAAAAGTGACTTAGGGAGTGGGCAAACAGAGAGAAGGGAACATGTCCTCCCAGTTATTCCTGTCTCGTTGGGATCTGTGGAACCGACTACCTGCAGGAGAAGGCAGTGACGTCATGAAGAATCTGTATGGGCGAGAATGAGCGGCACACACAAGGCGCGGAGGACAATGTCAGCTTTTGTTTGGTTTCACTTTTCATTTTTAGGTTCTGCAAAAGAATAGGTCCTTATCAAATATTAATAAAGCAAATGAAAGTATATAATGCTCATATTGATAAGATTTATAATAAAATAACTCATTAAAATCATAAACCTTCCTGCTTTCTCTTCTTCCATTAATTTCAAGCTAAGAAATAGCTAAGCCACAAGTTTGCCAGCTCTAGATCCCGGGGCGGGGGAGGGAAGGTAGTTGGGGGTGGAGGATGGTGGCGGGGGAGGTTGGCTTGAATGATGCATCCTCACCCTTCCAAATTCCACTCAGTCTTCCAGAATTGTGATTTGTCCAAATCCCTCAGTGGGTGTTTCATCAGCCGCCTTAACTAACCACATCTACACAGCTGACTACTGTCACTGAGCTTGTCTGTTGGTGACATATTGGACTTCTATCTTCTAAAGGGGTCAAAGGTTTTGGAACAACTCCCCAATCTATCTATCTCTAGGCTCCATGAAGTCCTTCAGTTTTTCAAACATTGGTGCTAAATTTCTTGCCTGATACCATCTCCTCTCTCCAACTTTCCTACAAACTCTTTGGCAGGTTGTAACTTGTGCCACCAATGTTTAGACAGTACTTGATCTGTTAGTGCTTGATAATCAATCTACTGAGCCCTTTCTTGTGGCTGGGTAGCCTGACTCAGGGCTGTTCCACTTAGCAGATACATAATGATAATTGTAGCATCATTATCTTAGTATCTTAACACCACCAAGTATGTTGCACTAGTAGAAGGTTGCATGGGCTCCTTTGCCAAGCTTCCTAGAACTAAATATGGAGTTGCCTATTCTGACTTTCGTCATCTTCCCAAAGTGAATGATCAATGACTATAAGGCAAGAACCAGGACATGAGCCTTGAGAAATGGCTCAGTGGATAAAGCACTTGTACACAAATGTGATGATCCAGGTTAAAATCCCCAGAACCCATATTAAAAAGCTACATATATAACACAACATCTGTAATCCCAGTGGTCCAATGGTGAGATGAGAGGTGGAGCCAGGAGAATAGCAAAAGCTTGTTGGGCCGCCAGCCTGGTATACACAGCAGCAAAATAACAAAGGAGAACCCGGTTCCCAGAAGGTAGAAGGGAGGAACGACACCAGACGTTACCTTCTGACCTCCATGTACATATACCATGGCAGAAGCCTGCCCACCACATGAGTATGTGTACTCATATATGTGGACACATACACACACACACAAAACCATGTTGTGTGCTTGTGGTTCCCCACTTGGTTTAGAGTTATTGCAAAAAACCTGGGCTTTGTCAATCCACAGTTTGTTCTGTTCTTTTGTAACCTTAGGGTTTGGTTTCTTTATGGGTTGAGTGGGAGCAATGAGTTCCACTCAGCAGGGTTGTCCTAAAAGGTAAGTGAACTACCACCAGTGCCATACTTACCACTAGGCCAGGCTCAACACACCAGCACTATTGCTTTCTTGATGAGGGATAGGGTTACCAGGACTTCCAGTTAAGTGGACAGGACCGGGCAACTAAGTCTAGTCTCAGCTATGTAGCCCCAAGACCTTTCACATCTCAGTTTCACGGTGTCTGAAATGGCTTTAACCACCCTGATCCTGTTTGCTCCCAACAACCCAACCATACCATGCACACAACCTAAGGTAATCCCTCCAAATGGAACGTCCCAAGCATCGTGCACCAAGCACAGAGTTGTCATTATTTAGTCAGGGATCGATGCTGGCCGGGCACGTGGCACTATTATGAAGATATGCAGGATTCGACCGCCTGTGCCCCAGATAAAGAAAGACTAATCTCAGCCTAGTAATGAACCGGACATTTATTGAGCTGGCACTAGTCCCAGAACTTTGCAGGTTAACTCATTTGATAACTAGATACCAGCACAGGTGTTATTCTGCTTTTCATTACAGACGGGGAGGAGGTTCAGAGAAGTGAGGTTCTGCTCAAGGTCACACAGCTGGTGGCAAAGCTGGGATTCAAACCCAGGCAGTTCACCACAAAGTGTTCATTTATTAGATTAGTCTCTTGTCTTTTCTGATTTTCTCTGACTTCCTTTTTTCAAGTTGGGCTATTAGTTGCTCCCCAACCCCCAGCATCCTCTTTGTATTAGGAACAGAGGGAAAGAGAAGCAAAGGGATTTTAACAACAAAGATTAGAAGATTAGGAGAAGTAATGCTTTGTTTTCATATAAAAGAAACATAATATATTTTACCTCATCAAGAACATACTCATATGAAGGTCCCTGCTGAGGATGTCAGCAAAGATCTCATTGAGTCCAAGTTCAAAAAGAAACTTCCTATCATTCCATCTTTTCATTTAAATATTTTTGTTTTACCCTGGCGTCTTTAATTGGAGTGGCATTCACTTGGGCACAAAGAAGGTGAGGTGCTCACCATGTATTCGTTTAAATAGTTCATCAATTTCTTTCCCACGGTTTCATTAAATCATTATTAATTTCCTGGCTTATTGGAAACAACTCCTTTATCAAACAAATGAATATGTAAATTTGACTTTGTTCCGAACTTTCTTTTAATTTGTGGATGTCTGCCTGCTTGTGTTTCAATTCCACAATTGCTGTCCTTGGTTCGTTAAAATTAATCAATATCCAATGCCTGCCCATTAATTATATTCCAGATGGAGAACTTTGAATGTGAGGTCAAAGAGAACATGGACTTGTTACTGTCAGGACCCCAAGCTCCTGGGCAGCTCTCTGTCAGAGCTGTATGCTGGTCTGTCACAGCTCTGATGGAAAACCGTTTGCCAATGAGTCATTTGACTTATTTTCCAAATGGTTGATGGGAAGTCTTGACGACCATCAGTGGGACATTTGTCAATGACAAGGACAAACAAGTTGGTTAGTGGAGGGCTCCATTTTTCATAGCACCCTAAGAGGCAAGGCTCCATTATTTCCAGAACCTATGGGAAGAACTTAGAGAGAACTTAGAGATTGTTTGCCACGCTGACCCAATGTCAGCCTTCAGTGGGGATTTAGGCAAAGGTAACAGCTTGTGTATCTGGAAAAGTGCCCTGGGCTTGAGAGTGAAGTCCAGCGACAATTCTTTGGTGCTGCATCTTACTGTCCGTGGTGTATACCCCTTCCACAGCAGAAAAACTCTTCTTGGGAATTACTTGGGAATAACTGGAGGTTTGGAGGCAGAAGAAGGGCCAAATGAGTGTGTTTTCTTTAGTTTTCTTGCTTAACTTCTCTCTATCTAAGTGATTGATTGCAAATGTAAAAATATGTGAGCCAACAGGATATCATAGCAAACTCCTCGAGCTCCTCATCTCTTCTCCGTCTTCACTGCCAGCTCCTCCCCTTTGAACTTACTGAACCTCACAAGAGTGTTTGACATGACATTGTTTTCTTGGTTTCTTGGACGTCACTCTTCAGGGTTCTATCCAGCCTCCCTGGGAATCCTTTATTTCAGAGGTCTTATGGATCTTTCTAACCATGGACTGTGGAAGAAGGTCCTTAGCCTCTTCCTTTTCCCCTCCTCCTCTTTCTTTCCTGCCTCCTCCTTTCTTTCTCACCAAAACACTTTTGATCCTCCTTCTCTTGCTCCTTTAACCTCATGGACTTAAATACCATCTTGATCCTATCTCTAGGCAAGACTCCCCTCTTACAGCTGATCTATCCAATAACCTATTAAATATCTCACCTCAAGTGACTGAATGGCATCTTCAACTTAGCATGTCCAAATCAAATTCTTGCCAGCCTAGGCCCAGCCAGCAGGCCCCCCATCAAGAGCATTCCTTGCCATTCTGTGGTATTTCTACATCATTGGTCGAGATCCTGCCTCGGTTCCCTCTTCCCACTCTTGGCACAGTCTTTTGTAGAAGAGACCAGATCATCCTGTTGCATTGGACAATATCATTCAGCCGAGCAAAATTCTCCAGTGGCTTCTCTTTTCCCTGACAATCTTGGTGCTTTATTGAATCCTACAAGGCCACAGAGGACCCACCCACCTGCTCCCATCTCCTCCCACCTGCTTCCCCCCTCACTGATCCTGCTCTGATCAAACTTGTCTTTTTGTTGATTTCTGTCTCTTCTGCATGGACGGTTCTTCCATTGGCTGCTTACGTGATTTTACTTCCTTCAGATGCTTTCACTTTCTTTAAGCCCCACTTTTATGTCCTCAAGCGGCAAAGGTATCCTTGACTGGCCCTTATAATGTGCCTTCACCCTGACTATTGCCTCTGTCCTTTTTTCCCCCTCTCCTTTGAGTTTACTACCACCTTCCTTATATTTATTTACATGGGGCACATAGTAGATATCCCTATGTTAATTTATGTGGGGGCGCATAGTAGGTGATGGAAGCTATTTGTTGGATGAGCAAATGCATGAACGAGACTGGCAAGCACAGGCTTCTAAGGAAGTAGTGTCTGTAGGGCTGCTTCCCTTTGGAGACGTGAGGGTCATGCTCTGGTCCCCAATGGACTTGCTGTAGCCTCAAGTCTTTCCATGAGAGTGGGAGCAGAGCAGTCTTGTCTCACCTCTGAAGTCTGGAATCTGTCATGGGTCTGGCAGCAGGGACTGTCAAGGTTGGTGGCTAGTGGCCCTGAGTCGCATCTGACTGGTGAAGGGCAGGAGGGGAAGAGGGAAGAGGGACACCCTGATGTTAGGATGGGAGTTCTGGAAAGGAGACCCAAAGCCACGTAGGCTGCCATCCTCAGCTTGAGTCTTGGGTTTGGGGAGGATTTGTCTGGAGTGATTTCTTCCAGGGAAGCAGTAATGTGTATCGGCATCATCCTTTCAAGTGGAAACACTATCGCTGAGCACTCAGGCGGCTCGGCTCCCCGGGCTGGGGTTAGGGGAGGGATGGGGGAGGGACCAGAACAGGGCTCATGGCTTCCAGAGATTTCCTCCAGCCTGGGGCAGTTGGTGGGTGTGGGTTCAGGCTACCCTGTAAACCATCTGGGACACGCCATCTTGAGTTGCACACGCACCCCTGAGCTGGTGCTTAGGAAAGAAAGCCTGGCCGCACAGGGCTGGTTTTACGCTTTTAGCTCTGAGATAGCGATCGTGGGGGAAAATTCCCTGCGTTTGCGGAATCATAAATTTTTTAAGGTCTCTTGGCTCCACTTTTAAATTTAGTGCCTGAATAAAATGTTGGCTTGAGCTCCATATTCGATTATTAAAAATCATACTCGGGCCTGGGAGACGCATATTTACACATCTGCCTGCTCATCTGAAGACACACACATCAAAACCATCTCTCCTCAAGGCCTCTGCATGGCAAGAGGGTCCAGAACCCCAGGGCTGGGGCAGAGTGTCTGCAAATGGGAGTATTGGACTTCACTCAAAGTCTCTTACGTCTTACTGAAAACATTTACAAACATCTGAGACTAAACTTCCACCAAGAATGTTGTTTGTTTGTTTCCTTTGATTCTGAAGCAATTCATGAATACACATCTTTAATATGTGTGTATAATGTGTGTGCATGCACATGGTGTGTGTGTGAAATAGAGAGCTAGAGAGAGAGAGAGAAAGATAGAGAGAGAGAGAATAGGGCATGTGCATACCTGTGGGAGTCACAAAAGCAAGACCTAGAAGGATGCAGATTAAACTGATAGTAATAATGCTCACCTCTGAAGGTGGCTCTGTGGATGAGCTTTTTGTCCAGAAGTTGATCTAGCCACATGTTTGTTGCTTAATGCAAATTGTTCTTAAGCTAGTGCCTGATGGCTCCAGAAAATCCAGAAATCCCAGGAAATGCAAAGATGAAAGTGAAAACACTTCTCCCATCACAGATTGCCCATGCTGTGTTGGCATTCTACATAGGAAAAAGGTTCCTGAAAACCAGGTCCGCTCACCAGGCATCCCAAGAGTGTCACAGGACATGACTTTCACTGATGGGGTGCTATTCATGGCCGAAGTGATGATATATCTTTCCCTCTAAACAATAAAAAAATCAGTCAGCAAATACTTTGGGGAGCAAAATGCTAGAGAGTGTCCATATTGGTGACTTGGAAAACATCTTAAGAACATCTGCACATTTTATTTTGGTGGATTATGGATCATAAGAGTCCCGGGCATGATAAATATTTACCCAAATGAGGAGAGAGTGGAAAAATCACTACCAGAAAAGGGAGAGGCACTGTGGAGATGAGAGAAAAAACTGTTAGTTTCAGTTTTAAAGGAAGTTTAGTAGAAAGTCAACTTCTCCCAATGGCTCTATTAGGTCTACAACACAATGCCATAAAACACCTGCATTTCAGGTATTGCTGACGTGGCACAGTTATAGATTCCTTCAAAAAAAAAAAAAGGCCTAGAAACAGCTAATCTGTCTTTTGGAAACACTTTCCATGAACTTTAACAATGCAGCTGAAGCACAGGGTAACATTTGCTCTCTCTCTCTCTCTGTTTCTCTCTCTCTCTCTCTCTCAGCATCAAAATGGAAAAACAAGCATCATGAACTCGAAAAATTAAAATTTTGATTTTTGTTTTCATATTGCTACCCCCCGGGGGACCTTCCAACGTTTGCATGGATGCTCCTTAGAACCATGCACGCTTTACATAGCCCCCAGGGCTGTACCTCTAGTAAAGCTGCCACTAAAGAGCCCCCGGAATAGCTGTAGATGATGGGTAACAGGAGAAGCAGATGCCGTTCCATGTAGGACACAAGACACACATTGGCCTTATTGCTTGAAGCACTGAGTCTGTGATTTAAAATGCTCTCCAAGACAACTCAACTCTCGTAAGTGTAATATCTGTGCTGGAAAGGATGAATGACAAGAGCGGAGGACTCACTTCAAACATTTGCCTCTTCATCTCGTAAATGGAGTTATCATAGCTCAGGGTTAGCAGGGATGGAAGCTTCAGGCTTCCTGATGACATTATGGGAGGTATAGTTTTCCTAAATAATTCCTTTGGTGGGAGCTATGTTCTTCATTCCAGCTCAGACTCAGCAGTAGCTTTTCCTCAGAGTAATTAAAATCAGGTTTAAAAGATCCATCATCGGGGGCCTGCACTGTGGGGTCCTCATGGTAACAGACCATGCCCACTCCCTGAAGACCTCCTTGTGTGTCTTCAACTCTTCCTTGAATGCTTGCTCCCCGATCCCTTTCTTCAGGGCTCCTGGGCTAGTGATGTCCTATCTAGCCTCTCCTGCCCCCCCCCCCACGTCCATCATTTCCACTGGGGTTAGCTTCAGAGTCCAGAACCTTGTCTGGCTTGGGGTTAGTGGGACACCCGCAGTTCAGTTTTCCAGGAAGAGACCCACTTTTTGGAGTACATTGTATGAATCAGGTTATCTTTCTCAACCCAACTGGGCCATTATCAAGTTACCAAAATACACTTCATTGTCTTGCACCAAGCTTCAGGCATGGTTTGTCCCGGCTTTTGTTTGTGGGCTCAGAACTCACTTTCCTTATTTCCATCTGTCTCTTCTGCTTCTCCTTATTGCTTCCCCAGATAGCAAGATAGCCACCGGCCTTGCCACGCCACTTTCACACTCCAGCCAAGGGGAAAACTGGACCCTTGTTCCTGATGATTTGGGAGGGAATTTCTGGGAGAATCTCACAGGCCCCTGTGGATCACAAGTAGGGATTGCGGAGAGTAACGGCCTGTGATAGACCAGACTGAGTCAGAGACCTACCAGGAGGTGGCGCTGCAGTCAATAGCGCTCAAAACCCAGTAGGCTAACAAAGGAAATGACAAAAGGAAAAAGAGAGACTTGGAAGGGAAAGAGATAGGGAGGTCAAGAGTAAACAACACAAGTCAAAGTCTTCATATGCTTCAGGTCAGAGCTGTCAGTGGGGCAATAGGCAGATTCCTGGAGAGGCTAAGCTTAGAACAACTTGGTGGGGCTCTCCCGGCAGAAGAGTGTCCTTTACCAGCAGTGGGCTCACACAGCAAGCTGCTGCTTCTCCCTGGGGCTTCGGTAAAAGCTTTTTCTCACAACCTCTCTACTGTAGCACCGCCATTCACAGCTCTCTGCTTGTTGCCACATTGTTCAGAAGGAAACTTGATTTTCACACTTAAATTAGGTTGCTTAAATAAAACAACACGTTATTTCTCCCTTTTCCCATCTTTATCTTTGTTCAAGGGCCACATCCCTCACTAAAGTCTTGAGTGGTAACAGCAGATCTCAGGACAAGAATGAGGCCCCAAGGGTCTTTCCTAGAACGTGGAAGGTTCTGGGACTCTGGGGAGTGCTCTAACATGAAATCAGAGGGCCCAGATGGGGAGAAACCAGAGCCCTGCTGATAGACTTCTGCCCCACTTGGACACCGGTGTCAGGGTAGGTTAATTGGTAGGTTAATCATCAATTTTTGATTAAGCTACCAAAACAAAACTTGGAGGATTGTTTTAACAAGTACAACGTCAGCAAAATATGAGTTTTCATTAAACGACATGCGTTCATGTACACATTCAAGCTTTTAGATTTGTTTTAATTACTTTTGCTTTATTTATTGACCCAGCATGGGGGGGGGTACATGTATGCTATGGGACACATGTGGAGATGGGAGGTCGACTGAGGGAGTCAGTTCTCCCTTTCCCTATATCATGTGGATCCCAGGAATCAAGCTCAGGTTTTCAGACTTGGAAGTAAGTGTCTTTACCAGTTGGGCCATCTCTCAGCTCTTTTTTTAGATTTTATTTATTCATTCATGTGGTATGTGTGTGTTTGTGTGTAAGAGGGCACTTGTATGTCTCTTTGGAGGACCAAGGATGACTTCGAGAATCATCCTGGGTTGTTTCTACCTCCTTCTGTCTTTGCTCTGGGATTTCCCAGTCTCTGCCCACCATGGCCAGAAGTTCAGGCCCCCACTGTTTCCACATGTTATTTTTATGTGGACCTGGATCCAAACTCAAGACCTCCTGCTTGTGAGGCACAGTCCTAATCCCTGAACCATGTCTCTAGCCCTCTTGTTTTGTTTTTGAGGCAGAGTCTTACAGTGCAACTTAGGGTAAGGATAAGCAATGCCATGTCTCAAGATTTGCTAGTTCGATTGAGGCAAATGCCCCATTAGAAAAGTAATTAGAAAATGTAATCAGCTCAACAGTCATGATATAATAAAAAGCAGTAAACAACCAACCTTCATGGCCGTCAAATGACGTTTCAAAAGCAGTTGATCTGGAACGTTTCGGGCCTTTGAACATTTATTTGAAGGTTCCATATTTATTTATTTACTTGTTTGTGATGCTGGATCTCAAATCTAGAGGGGTTGCACATGCTGGCTAGTGCTTTGCCCTGAGCAGCACAGATTAACTCGTCCTAGAACTGCCCTGCTAGGGAGCTATTACAGTGGCACCTACTTATCCATGAATGGAAGAGGTGTGTCCCCCAAGGCCCATGTCTTTCTTTTGGGCCCTGCGGAAGATGGTGGAAGGCCAGAGTGCCCAGCAGCAAGGGCTCGTGATGAATGGGTCTGAAGAGTAGGGCTGGGAAGAGCGTGGGAGATCCGTGCCTGATGGACAGTCTCCCTTGTGAGTTAGTGCTCCGAGCCAGTGTCTCCTTTCCTTTATCCTGAAAGGAAAAGGCAGCGCACCAGGTAGAATTCTTTTTCTATTTTCCTGTGTAACCTTAGATAAGTCACTTACTGTCCCTGGGCCTCAGTTTCTCACTGTCCCGTGATTCCACAGTCCAGCTCATGAACGAAGATCTGTGAATAACTCAGGGATGTTGCTGGAATTGGAAGGAGAGTCCTTTTTCTTCAGACCGCAAAGCAGGTTATGTTCTCATGTGTATTTCAAAACACAGAACATGTGTTGATCAGGCACATGCTTATAATCCACAACTTGAGAGGCTGAGGCAGGAGAATTGTGCCTTTGAGTCCACTTGGGATACACAAGAGGCTTGTAAACAACCACATTCCAATAAATCCCTTGGAGCCCTCTGATGGACAAATGATGGAATCCCCCTCATTGACTGTGTCTGTCTGTCTCTCTGTCTCTCTCTCTCTCTCTGTCTCTCTGTCTTTTTTTTTCTTTTTTCCCTCCCTCCCTCCCTCTCACTCTCTCTTTCTCTCTTTTTCTCTCTTTCTCTTACCTGTGTGTCCTTGACCTCCCACAAGGAAACTGCTAAGTAGCTATAAAGTAATTTGTCTTTAAATTCTAGAGGAAAATTCATTTGTACGTAGCCACAAAAGGAGGAATATCAGAGCCTATTAAGAGGTGGTGGGCAGCCTTCCTTTTGAACTCCCCAGGTCAGTTTGGTTTGAGAATTGATGCTCTTTTCTGAAAGCCCAGAGAGTTGAATTCCATGGACAGTAGACTCACAGTCTGTGTACTCAGCCCAGTCTTGCCCATTGCTTAGCTCTGCGCACTGTGAGGAGGTGGGTGCTGTGTATATATGTTGTAAATTTGGGCAGGAGGAGAAAAATCCAGAACAAGGGCCTATGAGAAATATGCACATCACTCCCATGCCATGGTTATGTGAGCTTCACACTCAAACCCTCCCACAGGTGGCTAAAACAATGAATGGTATACAGTGGGCACATGGCTAATTCTCCCAGGAGGCATCCCTGGGGTCTGCCTGGAGGGTGCGGGAGGCTGCGAGCTGGAATCGGAACCCTGGACACCTCTCTTGGGTCTCCTCTGTGGTCTGCTTCCTGTGTTTACATCCAGCCTCTTTCCCAGGGTGACCTCATGGGCTTATGCACTCCATTTGGGCCACTGTCTTAGTTCAGGCGTCTCCCGGCACCTCTGTCTCACTGCCCTTGCCTTCCCGTCTCTGTTCCTACTCAGCTGTCCTATTTCTGGTCTTAATTACAGTCCTGCTATTCAGGCAATGACGATGCCATCATTCTCAAAAGATGATTGTGTCTGCTTACTCTTTTGTCCAGAGCAGAAAGACAGCAAGCCCGGCCCGCCGTCAAAAGGAGTGCTGTGTTCGTTGGGAACCATTTCAGAAGGCGCTGAGTGATGCTGTCTGCCAACGTTCTCCGTGGCTCACTCGAATGTCCCATGCAGCTTCCGAGCTGTTCTCTAAGGACATCTTATTACATTAATTATAATTTCGAGACCTGAGCTTTTTTGTGTTTAGCTTTTTTGAAGCAGTTTTTGTTTTGTTAGGGTGTATGTACAAACGTGTTTTTAGATTTTATTAATTATTACTGTGTGTGTATTGTGTGGCATGTGTGTGATGTGCATGTGGGCATGCACATGCCTCGTGTATGCACATGCAAGGATAACTGCGGAATTAGTTCTTTCCTTCCACCTTAACATGGTCTCAAGGGATCCATCTCAGGTCTTTCAAGCTGGTGCACTGGTACCTTTGGCCACTGAGCTGTGTTGCAGGCCCTGGATGTGTTTTAATGACAGGAAGTGGAGCTTTTCTAGCAGGAGCCAATGTAGACACTCAACAATCCAGGTGGCAACTGTTCTCCAAGGCTCAGCCAGAGGGGCCATTTCGGCAAACAGACCCAACTTTATTGGCAACACAAGCAGATGACCAGAGGGCGTATGTCTTCACAGCCCTTCCAAACTACATGACCTGGGATACGAGTCTGGGTGAAAAGTCGCTGGCTCCAAAAAGAGGAAAAAAATATCCACAATTGAAAATAAATGATAAGGTGGATCCAAAACTAGAAATTTCCCATTTTTTTAAACAGCCACAAATTATATGTAGCATGTGACCTAAGCATGTTCTGGTGCATGGGATGTGGCATGTGGGCAGCACAGAGGAGTTGAGAATGGTCCAGCACAGGGTCTTGAAGGCCTGCTGGCCTCAGGGGGTGGCTTTCTCTCACCTCTTGACCTTCCTTAGAAGCCATCTGAGATGCTCAAGAGAAACCTTTCGTGATGATGTGAGAGAGCTTTTATTCATCCGTCATAAATCGGAGAATTTACTGGCAAGAGGAAGATTTAAGAATTAAAATGATGAAAACTTATAAGATCTTCCCAACAGGACGGTAATTGCAGTGCTAATCCCCTTTGTTACAGAAGCTACTGTATTTGGATGACCTTGACTTCCATTATGTACCGCTACCTTTGGCTCGGAATCTATAACTCAGGGGACTATTAATTATCTTGCTGTAAGAGCTGCCGGAGCAGGGGCTTTCTGAAAGAGTAAATGCCACACGATATGAAGTGGGGCTCCTCAGCAGCTTGACGGCTGTTATCAGTGATTAGGGTTCAACAGTCCATGGTCAAAGCCAGGAAATTATTCTTGCCTGGGTTCCTGAACCTCCCCAAACTTTGCTGGTCACCATGACCTCCTCTATGTGATTTATTCCCGCTTGTAGAACAAAATAGTTTATATGCAATTTAAACACTCCTACTTTTGTTTTTTAAATCAGCCATATCCTGGGTTGTGTTGCTAAGAGTTGAGTCAAGATACTGTTTCAAATAGCTTTTCTTTGTGAAGTATTTCTCCCAGTTTTATTATTTAAGCCAGTGGAATTATATATTCCAATTTCTCAGTGTTTAGAATAGAGAATATTAATAATCCTATATCCAGTTCAAGAAATGTGGACTATACTATGTTGGGGGTGACACAAAGTAGACCCTATTTTTTAGGAGTTGCTGGAAACCAGACTGAAAGAGGACATCTTACTTGTTATCTTCCTCTTAAAAGGGCTAGTACAAACTCGGGGGCATCCGTTGGAAATTCGATCCTCCGATTTTAATCTTCAGTCGAAGACCCTTTCTGACTCGCTCCCAGCAGTCGTGCCTTACCCCATAGCCAAATTTCCATTTTACCCCCTAATGCCCTAATTGAATTTGGGGGTGGTTATGTTTTGCATAGCCACCACCCCACATCAATGGCCCACGTTCAAAAAGAGACTTAGGGAGTGGATCAGATAAGTATGGGCTGCAAATGTGCTGATTTACCCCAGCTTGTAAAACAAAACAATTTATGTATACAATTGAAACATTCTTTCTAGTTTTTCATAAACCACATCCCCTGAGTGTATAATTGAGATTTCCTCTGCCACCCAGAAGACAGTGCGACAGTCCACTGGGCTTCGTTCCTCTTCTTCGGGACAGCATCTGGAGCCTTGAGTGGCAACGGCCTCTCTGGTAGCAGCCGCCGCCGCCGATGCCTCCCAGTCTGGTGTTAGACCCAGTCCTCGACGCTAGGGAGCAGGCTGACATCAGGATTACGGATGCTTCGCAGCCACCATGTCTGAAGAGGCAGAAGTCCCTGCAAAGAGAAGCCCCGCGTTTCCTTCTTTATGTAGGCTTCGCGCGCGAGAAAAGAGCTAGGGGAGGGAAAGGAGGCACATTTTATGCTCAAAAACTCTCGCCAGCTTGAGTTTCTCACCCTGTGAAATGTAAACACAGCCCAGAGAAGGAATTTTTTTTTCCATCTGCGGTTGAACCCTGGTTAGAGGGGTTGTCGATGTTTCCTGCAAGGAAGGCTGTGGCCTGTCCAAGGGCCTGAATTTCAGTAATCAAAGGATCTGAGAGCACTATTTCCTAATCGATGTCACAATAGCTACAATAAGCTGGCTGATAAAAACATCAGGGGGAGGGAGGCAGGAAAGAAAGGAGCAAGTGGCCAAATCCTATGGTGCAACACTATATACTATATTACACTTCAAAGGAATGAATTATACTGTCTGACAGAAAAGACAGGTTGAAGAATTTTCCAAGCACACTAAGCTGATGTTCTATGGACCCCATGTAGACAGTGAGAATATGGAGAGGAAAGGGAAAAAGAATGTGCACATCGGACTTGGGTTTAGGTATGGTTGTTTACTTTTACGAATATAACCTGAGGCAAATATGACTTGGGAACTTACTTTTGTGTAACTGTACACTTTTGTATTGAAAGCAATGGTTTTTAAGAAAAGCAACAGGAAAGGTAAGCGTGCTGCGGGCCACTTGCAACAACACCAAACTTTGGGTCTAAAACTCAAGCCAGAATTCAGATCCAAAGTTGTAGAAGTCACTCACCTTTTTAATCTTAAATTGCACCATTTGGGTATAACTGAGTCTTTTTCCTACCCCGCCCTTCTCCTTTTAGTCAAATTAAACTTATTGATTAGAGCCCATTAGTATGTAATGGATTGTTAATTTGACTCTTTTTACAAATCATATTTATCTGCACCAATAAAATATTTGGATTTAATATTCGTATGTCACATTTATGATGATGTGGATTGAAGGGCGAGTGATCAGAAGGAGAAGCAGGCACCTTGTCCTTTCTGTGCACTGGGGACATGTCCGATGAGCTCTGGCAAAGGTGGAAACTTTCATATGAGAGAGAAGGGAAAGGCATCCACTCCCCCTCCCCACCTCCATTTTTTCCAGACTTGAGAGAAACGCCATACAGTGTGTGCATGTCCTTCAACTGCATTGGGACACCCCAGGATACTGCTACTAAAATTATTTAAAATGTAGTTGGGGGGGGAATCCCTGCTAGGAACAAAAATCAGATTTCCCTTAAACATCAGCTGAGCCACAGCCTCATGCTTATTTCTACTGTTGCAGAAAAGAGCCTCAGAAAGATCACGTCCTTGCCTTCTTTTGCTGATAGAGGCCACTTAGCAGGCAGCTGCTTAAAGGGAAAACATGAATATGTTTTCTGTGTATTTCCAATGGATATTAACTGGATGCTGCAGGTGACAGGGCTGCTGGGATTACAGGGCACGAATACTGTAAATCGTTACCCTTTATCGAGGGTCTCTTCTCGGCCTGACTCCCGGAGTGATGACAGAAATATTTGGCATCTGGAACAGCGGGAGCATCAACCAGAGCGAAGGAATGCCCGCCCGCTGAAAACCAAACAACTGGTAAGCTTCAGGGGTATACCAGCCTAGTCCTCTCTCCTGCATCTTCTGAAACAGGAAATACAGAATGAAGCATCTAATACTGAAACATAGGAGCTGAGGACTCCTTAAGTTCTTCCTTCCTTCCTTCTTTCCTTCCTTCCTTCCTTCCTTCCTTCCTTCCTTCCTTCCTTCCTTCCTTCCTTCCTTCCTTCCTTCCTTCTTTCTCCTCTTCTTCCCTGCTTTCCTTCATTTCTTTTTTCCTCCTTCTATCCCTCCCTTCCCTTTTCCTTTCCTCTCTCCATCATTTCCTTTCTTTTTGCCTTACAATACATTTATTGTTGCATTTGTACCAGTCCCAATGCATATTTTTGTTGTTGTTTGTTTTCTGCTTGCCGGTTTGCTTTGTTTTGTAAGCCAACTCAAACCCTATGGGAAGTAAGCAGGCTATATGTTTTAAATAAATAAAAAATAAATACATGCTTTTCCTGATCTTAGCCAAATCCCATTACAGGGAAAACCAAGGCACCATCAAAATTCCTTCGTTACCCAGGGGACTCGTCTATCAATATTGTATAAAGCAAGCAGGTCATTGGCTCAGTTTTCAGAATTCCTTTTATTACTTCAAGGATTTGGGGTAATATGTGTTATAATGATCTGTACCAAATAAAAATTCTTTATGCAAGAGAGCAACAAAAAGTCTTACCCAGCCATGACTGACTGTGACAATATTTAGCCCATGATCTTTACAGACAAAGAATATGGCTGGTCATCATTGAAGAGGGACAGGAGGTGCTATAACTTTCTCCACAACCAGTTTCCATGCTGTGGAGTCACCTCATTGAGCTCAGGAAGTCTCCACCCACAACATCACACCTACATGTTATAAGCAAGATGCTTTAAACATGAATTGAAAAATTTTTAAACATTATCTTCTAAAATTGTTCTTTTGCCAGTATGAATGAGCTAATTTTTAAAAGCAGCAACATTTATATGTGTGTGTGTGTGTGTGTGTGTGTGTGTGTGTGTGTGTGTGTGTGTGTAACAGGTCTATTGACATTTGAGTTTGCAAATTGAAGCCCGACATTGTTTTTCTCCTAAGAAGCCCAACCCCCTCCATAAGCTGTCATTATCCCAGATAAGTATGTGGCAGGAGGAAAGAGAGAGAAGTGGGGGAGTTTCCCTGCACTCAGCACAAATTTGGTTTCAGAAGCAGAACTGGCTCCCTGCAAGTGCATGGCCACTCATCTTTTCACCTGTGCACTGCCAATGTGTCACGGCTTCAGACTGAACTATAAACGCCTAAAGAACCGTGAAGAGATTCCTCTTGTCTCTTTAGCTCTGTCTAACAAAGGAAGTATTCCTGGAGCTGGAGAGATGGCTCAAGGGTTAAGACTTGGCCTCACAAAGGAAATATTCCCGATTGCCTGGTGCAGCAGGGAATTAGAAATGTCCTTAAAATCTTGACTCTCACCTCCAACAATGCTCTTTGAGCTTAGATTGACTTGAGTGCAATAATACTTTGAGAATTAAATATTAAGCAATTCTTATGTCATTTCGGCTGTTGTAGGAACTGAGCCATAACCTAAAAACATTTAAAAATACAAAAATAATGACTTAGACCATCAACCTTACTCCCTTAGGCAAAAAATGTTATGTGAACCACAAGGCATGTGACTTGGAATTTTAAAGATACTTTAAGATGCTACACACCTGGAGATTTATAAAGATTTGAAAAGATTTCAAAGGTTAGCTAATGTTCTATAAGGTTTGAGTTTTGGAACTTGCTTTCATTTTTATGTTTGAATGCATTTGATGCAGGTTAATTTGGGCAAGCATGGGTGTCTAACGGCATATTCTAGAGGATTTAATTTAATTCCACCATAATGAATTAATTCTCTCAATCACACTGTTTTCAGTACAGAGATCATGACATCACCTTGGCCAAGACTCAGGAATTCAGAACTCCAAGTTATCCTGAAGTATGAAAAAAAAAAAACAAAAGAAGATTCTACTTTGTGTCCACACAAATGCCATGTGTGAGTAAGAGTACATGGAGGCCAGCTATTATTTTGAGTAGACGAGTTAAAAATAAAACGCCTAACACCCGGGAGGAAATTGCATTCCATCTTCTCTAAATCTGTCCCCCAGGGACCTTCATTTTACAAACCAAGAAGCCAGCAAAAAACCCTCAGTGTTTCTACAAGAAACCAACAAGAAGAAACTCATGTGTCTTTTCGCTTGCGGATGTCATGATTACCCCCTTGTAAGCCTAGTACGGGAACACGGACTCAATCATAACCCAGGAATGAGTTTCCATGGGCTCAGAAAAGGGGAAATGGGTAAGCAGCATTTGGAGGACTGTGCTTGATTTCCTTTTGGCTTTGTTTATTTTGTGGAATGAGAGGGAAGGCGCATCCTATTTTTATAGGCTTGTATTGTTACCCCAGGAATGTTTGGGCAGATGCAAAATTAGAAACAAATTCCCTGTGTTCTCCCATGGCCTTCGGGGCCTGAAAGGACAGGAACAAAGTGTCGCGGTTTGTCATCAGAACTCTGGGAAGCCACAAGGAAATGGAACTCAGGAACCAAATTGCTTGAAATGGGAAAGAAATGAAAGAATGAGCAGCAGATGCTTCCACACTGCAGCGTAACCTCAAGGAACAGGACCACCAGTAATGCTGAGTGGTCTTGACCAAAGGCTGTTCGCCCTGGGAGATGCATGGGGAGAAACCAGCCTGTTTGGTCTCTGGTTCTGTTCTATATTCATTTTTTTCGGCAACTTGAAATTGATAATTGTAGACACAAGGACACGCTCAGACTCATTTGCCAGGCTGTTTAGAGTCCTAGTGTTGCCCTGAATGTCTGGTATGTGTGCAGATGGCTTCTGCCGGCTTCAATAAAAATTGGAAAGCACAAATTCTGTACTGCCCCCCCACCCCAGACTATTGAAAGGGGCTAGTTGTCAGTGCCTGGGGTGTTGAAATGAGAAATGTTCTGCTGTCTCTTCGGAAGCATTTGTAGTGTTTGCCGCGGTCACAGTTAAGTGTAAGGGTAAGAGTGTAGAATGGATGGGCACTGGTATGTCCTCCAATCAGTGCATGCTCATTTCTGATTTCTTCTATGAAGTCAGTGACTTCCAAAGCCATTTTAAGGACTGCGTCAGTGATATTTTTTTGCTATATCTAGTATTCTTTATCTTTTTTAAAATTATCATTTAACTACTTTTCCACCAGATTTACTTTTCATAAGAATAAACTAAGTAGCAGGAGGACTGACAGTTCAAAGCCAGCCTGGTTACACAGGGGGCTTCTGTCTCCAAAGCAGACGCAAAGGCAAAACAATTAGTTTGAAAACAAAGTTCATCCCACCACCCTAGACAGAAATAAAGAAGCAACACGTACCACCAATGGGATGTAATTATGATCTTAACACTGTTAAGCTCTGATCCTTCTTATTCTTCCTTGAAAATGGAGATTGTTTGGAATCAGAAAGGTGCCAATGATGTAGAAACGTCAACAAACAATAACTCTGGAGACAAGGATGAGAAGACAAGTGAAAAAAAAAGAACCGAATGACTAAGTCAGATGTCTGCAGAGGCTTCGTCTTCAGGCTGGATCTAGATAACGGAGTTCCATATTCACTGGCTGAGAAAACATTCACCCTTCAGACTTGATTGGATGTGTTTATATTATCTGTTCTAGATAGGTACTCTGGATGCTTCAAAGGGCCTTAGACTTAGGTAGTCCGCGTATCAGCGATTGTGTCCTGATAGTTTAGGTGCAAGTGCTCTGTGCTGTTTTCTCCCGATTCTCACAGTCACACTTCTGTTGAATCTAACTACATGGATACCCACTTTACAGACCGCAAACTAAAGCCTAGAGAAGTTCACTTGCCTAAAGTCACACAGGCGCCCCAACAGCGTAGGATGACTTAATGTCTGTATTCTCCAGCAAAGGAAACCCATCTATATTTGGTGTTTAGTTTCTAGATGAATGTGTGTTTATTCTCCTAAGTATTAGCTATTGCCATAACAATGCTGTGTAATGAAGCTCCTGGGCATAAAGCAATCATTGTTCCACATCTGTGGGCCAATTGCAGAGAATCAGCTTTGGGCCACAGTAGCTGCCCATCTTCCTCACTCCTCTTGGGACCAGCACGCTAGCTAGAATAGATTCTTCCCAGGGCAAAGGCAGAGCAACAAAAGACCAAGTCTAAGGGTGAAGGCGACACAGTTGTATTTCAATCCACTGTTAGCACCGTGACTATGAACATCCCAGTGGCCAAAGCTAGTCACCTGGGCTGACTCCAAAGTCAGACAAGGAAGTGACATGTCACCATTAGTAGAAGATACAAGTGTATCCCGAAAGTCTCTGACCTAGGGAGACAGGATGCATTGATGGGGGACAAAAATGGCATTTCTGGAATTTTCTACTTAATTTTAGACCACAGTTGACCATAGAAAGTGAAAACCACAGGTAAGAGAGGACTATTGTATGACCGTGTACATATCTGGTCACTAAGGTCTGGGAATTCCCAGTGTGCCCGAGCCACTTTGTATTAGCCCGACCTGATGGCCCAGTTTTTCGGGAAGTTTGTGAGCTGCTTGTTAAATACAGCCATTATTAGATACCAGAATACACAATCCTTCAAGTGAGTAAATCACATTAAAAGCAGAGGCAATAGAAATGTACGACTCATCTCTTCTCAATTATTTTCACTACGCTAATGTCCATAAGGTTAGTACATCCATTGTATCTGTGAGGGGCAATGCCTTGCTGTGTATCCCTTTTTAGCTCTAAAGCCAAGAGCATCCTGTCAATAAACTCAAACCAGCACGGTGGGAGCATTTAGATCCACTACAAAACCAGTCAACATTAGACATCAGGGTTTCCCTTTCCCCCACTTTGGAAAGTGTGGCAGATATTAGCCAACCCTCCCCTGCCTGGAGGTGTCCTGGCAGGTCACTGACTCCAGGGGAGCACTGGACCATTGGGTCATGTCAATAGACTGCTACAGAAAGAATCAACAGGAGTCATGCCTGAGTCTTTGAAGAACACATAGCACCTTCCATTGCATTTAGAAGTCCCAGCTCAACCTCAGGGAGGGAGAGAACAGGCGTACAAACATCACCAGGCTGGAGACCCTTGAATGAAGGCTTTTCTTCCGGGGTGTGTGTGTGTGTGTGTGTGTGTGTGTGTGTGTGGAGGGGTAGGGGGTAGGGTGACTGGGACTGGCATCACTCCCTGATATGTGGGCCAGTAGATGGCCCTGCAGTGGATCCCAGTGAGTATTCTCTGTTCTAAAAATGAATGTGGAAGACAGAGGGCAAGAGTCAAAAGGATAAGATGTAGGAATTCTATGGGAAAGGAGAGAAAAAAAGAAGAGGTCGATGGCTTTTGTTACTTTTTGTGGTTTGTCTGTATATTGTAGAGAAATTCATGACCAAACAACTTAAAGGAACAAGGGGTTTTCTTTTTGCTTATGATTTTCCATTATGGTTTACAGCCCAGCTTGTCAAGAGAGATCATCAGGAGCTGATGGAAGTGGCCGCATCGTATCTATAGGAATTGCTGAGAATGATGGACTTTACTTGTCACACGTGAGTCTGCCAAAGTATGTCAAACTACTGAACAAGTTCTTTTCAGCTTCTCCGTCTGCCCAGGGAACAGTCCCACCCTCATCAATTAGACAATCTCCTGCAGGATTGCTTAGGGCTCGATATAACTACCAATTCTTCACAGATGTGCCCAGAAAGCTTTCAATTGTCAAGTTGCCACCTATATCTAACTAGCAGATCATTTTAAATTTTTTTTTGATTGACAGGTGTTTGTATTTAGTCATGGAGTAATTTTAATTTGAAGTGAGTATACAATGTGTAGTGAGTAAAGCAATTAACATTTTTATCCCATCAAAAACAATCATTTCTATTTCCTGGTAACATTTGAACTCTACGGCCCGTGGTTATTCTGGGAATCCTAAGGAACTGTGCACTGCAGAACATTGTCAGCATCTGTATGTGCAGGCATGTCTCCAGATGTGCCGGTATGTCTTCTATGTACTGGCTTCGGTTCCCTTGGGCAAATACCAGCAACCAGACAGCTGGCTCATATGGCAGCTTCACTTTCAGCATCTCGAGGAACCTCCATACTGGTCTCCATCACTCCTTGTGTTAATCACTTACTGTCGTTATGGCAAAAAAAAAAATCCAAGAAAATAGCATAAGAAAAGAAAGACTTATATGAACCTAGGGATTCAGCGGATTCAGCCCATGGCTGCTTACCTTTTAAGTGAGCAGAGCGTCATGGCAGAAGGATGTGTCAGAGCAAAGCTGCTCACGTCCTGGTGAGCAGGAAATAGAAGCCACTGGAGGAGGTAACCCTTCTTCCTCTTGTTCCACCCTTGTCCCCAGCCCAGTGGACGTGCTGCCCACATCTGAAATATATCATCCCCTCGGTTGCTGTTGCACATGTCAATTGTTTCTGGAAACAACCTCATAGACACACATAGAAAGTGCGCTTTCCTAATCTCCTAGGTGTCTCTCAATACAATTAGACAATCAATCAGGATGAACCATTTCTATTTTCATTCTCATTCCCACCAACAGTGGTTTTTTTTTTTTTCTTTTTGACAAGAGTCACTGCAACTGGAGTGAGATGACTGATACTTCTTTGTGGTTTTTGATTTTCATTTCCCTGATTATTAGGATATCACTTAGCTTCAACCATCCACTTGATAACTTGAGACCTGAGTCTTTAGGCATACCTATGAGGAATTATCTAGTTAAGGCAGGCTTATAGGAAATCATGAAGTCTTACTTGCATTATTGATATGGGAAGACTAGCCCCCTTGGGCACATGAATAAACATTGAGGGAGCTGTTTGGCAGATGATAAGCTAGAGAACAGCATTTGTCCTTATTCCTCTGCTCCTATTTTGGGTAAGATGTGGCCAGCTGCTTTGGCTCTTCCTGGTAACTAGTCTAATACAATGAACTGTAAAGCCCTTGACAGTGATGTGGGGCCATTTGTCAGCCACTTACACATCTTTTTGAAAGGTGTTATTTCATCCCTTGACCATTTTCAAGTTAGGTTGTTTGTCTCCTTGTGGTGAGTGGTCTGAGTTTCTTATATATTTTAAATACCCATACCTTTTCAGATGCATAGTTTGCACATGTTGTCTCCCACTTTGTAGGTTGCCCTTTACTTTCAGTGATGGGACACATATCTAGGATCTCTAGTATGTTAGTCAAGTGCTAGATCACTGAGCTCCATCCCTGGCCCAGCTGATGCCTCTTGGCTCTGTCACTGTAAAAGCCTCTTAGTGTCTAGCTTGGCTTTCATTGTCTGCATTTTTAGGGTTATATCCAAAGAAGTGCTGCTTCTACCAACAACACAAAAGCTTTCCTTTATGTTTTTGTCTAGTGATTATAGTTGCAGGTCTTCTGCTTAGTTTCTTGATCCATTTTGAGTTGGTTTTCTTTTGGGGGGGGGTGCGCGGGAACTAGAAAGGGTTTGGTTTGATTCTTCCACATGTGCAAGTCCAGCTTTCCCACTACCATTTCTCCAATACATGTTCTTAATGACTTTATCAAAAATTAGTTGAATGTGAACACATGGGTTGATTTCTGAATTTTGTACATCCCATGTTATTGCTCTCTGTGTTCTTTTTTCCTTTATGTGGGATCTAAACTCAGGTCCTTTTGCTTGGGAGGCAAAGACTTTAACCATTCCTCAGCCCTTTCCTTTTTAAGGTAAGCCCCTTGATTTTGATTACTAGAGTTTTGTAGTTTATCTTGACTTATTTTAATTCTCTTTCATTGATCTGCGTTGCTTGCTGTCAGCCAGCACTACGCTGTTTCAAGTGCTATGGATTTATGATATATTTTAAAGTATTAAAATGATTATCTCTCATTTTTTATTTTCATACTTACCCTATTTGTAAAATTATTCTCCAGAATGAATTTTATATCCTTATTTGAGTTGTTTCAAAGAATTTCTGTGAAAGTTTTAAGATCCTTCTTTAGAAAGCTCTCTGTCATGGATTTTTGCTTTTATCCCATAGAAAAGGCTGGGCACATGAAGATTCCTTTTCAGGTGAAGACCTGAGGTACAGAGTAGCCCTGGCATTGACCTATCGCCCCTTGGCCTTTGTGTGAGTGCAGCCCTGAGGCTCCAAGCCAGGTTTCCTTACTCCAGACTCAGAGTTCTTTCCATCACCACTGGTGAGGCACACATGAAGAATTCAGCTTGTAAAAGACAAATACTATGTGGAGGGCCTGAGGAAGAGTAATTCAACCCAAACCCATCAGAATCCAGGTGACTGTTGCGACATGTGTAAAGCAGTGTTGCCTCTCTACTACCTCGTGCAATTTTGACCTTCCTTGAGTGAGTCCCTGGGGATGATTAGGGGACAGTTTGGAGCATATACTCCTACAGAGTCTCTTGTTCATATTGTGCACTTGGTATAACCACATTGCTGCTGTGAGCTTTTTACTTTAGCTTAGAGAGAAAAAAAAAACCACGGCTGATACTTTGATCATCCACTTTAAATCTGGCTGTTTTGAGCAGATAGGATTTCAGCTCAAGTATACTAGCAATTTTCTTTACTATGCAAATTATAATGGTTCCTTAGCAACAGAACAAATAAGTGTTTCCCCTCTAATTCTGTTGGTTTAGAGGAGGTACACAGTACATTAATTAGAAAAGGGTTGAGGATGATTTGTAAATGTCATATTAACATGCCGCTTGCTCTTGTAGCACTCAAAGACTTTAAAAATGAATGGAAGCTGTCTCTGACATGGCTGATTGGTTTGTTGTCTCTAGAAACTGTTCCCAACCAATATTTGGAATAAAATGGAATAATGTGATACCTGGCTATGACTTGTAATCACAGATGTGCTTGGGTTGAAATAATTCTATAAAATCTAACTTGCAAATGAGAGGAAGGCAGGACATTAATGGAATCCCAGAGCCTCAAGTCATACTTACAACTCCCTCCTTTTAGTGGACAAGAACTTCTGTTAGAGTCAATGTGGACTTGCCCAGTGCCCTAGTGATTGACTGAGCTTCTGCTCAAACCCAGGATTTCTGTCTAAGTCAGTGCGAGTACAATGACAATGATGTGAGTACAACATTACAACGTGGGTATTTAACACAACTTCTCTGAAAGGAAGGTCAAAACTAAAGTGTCAACGTGATTGGTTTCTGGTGAGAGCAGTCTTCCTGGTTTCTAGACAACCACTCTATTGTGTCTTCATACAGCAGAGAAATGGAAGGACAGAGGAAGAAAGAGGCAGGGAGAGAGGGAGAGAGGGATGGAGGAAGGAAGAGGAGAAGGAAAGGAGGGGAAAAATGAAGAAGGACAAGTGTCTTTAATTTATCTTTCTGTGGGCAACAATCTCCTCATAAGGACGTCTTTCATCCTCATTGAACCTTAATTATCTTCCCAAGTTCTCGTCTGCAAATTTCATCACATTGGGTAGGTTAGAGTTTTGGCATGTGCGTTAGGGGAGATACAAACTCTCAGTTCTTAGCGACCTTCCTACTCTGCCTGCTCTCATTCCAAGGCTTGCCTCTGAATTTCTTTCAAAAAAACTTTTCAATGTCTCCTCATGTTTGTGTTTGTTTCTTCTGTCTGATTTCTATGGGGTCTTCAGCTTGATTTCTGCAGGTTGCTATTCTTTCTCCACTTTCATTGCTTGGACTGGCCTGATCATATCTGATTCATGACTGGTTTTAGGGAGATGTTTTGGAAGGAAAATATGCCTGGATAGAGAGCAATTCTAGAATAGCAAGATAATTCAGAAACATTTTAAAAATTTTAAAGGGAGGTGAGGGTGGAGGGAGGGATCAAGATGGCTCAACAGGTTAAAAAAAAAAGCCACATGTTGCATAAGACCAATGACCTAAGTTCAATCCTTGGTCATGGTTTGAATGTGAGTTGCTGCCTGCCACAGCCTCAAGTGTTTGAATCCTTAACTAGTGTTAATATTTGTGAAGATTTTGGCAGCTTTAAGAGGTAGAGCCCCTGCTGGAGAGACGCTGTCAGGATGTGCTGGCCTTGTGGCTTGGTAGCCTGGCTCTGCTTCACCTGGCTTTCTTGCTGTCCATGATGTTGGCAGTGACTTGAAGCAGCCTCCTGCACCAGTCTTCAGCTATGCCTTCACCAGTCCCACCATAAATGGACTATATTCCCACTGGAAATTGAAGCCAACTCAATAACCTTTTCTCCTGAAAGTTGGTTGAGTCAGAGTGATGTCTCATAGCAAAGAAAAAAAAAAGTAACCTGGAACCCATGTAAAAGTGGAAGGAGAAACCAATTCTATGAAGTGGTCCTCTGATTTCCACACACATACTGTGGCATGCATGCCCCCCCACACCATGCATACGCATCACACAGACAAAACTATACAATACAATAAAATACAAAAGTATAACTAAATATATATTTAATAAATAAATAAAGTTTTAAGGGGAACGCACACCAGGTCCTGAAGACATTATCAAGGTAGTAACCAGACAGTACAGATGCGCCTAGTTTTATGATGGGGCTACATCCTCTTAATGCCAGCTAGCTTGAAAATGCTGTAAGTGAAGCATGTATTTAATGGTCTGGAGCAAGGGTTCAGGGGTTAAACCTCTGCCTCAAGAACAGAAGGACCTGAGTTCAGATCCCAAATCTCACATAAAAATTCCAGGCAGAAATGGTGGGAGCTTGGAGGGTGGAGCCTGGGAAACACCCTAGTGAGGCATAAAGGAAGTATATTAGTCCAAGATGATTCCCAAAGTCAACCTTGGGCCTCCCAGACATACACAGTGCCCTTTACTACACACACACACACAGACATGCAGACATGCACGCACGCACGCACACACGCACACACGCATGCACAAAAAAAAGAATGTACTTAATATACCTAACCTATAACCTTCGAGCTTAGCAGCCCAGCACGCCATGCTGTGATTGACTGCATACCACTGCCAGCATCGCAAGAGGACACCTTCCTAGCATAGGAAAACCCCTGAATACTTTCATGCCAGTATAAAGTCAACAACTTTGAATTCCAACCATCCTGATTTAGGCCTCATCTGTATATAATCACAGGTACTTAGAGTGGTCGGGAAGATGTCCCTTGGCACTAAAGAGTCCTAGAAATTTGCTATGATATGAGAACTCTCAGGATGGGCATCAATGCCAAGCTCAACCAAGCTGTGTGGGCCAAAGAGATGAGGACTGTTTCATGACATATTGGACCAGAAAGTGAGATGAAGATTTACCAGACACGTGCCCTAGGTTGGCCATGTGTGTAGCTTTCGCCACTTTTAAAAACCTGAAGTCCACAAATACTTCTGATTGTCAGTGTTACAAGTTGCACAAAGTAAACAAAATAAAAGATAACCATTGTCCTATTATAATTGTTTTTTATACATGCATATTTTCACAGTTTTAGCACTACTCTTTAATGACTCAACAATTTAAAGCCACAAAGTATTCATATGAGGGGGAAAAAAGATGTTTTTATAAAAAGACACAATCCAAGTTTCAATAAGGAACACATTTCAGACATAAGTAACAGAAAACCCAACTAAGAATGTCTTGAACCATGCGTTTATGGTTGACTTGAGAGAAAATCTGGATGTGTGCCCTTTTGGGATTCAGAATATGAACCAACCCCAAGGTCCCTGTCTGTGCCACTTCCCAGAGCCTCACAGCTTCACATGACCTGTCCAGAAGAGGGTGAAGGGGAGGTCAGAGGTGATAGATCTTATGTCCGTCTTTCCTTTAATAGGGAAAGAAAAGGTATTTCCCAGAAACCCCCAGGGTTTTCTATCCCATCACAGTGGCCACAAGGCCACATGTAAGAGGAGACTTAGAAGGCCTCTGTGATAGGGAGCCAGCAGGGACAAAGAAGGCTGGGTGCACTGCTGACTGTCACCCACCCAACAGTGACGGGCACACTGGTCCTGTAGCACCCACAATCCAAAATATGCATGCAGTCTTTCATGGCGTGGGGCTAAGGGTCTTCTTGGCACAAGTAGGTAGTCCCTGATCTGGTGTGATTCGAAGACACGTTGGAGATGGCAGATCCACACCCCAGCATTTCAAGTCTCATTTCACAGTGCTGGGCAGTTGCTTTCAGTGGGATTGAGGCCCGGCTGCCCACAGAGGTCGCTTGCTCTTCTGATCTGCTGTCTTTCTCTCGCGTCTCCAGCCCACCTGGTGTTTTCTGGGATCGTCCTCCCAATGAACTGCTATAGTCAAGTTCCATCCTAGGAATAGCTCCTGAGAAAACCCAGCCTAAGAGAACAGCTATGGGAATCTCTACAACAGCAGCCAGTCTTTATTGTTCTTACTGGTTAAGGAATAATGGTGTCGCCCGTGGTCCAGCTGTGAAGGCCAGTGACAAAACGACAGTGAAAACACAACCAGAGCCACAAGGCTTGGGGTGCTCAGTGTAGCGAGGGCTGGAGGAGCAGTATGTGCTTTCCCCCCAAGCTACCACTTGCAGCTTGATTGATGGCATTTCACCCATACGTGTTAAAGGACCAATCATTGGTCAGACACTTTTTCCCTTGATGGCTAAGGAAGTATAATTGCTCAAGTGATACTTTCCCTTTATCTCAGCTGAGAGTCTGGGTTTTATGGTTGCGGTGGTGCTGGGACTCAATAAGCTCTTAGCCTTCAGAGATGGGGTTGAGGCAGAGTGGCCCAGCCACAGGGACACCAAAGTCTTCAGTATATTGACAAAGATAGACGGTCCATTCTTAGTCAAAGGTACTCAGTGGGACACCTCTGGGGACTGACTGGGTTTCACCTTCTCCAACAAGAGAAAGGCATCTTAATGTATTGACCTCAATCACCTTAATGAAATTGGGCTTTTAAAAAATCAGAAGCAAAGTCATCTGGCGTGCATTTAATACGGCCACAGATTTCTTTGATGTGTTTTCCTTGACCTCAGAGCTGGGGACTTCTGATTCCTCTTCTAACTCATCTGGTTTCTTCCGTGCTTGTCTTCTGGCCTCTGGAAGTGAACTTGGACCTGATCCTGCCTGTTGGCTTGTCTTCTACGATCTTCTGAGAAGAGCACTGTGTGGGTGTTTTCCCTCTGCCCCTCCTGATCCCTTCTCTGCCATGTTTTGCCCTCCTGTGTGTCCTTGGCATCACAGAGTCACAGCTGCCATTGCTCTTTGGATTTCCATTGGAAAGTACTAGAGGGGATTTGGTGCGTATGACAAAGGGATATTGCAATGGGTGACCTCAAATGTCAACCTGACACCCAAGAAGTGGGTCTTTGGATAAGTCAAGAGTGTCTTTCCCTTATATTCTCCAGGGAACAGTATTTTGAGGGGATTACCAGTCTTTGCCTGTGGTCCAGAACCTTAGACCTGCAAGTTACAGCTAATCACCCTTTTCCTCTCCATTTTGTCTTAAGAGAGATGACTTTTTTACACTCCTATTTTCACTGGTATTCTTTGGGTGGTATGCACACAAGGCCAAAGAGTCCACTGTTCTGTCTACTCTGCAACTGATAAACTTTGCTGACCTACCATCAACTTGAGACCATTCATCTTTCTCTTTATTTTCCTTGCCATAATAGGTCCGGAAGTGTCTAGTGATTATCTTTGCTTTTCTGAGATAGGGTCTTATGTTGCCCAGGTTGACTTCTGGACTCTTCCTTCCCCTGTGGCTAAGGCTGACCTTGAATTCCTGATCTTTCTGCCTCTTCCTCTCAAATTCTGGGATTACAGGCATGTACATCATGCCCAGCTGAAACTATCCTTCTTGCGGGTATTGAATTGTGTTCCCTGAATCCAAAATAAGATACAGGCAAATCTACTCTACAGTATTTGTGAATGCGAGTTGATTTGGAAATAAGATCTTTGCAATGTACTTAGTTAAAGGTTTTGAAATGAGATTGCCTTGACTTGAATTCCGATTAGGTCCAAAGCCCAAGAAGTCTATCCTTACAGGCAGAAGAAAAGAAAGAAGAGATGAAGACAAGTACAGAGACTACAGTGGTCCAAACAAGAGCCAGGCTACACCAGACCCACCAGAAGCCAGAAGGAACAAGGAAAGACCCTCTTCAAGGTCTTCAGCAACAAGACTCTGCCAGTATCCTGAATTTGGACTTCCAGTCTCAGTGACTAAAAAAGAATTATTTAAGCCTCCAAGTTTGTGATAACTTGCCACGGTCCTGTGACACTAATCCACCCTCCCATTTACTGAGGTTCAAAACAGAAGCAGTTGGCCAAATACTAGGGGATTGAAAGCCATAGATGAAAGATTAGCATCCAATTCTTCTGATTCCTGACTCACAACTTGTTTTTCCACATTGCTCCCTTCTGTGAAACTGTCTCCATCAGTGAGAAAGAGGGTGGACCTCCGGGTCTTAACATGCCTTCCCATCTGTGTTGTAGAATCCAGGACAGAAAGTAACCAGGGACTACTGCTGGTCACACATTCAGTTCATTCACCAGTGGGAGACCAGCCCCCGCTGTGTACCTGCTGTAGGTTCCTGCTTTAATTCCTTGTCCCAGGACAGGAGAACCTGGGTGAAGCTCTGGCTTCAGCCCTCAGCACTGCAGAAACAAACAAAAGAAGAACCAGAAACCTCAGCGGGGGTCCCTCTGGTCTCAAACCTGCACATGCCTGTACGGCACTCTACATGTGATTCCTAGAGAAAGAGAGAGACACATCTGCCCCTCTTGCGGGCGCTGGGGCTAGGCATGTCTCTTTTGGTCAGTCAGCCTGGGAATATTCTGTTTCACAACCTAGCTGCTAAATGCAAAACAACTGCAGCGTCTGAAATGAATCCAAAGAGATGGCACTCTGCTCATTTTCTTTGTTCGTTTTTTTTTTTTTAAACCTCACTTTCTTAGAACATACTGGATGGAGCTCATTAGCCCAGATTTGCATCCCAGTACCACGGAAGTTGAATTTGCTGGTGGTGCTGGAGCTGGGAGGTCTGGGAACATAGCACAGGTATCTGGCGAGCACCTTCCTGCTGCATCTCAACGACTTAGAGAGAGGGCATTTTTGGTGAGACAGAGCAGCACACCAGAAAGTTTGCTTGTGTAAAAAAGTCTGCCCAGTCCTGTATTAATCCATCAATGAATTAATTCATTCAGCAGGCAGGTTCCTCTTCGCTAATTGCCTCCCTAAGGCCCCACCTCTAAGTCATTAACATATAAATCTGGGGATTCAATTTCTTACCCCCAAAAGCTGAGGAGCATATTTAAACCACAGCAGGTGGGGACCACACCCCTTCCTCATTCCAGACCTAAGATAGGGCTGTCCTTTCCACTCACCCCCTTCACAGTCTCCCTGCGTCACCTCTGATTTGCGAGTGTGACTCCTCTTCCCTATGCTGACCATCAGGAGTTCTTTGAGGACTGAATGGGCTGCACGTCAACTTCATTGTGGTTTTGTCCTTTTGTTGCCCAACATGGAGCATCCGGGAGGTAATTAACAAACCCACGTGCCTGCATCTGACTCTGTCTCACTTGTTTTCTAAAGAATATGACATAATTAAAACAACAACAACAAAACAGTTAAAAGAGCAACTCAGCCTGGGGGTTTGTATTTACAACATATAAAACAAGTAATAGATTAGTACTGAGACTGCACAAACAAGAGTTTATGAATCAGTGATAAAGAAGCTAGTACCACTAGAAAGAAATGATCGAAGAGTATATAGGTCACAAAAGAGGAAAAGATATTCAGCTTCCTTAGTAACAAGGATAGTGGACTCAAGACAATGACCAGATGCCTCTACATTCCATTAACCTTTCCAACATTTTGTTTATTTATTTATTTTGAAGACAGGTCTCAATGTTTAACTCAGGCTAGCTTTGACTTCACTTCGTAACCCAGGCTGGCCTTGAATTCACTATAATCCTGCCGCCTCGTCTCCCAAGTATTGTGTTACACTCATGAGCCCCCACACCCATCATACCCAGCATTTTGAACAGCAGA
The DNA here is from genome assembly GCA_023101885.1 of Typhlomys cinereus. Taxonomy (NCBI): domain Eukaryota; kingdom Metazoa; phylum Chordata; class Mammalia; order Rodentia; family Platacanthomyidae; genus Typhlomys; species Typhlomys cinereus. The sequence continues at coordinate 790,949 of JALPQD010000169.1, forward strand.
TAATATTTTGTGGATTTCTATCTAGTATATGTGAGGAGGAAGAAGGGATTAGAATGAAACATGTGCAACTGACGAAAACACAGGAGAAGAGAATTCTTTCAGAAAAAGAAGACCAACCAGTCAAGGAGGACTATGGCAGCGTGTGCCTGACAATTCTCAGTCTCCTGCCCTCCTCTTTTTGGCGGCCCATCTAAACAGCATTTCCCAGCCTCCCTTGTAATTCGGGGTGGTGATATAATTAAATCCTAGACTATGGAAAATGAGCAAATGAGCCAATACAGGGCCCAATTCATCAGAGCCTCCCATAGAGTTCTCTCTGTCTTTACTCCTGGAATCTGGGAGATTGCATGTGGGAGAAGGTGGGGCCTGGAACCCAAGGAGCAAGGTTTAGTTCCTATACACTTAGGAGAGAATGCTGAACTGGACTTGGGAAGAACAAGAGATAAGTTTCTGTTGTGTTAAATCACTGAGATTTTTTGGTATTTACCTGTATTAGGAGCTAGTTTTTACCTAAAACTTGCACTGAGGTTTCAGAGATAATTCCTTTGTGCTTTTTAAATAAGAAGAATGAATTTGTGTTACCTGTGTAAATTAAAGATAAAATTTCAAAGAGAAATGAAGTGTTTCTAAACCCTAAGTCAAGAGGAGAGCAAGGTGTCAGAACTCTGCGTGGGTGACGGTAGATGGGTGGTCTTCTGAGTCCCCAGACTCTGTGGAGTCTTTCAGAAAAACCTGGAAAACCAGCTCTGCATGCTTGTGGAAGGATGGAAGATGGGGAGCAGAGATCTATCTGAGTGACAAGCCTGCCTCTGGCTTCCTGTGCCCTCTTGTCAATCAATCACTCTGCTTCCTGGCTTCCAGCTTCCTCGCCTGCAGGAAAAACACCCTGTGAGCGCTACTCCCCCAGGAAGCCCACACAATCTATGCCATGATTGTGAGACCCTCATCTGTGAGGGGTGGTGGCCATAGAACTGGGCTGGGAGATGAGTCCAATTGTGATACACAGAAACAGAGACCTCAGCTGATTACACAGGGATCTGGGATGGGTCTCTGCAGCTGCCCCAAAGTGGAGCAGAGCGGCCAAGATTCTGTGGTTGCATCCTCTTGGATGGGCTTTGGAATGGGGATGGGCCTCGGAAGGAGGAAGTTTCCAGAAGACAGTACTGAGGGTGGGAACAATGTATTAGTCCCAGGGGAGTGTGACAGCACACTCTAGCATGCATTGTAAGAACCATATCTACATCCATGACTGGGGAGGGAACCAAGGAAGATCTTGCATCTAAAAGAGCTTAGTCAATGACACAGAGAAATGATTTAAATGTGTACTGGACATTCAACAAAAACAGAAACATCGTACTCCCCAAAGTACATAAAATGATGGCTCATCAATTCATGTCAAAAATACATGTTTGAATATGTAAATAACTATAAATAAAAATGCATATAAGTGAAAACATTCTTCTCTTAACATTCTTCTATATGATGGGTCCCTACTAGTCATTTTTCCCTTTTGTTCACACAGACACATACGCACACACAAACACACACACACACCACCACTACAAACACACACACACACCACCACTACCACCACCACCACCACCACCACCACCACCACCACCACCAGATTCAATTTCCTAATATGTATGTGGGCTTCTGAACAGTGCCACAAAAGAGGTTATTCTTAATTTTTCTTCCTTGTAAAATAAGGTTTTTATATCTAAATTCTGACAGAAACAAAACCTAAGTAAGGGAAAGCCAGCTGGAGTTTACTGTTCCCTAAAGGCATGTGAGTGACACAATCCCAGGAGACAAGAAATCCTTGGAGACATCCCAGGTTGAGGTGAGCCCAAGTTGGTCTGGTCTGGCAATTTCTCGGCATATTTCTACTCGCAGAGATGAATGATAGAATGACACAAAACTATTAGTGTCCATCTGATGGTCTGATATTAACAAAGACATGGCTTATGTCAGAAAGGTGAGTACCGGGGTCATTTTATGGAGATGGGCTCTGGTGAACATCCACGTTGTGACCTCCATCTGCTTGGCTAACCCGAAGAGGAAAACCCACTGTTGTTTGAAGTGAAAACTGAGGCCCCGTGCAACTTTGGGCCTATGAATACTGGAGCCAGCAAGCAGCAGGAAGAAACGTGCATGTGTCTTCAGAACACTGGAAGTGTTTTACTGCCTTGCTGCGATTTGACCCAGGGGTCCTGCTCCTGGAACTTGGCAGCCTGGAGTGGGGTTATGTTGGCTGCAGAGAAGGAAAAGTGAGCAACTTCCCACTGATTCTAGGTGACATCCTTCGAAGTGGATCAGCATGCTCCAAGGCAGCTGAATATGATCCTTTGGCATATGAAATGAATATGCCAGACTTTCTTTTCTTGACTTTTAAATAAAAATTTTGTATACATTTATATTGTGTACATATATCATAATACTTGCATGCGACTTATAAAACACATCTATATTTGGGGTGCCTCTGAAAATTTTTTGAATATTTTATTTATTTATCTATTTATCTATCTATCTATCTATCTATCTATCTATCTATCTATCTATCTATTTATTTATTTATTTATTGGGGACAGGAGAGAGAAAGCACACATTCAGATTACATGGCAACTTTGTCTGTTTCTAACGTGTGGCCTCTGGGGATCAAACTCAGCCCATCAGGTTTGCTTGTGAGGAGTCTTTACCTGCTGAGCCGTCTCTCTGACCCTGGAAGTTTTTTTTGCAGAAAGCAGTGCATGATTCCTGGCCGCCTCTTTAAGAATCTGGTTCCCTGTCCCAGAATGCTGTGCATGTGCTCATGGAAACACAGCTCCACAGGCTGTGCAGAGATTCTGAGAGCCTTTGTGCTTACCTTGCGTCCCTCAAAAAGTGTTCACGTTTTTCCTGTGTCCTAGCTCACAGATTATTTTGTCATATCTTTAGGCTAACTGTGGGACTGGACAGCCCTTACAGAGGGGCCTCATTAAGATTAACCTCCTGTTAGTTGGAGCCCTCTCTCTAGGCTCCGAATAATGAGCCACCTCCCATCAACCAACTGGACAGGATAGTCTCTCTCTCTCTCACACACACACACACACACACACACACACACACACACACACACACACACAGAGGAATGTCAGCTATTTCTGGAAGATTACATTGTATTTTAATGGTTTCTGTTTATATGTTTCTACATTTCCAAATTTTCTGCAGAATTCTACTTTAGAATGAAAAATACAAAATAAGTCTCTCTCTCTGTGTGTGTGTACGTGTGTGCGTGTCTGTGTGTCGTGTCTCTGTGTGTGTGTCTGTGTGTGTCCATGCGCGTGTGTGTGTTCGCGCGTGTGTCTCTGTGTGTGTGTCTGTCTGTGTGTGTGTGTGTGTGTGTGCGTGTCTCTGTGTGTGTGTCTGTCTGTGCGTGTCTGTGTGTGTGTGTGTGTTTAGTGATTAGAGGAGAACATCGAATGTCTTCCTCTATGGCTTTCTGCCTTAGTCCTTTGAAATAAGATCTCCTGCTAAGCCTGAAACTTGCAGTTTCAGCTCTGCTGGCTAACAGAGTCCCCCTGTCTCCACCCTACCTCCAAAGCTGGGGTTACAGGCTTGCCTCCTTTTTTATATTGAATGCGGATACTAAAGATGTGAACTTGGATCTTCATGCTTGCGACACCAAGCACTCTTACTCACCGAGCTATCACCCAGTCTAAATAATATTCCTTCTTATTTTTGGTATGGTTTTCTCTGCATATTGGTGCCAACCAATGCAAAGTTTATTGTTAACATTGATTGAAAAGAGACTGATCCAAGCTGGCATTTTGAAGGATATTAATTCTAAATCTTTCATGGGATTTTTGAAAAGGTTTTTCTTGAACAAGCACGAGAGAGATGATTATATTTTAGTAGATCTAGCCAAAATAGATATGTAGCTATTGAGGTCCCCGGATCTTGAACTCAAGAGCAGAAATGTGGGCTGCCTACACCTACAGACAGGAGTAGACGCTTTGATTTACCTCTAACTTCTGCAGCCTTTCCTTCCTCGCTGTTTTCCTTCTCTGACCTCGGGTTTCCTTCCTCATCTATTCTGTCCTGCAGTCTGGGTGTTTTACCGTTGTGCCTTGTGCCAGTCTCAGAGGAAAAAGTGAACACAGTGTGATCAATGTTCCCCAGTTCCTCTTCCTCTTTCATTTGTGCCTCCCATCCTCAATGTCCACCTGCAAGGACTGATTTCTTCTCTTTGTAACTTACACCTTGAGAAAGGTCCACGCATGCAGCCGCTTTCCCTGAGGGCCAGTATTCCACAGGCTGTCAGGTCCATGAAAGGCCCTTCTCTCTGGATTTATGGATCGGCAGAGTCATTTCATAAAACATGATTAATGATAATTAACATTTTAACTTCAGGCCATTTAATGGCACCCGATAGAGAGGTCAAGTGAAACTCCTGGGTGTCATATGTCAAATGTCACAGTTACGAGATGGGGCTGGAGAGTGGCGAGAACTAGTACAGGGTGTGGGAGGCTCTGGGTGATGTTGCTCCCATAGTGCTTCAGGATTACTTCCCCTTGGCCCATGGTCAAGAGGAAGCTACTTATAGCCCTAATGAGATGTAGGCTTCAGTTTGAATGTATGTTTGAGGTTCTTGTTTGCAAAAATGCAACAATAGTACCTCCCCATTTTGTTCATGTCCCATGTGTCGCACCCTGAAACAGGACCGTGAGACTATCCACTCTCAAGGGAATTAATTTCCTGAAGCTGTTCCTTCTAATTTGGTGACTCTGGGCTGGTACCCACAATGTCATCCAACTTATGTACTCACTTTTATTCCCTAATGCCATCCAATTTATGTACTGATTTTTATTCCCTAATGCCATCCAAGTTATGTACTCATTTTTATTCCCTTGTCCAATCCAGGCTCCATCTTCGCCTCTTTCCCACTTACTTTTCCTTGCCTACTTCTTGCTGCATGAAAGCGTGCAGGTCGCCCTCTGGCAATGTCTCTTCCAGCTCTCGTTGGCCCCAGGAGCCCCTTCCTGAGGCAGCCTCACTCATTGCTCTGCCAAGGCTTGCCAGATGACACCGAGCACTATCCAGCATCAGCAACACATGCCAGAAATGGAAGGTTGGAGTCTTGCCAAAAGGATCCAGGAGATGAATGGGTAGGCAAGATGGCAGATACCATGGGCTAGATCTGGGTCTGTGGGAAGGGACAGCTTGTATTGAGAGAGGAGTTGTTGTGAAAAAGGAAGAGACTCCTGGTAAAGGAATAGGTCCCTCAAGGAAACAGATGTCGTGGAGAAAACATGCTTCGGTCAAAGACTATCGCCATACTCCCAGTTTCCAGCATGTGAGGAATGATCCTTAGAGGGAGAGTTGAGGCCTCACAGTAAGGACTAGACCATGTCACGATCGAGCAATAATGTGGTTGACAGCTGAGGGTGACTGTTACTTCCCCAGGGAGCCCAGCCTTAACCAAACATGATTAGAGCAACACTGGCTGAAACACAAGTGTCAGTCCTGAGAACTACTCATCACTCACTACTAACTCGTTTCATCCTCATCATTACCCCAGAAGCTACACACTAATCTTATTCCATATGCAAAAGGGAACCCTGTTATTAATCAAAATGATCTATTCAGCCATTAATTTGGTAAATGTTCTCTGAAATTCCCACACATGACAAACACTGTTGAATAGGCTACAGTTGGGAACGGTGAGAGAGCTCAGTGGATAAAGGCGCTTGCATGCACACCTGGAGATCTGAATTCGATCCCTGGGAACTCACATGGTAGAAGGAAAGAATCAACTTGTGAAAGTTGTCCTCTGACCTCCACATGCATGTCTGTGGCACACGTGTGCCCCCTCTAACAAACAAGCAAACAAATACAAAATACTTGAAGTATGCTAGAGTTACAGAAGAAACGCAATGTTTGGTAGAAGAAAGTAAAACATGAATTAGAATTCACTCCACATGAAAAGCAAAAGGGAATCTTTTTTAAAGAAAAATGCGCTGTTAAAAATAGTACATGTTCGCCTATGGCCTAAATCTTGAAGGTGAAAGAAAAAGTGGCTAAGGCTAGTGAGTGCTAAGGTATACACAGGAGTTATGGAGAATAGTACTGGTGGGTGTGCTTGAGGAACAGGAATGGTGGGAAATAATCATACTCCCCACCATTAGGCCAAGTAACAGTCCCCACGGTCCCCAAGCACTGCGGTATCTATCTGACCTTGTATGGTGCAGCAATGTCAATAGCTGTTGTCACCAGTCCATGGGGCCTCCTGGTTGGTACTTAGAGATTCTCTTCATGCACTTAAAAGGCATCGTTAGTATCAAGTGGCTATTAAAGACAGCTTGCTGTTCAGAATGAATTTCTAAAGCAAATGCAGAGGAAACGTGTTGAGGGCTGAAGTCATTAGCTGTGACCACAGAAGGACTGACCGTGGGCAATGGTGTCATTAATCTTGCTAAGGGGGAAGTTGAACAATTCATAAAATCTGCTTGGTGAGGTTTCTCCCTAAATGGACACCTGGGAAAATGACCCTATGTCTTTGCTCTGATAAGAGGGACGCACGTGAGCTATGACATCCACTAGACATAATGAAAGGTGGGGACGCAGAAGAGATTCCAAGACTGTGGTAAGGACAGCCAGCATCTTCTAGAACGTTGACTGTGGCCCAGGCAGGACCCTAATACTTTACATAGTCATTCTTTGATCCTCACGACAGTCCTGTGAGTGGCTACTATTATTATTCCCACTTCAGAAGTCCAGAGAGGTCAGAGATTCAAAGCCAAGCTGTCTGGTTTCAAAAGCTGTGCTCTTAGAGCTGAAGAGTGCTTGTTATGTAAGCATGAGGGCACAAACACCCATATGAAAAGCCAGGCGTGGTGGCGTGTACTTGGAATCTCAGTTCCAGGGAGAGACAGGTAATCTCTGGGGTTCATTGGCCAGTCAGGTTACTTTGCTTGGTGAGTTCCAGCTCCTAGTCAGAGACCCTACCTCAGAAAAGAATGTGGAAAGCTCTCGGAAACCACCTCTGGTCTCAACATACATGTTCATACATGCACACACCTGCACATACACATTCACCTTTTCACATGTACGTATACACAGAGAGACAGACACACACACACACACACACACAGTACAAAGTACTGTTTTTGCTACAAAGTACAGCTTTTTTCCAGGTTTTATTCAACCCCTTCCTGCTTTCTCCCTTTATTTCCTGTTTTTCTAATTCTGGGGATGGAACTCAGAGCTTTATATATACTAAACAAGCACTCTACTTCTGAGCTATAATCTGAGGCCTTCAAGTCTTTTTTTTAAATAAGAACTTAAAAGACACAAAGACTTGGAAGTATAACCTAATTCTGTCCTGGTAGCTGGATATTGAATATGGGACTTATTTAAGACTCAGTTTTCTCACTTCTGGAGTGGAGAGCAGTCATGGAATTGTGTGACGTGTCTGGCATTTAGGCCAGGACACACGTGGGATAATGATGTGGCAGGGTTCTGCTTTAGCCAGAACTTTTGTGCAGAATGCTCTGTGGCATTTTTTAGCACAGGGCCATCTTAGTCTACCCTAAGGACATGGTGGGTAGAACTTTGAAACATACCATCCTGGAGGAAGTCTTAGACATAAAGGCTCTATCAGAAAATTCCTGAAACCAAGAATGAGAGTAGGGGCTGGGTCTCCCCAAGATAAAGAAAAGTAGCAACTCCTGGGGGCACAGAGAGAGACTTCCCAACCAGCAAGAACTCTTTAAAAGAGACTTGGAGAATACCAGAAGTCTGGAAGAAACTCTGATGAAAGAGTAGGTCCTGCAGAATGTTCTAGGGTTGCAACTTCTGTGAATCTCATCCATTTTGGGGTGGGTTTTCCAGTAACGTAGCAACTTATCCCTCCTTCTATAAGTAATCTTCACCCCATCCCTGTAAGTAACCCCAGTAAACTCTGGTTCATCAAGTTGGACCTTGGAGTAATCATTATTTTGGTCTATCTGGAGTGGATAGACATTCATGTGGCATCTCCCCAGGAAACTGCCACACGACAGTAAGGACCACTTAGAAAGTGGTCAGAGGATCAGTGTCTCCTGTTTGTCACCTATTTCCTGACCACCCTTTTCATTTGGGTTCTGGTTAGAGTCCATTATGGACTGAATAATTATGTCCTCTTAAATTCATCTGTCAAAGTTCCCCCCCCCATGACCGTATTTGGAGACAGGTCCATGAGGAGAGGACAGAGCTAACTGACTTATGAAGGGTAGAGCATGATCTGGTAGGGTTGTGTCCTACCAGAATCACAGAAAGAAATGGAAAGACCCCCAGAGCTCCTATCTCCTCCACGTGAGCATGCAGTTCAGAAAAGAGTCCTCATCAGGAAGCAAACTCATTGGCACCCTGATCACATCTCATCTCCCTCGAGAGCATCTTTGCCTAGCCCACTAACCACGTGGGAATGAAAAGTCTGGAAATGCATTTGGAACTGAGCCTTCACCTACCTACCCCCAGCCATGACTCAATTTTGGTGCAGATGGCTACTCAGTCCTTACTACTCTTGGCATGAAGAATTAGTCAAACTCCTTTCCTCTTGAATGGTTGAGACAGCAGAATATAGCAGAAGCGATGTTGAAAGACTTCTGAGAATAGGCCTTAATAGGCTTTGCAACTCCTACCCAGGCTGTCTGGAAGCTCTGGTTCTGGAAACAGCTTCCCTGATGTAAGGAGCTGTAAGCAGGTCAGGGTCTTCCTGCAAAGCAGGTTCTCTGTGCTGGAGGTTTCCAGGCTCCGCCTTCCAAAGCTAGAATTGCAGGTAGGTAGTCACATCCGCCCAGGCATTTTATGTAGGATCTGGTGATCTGAACTCTGGTCCTTTTGCTTTTGAGGCAAAGGATTTAACCCCTCAGGCATCTCCCCAAGTTGACAATTTAACTTCCAATGGAAAAAAACCATGAAGGAGGGTTGTCTTCTCCTGTCTCTGCTGGAAATATCTGGTATATTCCAAGTCTTACTCTGGCACTCTTTCCCTTCCTCTCCCCCAGTAAAGACAACCAAGTCCTTATAGGGATAAGGAAGACATAAGAAAAAAAAAAAAGAAAAAAATGAATCCTCTAAAGGGTAAGACTTACTAGTTCTAGAGACAAATATGAAAACTATACAGGAAGCAATCTGACTCGAGAGGAACTTTTTAATACTTGAGCTGGTTGGATCAGGAAACAACCAACCCCCAACATTGGTTTATTTGCTCAAGGTATCATCATTATTCCTACAGATGGCTTTCCCCAAATGCATGAGGATTCCTTTGTTCTACGATCATTTTTAGAGACAGAATTCTCTCACCAAGAATGCTTCTAACTCTCAAGTCCTAACGTATTTTTAGGCAGGTGGGAGAGGTGAATTTTCTCCCAGGTCTTTTCCTTCTCTCCACGATCAGCTTCACAAATGAGGGAAATGCTGAGTCTGGCTCTGAGGAGTTTGAGGGTGAATTTAGACAAAATCCTGGGGGACAGATTTGCACCCTGGTTCGGGGAAGTGATTTAATCTAGTCCAGAGACAAGGGTCCAGGGCACCACTGGTGGGCTTAGAGTCTGGCTGTTCGAAGTTTAGCCACTGTGACTCAGATCAGAGATCCATCAATACTTGTTAGACAGTTACATCTCCCAGTCACCTTTTATGTGATTCTACAGTTACTTTGATGCTAGAGAACTAAAGGCTGTATTTTGGTACATACTGACAAGGTGTGTCTGAGATAGTAGGTACCAGGGGTGTCTGAGACAGCGGGTAGTGGGATAGATAGTGGGACAGAGAAGAAAGAACCAGAAGTCCTTTCCCCAAGACACATTCCTGAGAAAGAAGGAGGGTGATTTGGGCTTTCAGAACATGAAATAACAGATTCCTAGAAATATATGCTCTTCATTCATTGAATAAAAAATAGAATAATAGAATGCATTAACAGGAAGCTCTATGATTAAAGAGTGTCTTACTTGGAGCCTGATTACTTTACTTGATGGCTGAATGTCTGGCATGGAGTTATTTACCCTCCTTTAACCCATTTCCTCCCCCACTAAGGACGACATATTAGTAAATGTAACATACTGCTTGCTCAATGTGTTTCAATATGTAAATGAATCAATGTATGTGAAGACTGATGTTTGTGCCCACTCCGCAATTCATTTGCTGCAACCCCATTTGGAGGTGCACTGGGAAGTGATGGGGTTATCCTGAGTGTGGAGCTCTCCTGAACAGGCTTAGGACCTTACAAAAGAGAGCTCAGAGAACGCCCTTCTCTCTTCTACCTTAAGAGGAAGTTGTGAGAAAGTTCTGCCTGAGCACAAACAGAGACCTTGAGCTCCAGGGTGGAGAACTAGCAAAGCTCAGCATTTCTTAGTCTGGGACTCAGACAGGAAGGGGGTGTGTGTCCAAGCCACAGAGAACAGGCATTGGACTACATAGGACAAATCTGCAGGTACTTTGATCTGGACCTTCCCACCTCCAGATGTATGAGAAATAAAGTGCTGCTGCTTGTTGTAAGCCTGCAGCCATGGTGTTCAAATGAACTAAGTGTGCATTGAGCCTGGAGTATAGTAATGGTTCCATGAATCCCAATGGGTATTAATAGATACAAAGATACAGTCACCTAGGGAGACAGGTGCTCACCTAGTGATGTTGGGAGCAGAGAGACCGAAGAAGCAGATCTTAGGTATGGAGTGGCTTCCTTGGGGAGTTTCTACTGTCCTCTGAGAGCCTATGAAGTCCAAACCTCGCGCTTCCTTTGCGCTTTCCCGGGCATATTTTTCCCAGCTGATGGCTGCAGCCATCTGTCTGTGAGTACCAGCAAGCTGCAGTCTCCCTCCCCTTGTCCTAGCATTTAATCAAAACTGTATTCAAAATATGATTCTGGAAGATTATACTGGAGATTTGCAGGATGTTGTGGGTAGGGGGGTAAAAAGAGTGGGAACAGATTGCAGCTGGGAGGCTGAGGCTGAGATAATCCCAGGCTCAGAAGGGCCATTCTCAGGCCCATGCCTGGACCCCTGGAGCACAAACAGAGACCTTGAGCTCCAGGGTGGAGAACTAGCAAAGCTCAGCATTTCTCAGCCTGGGACTCAGACAGGAAGGGGGTGTGTGTCCAAGCCACATAACAAAGGAGGAATACAATTGTTTCTGAGATTCTGGGCTACCCTTTAAAGCCTTCTTATACCCCACTGTCTCAGGCCAGCCAGCCCAGACCCCTGGGACAATTCTTGCCACAGATGCTGGCTCTGGATCAGATTTTGGGGACAAAGTCGAGGGGTGGTTCCTGGAGCAGTAGAAGCAACTTTCCAGCAGCTGGTGAAGAGGGGGAACATAACTGAGTCTTATTTCTAAGGGTTCACTGTGCCTATGAAGGACTGAGGTTCTGCTCCTGGCCTCGGGTTTTGGAGATTCCCTTTTACAATGTGGGCTTCAGAGCACCTTTCCTAGTGTTGACTTAGTGTAATGCTGAAGACCCCTCTCTTCTCCACCAAATGACTAGCTGGACCATCATTCTCCATGGAGGAGACATCGTGAGGAAGTCTCCAGGTCTCAGGAGGGGGTCTACCTGGCCCCCCAGGAGGGGGTGGGCTCCAGAGCTCCTGAAAAGAACCCTTCCAGCTAATGCTCTTTATTAAAGCGTTAATCCTGCAAAGCCGAATGGAAATAATGTTTATCTTTTTTGCAGTTTAATTTTCTGGACCCTAAGCTTCAGGTCAGTGAGGGCGACTGGAGTGTCCCCAGGGAGGCTGGGGATGGGTTGGGGAGGGGGTAGGACCAGCTGTTGCCCAAGAGCCAAAGGCAGCTAGGGAATGAGGGAGGGAAGGTGAGCGAGCAGTCAGGAATCAAAAGATGGCTTTGCTGCTGGAGCAGAAAGCTGGGTCCACTTTGACCACAGACCTATAGAGATGCCCTCCCCTCAAGACAGTCTCTCTTGGATTTGTTTTCTTGCTTGGAGAAAAGGCCCATGGTTTTATCGTTCACAATCTTTAAAGACTTTTCTGACTGTGAAGGAGTCATGCCGCCTCAGTTCCCCCTAATCTTTATCTCCAAAGTTTCCCGGTGGCATCTTCCTTCCAAGCGCCTTACAAATCTGCCCAGCTGAGGACTCTTCTTGCCCCAGAGGGTGTGGCATCAGCGCTGATCTGGGAGGTGCCATTCAGCTAAGGCAGGTCACACTGAGGAGTGGCCCAGGGTAGAAGGGTCTGAAAGATCAAGCGCTCAGACACACACCTTCCTTTTCCTCTCCTACCACTAACCCAGGCGGCCTCAGCAGTCTGCACTGCCCCAGCATCTTTCAACCTCTCATACCCAACTCAACTCCTGATTTCTTTAGAGAACTTTGTTCCCTACCCTTCAGTTCCCAATTGATTGACTTATGTGAGAAACGATACCTTATTTATAATTAAACAAACAAAAACGTTCTTTATGTGTCTTGTGTTGAGCCCTCAGAGCTGCCCAGCTTCACTGTTGCTGAGTTGGACCATCTCCAGACCACACACCGAGGGATTGCTCCTCCCTCCCATAAGTTTACAATCCCAGGACCACCTGGGAACAAATGCTGTTTTCCCACAAATATCCTGATGTCTTTCCGGGGGGGGGGGGACTGAGATAGCTGCTGGCTGGTGCAGTCTTAGGTCTCTCTGCCCCAGGTACCTTGGTGCCAGGTCCCCTGACATCTGGCAGCTTGGCCACGCCCCTCTTCAGCTCCACCTCTCCAAGCGCACTGGATATTGATAGGCCACACAACTTGGGTTCAGCAGGTTATTTTTAAAGATGCAGAGATGACAGGGAGGGGCAGAAAACACAGCAGGTCCTTAGAGACCACACCAGCAAGGAAGTTACAAAGTGAGAAGGTGGGATGGGAAGGTAGGGGTGGGAAAAGGAAAAAGTCACACTGGGAAGACTTGCCAAGCCTTTCCACCTGGCCTTGCCAAGGTGCCTTCCTATTCTCCTCTGGGTTTGATCAGGTGCTTCCTGCAAGGACAGTGCAAGGACGTATGCTTGAATGGGACGGGTCTGTGTGTTTGTCTCTTATCCAAAGTGACTACTCCTGCTCCCTGTCAAGGTTTCACAGCTTTGCCGCATGGAGGTGAATCCAAAAGCTGGGGGTGGGGGGAGCTTTTTCAAGATTCTTCTTCAAATCACAGTCATTGCGCTAACCTGCTGAGAGAGGAAAGGTTGATTAAAACCGGAAGGCCACTAGGCAGTAATTCCTAGAAAATCAGAGGTCATCTGGTGCCCTACCCCCAGGGAAGTGAAAGTCTAAAGGCAATTTGCTTGCCAGAGGTAATGCTCAGACCAGCTATGTGTAAATTCATGTAACAATGTAACCCAATTTTCTAAGGCCAGAGCTAATCCTGAGAGAAATTACTACCAGTAGAGCAGAATCTGAAAGGAAGTAATTGCTGGTGTTGCTTTGTGCTTGGGGAAGGTCCCTTTGTGGGGTGAAGTTCCCTTCCACCAGGTCAACCGCACATCGGAGGCAGGGGACATTACATGACTGTTTTGCCCTGCTAAGGGACAAAACTTTGGGGTTAAGCACTTCTGAAGATAGCAGACACCTTGGCTTTCAACTTGTAGCATTTAGACACATAGTTACACTGCCCAGGACTTTTAATGAGGCAGGACGGGCATTTGGTTAGAATTAAGCAGTTGACCTTCAGCCAAGTTTTCCAAGCCCACCCACCTCCAAAAAAAAATACTGCTGGGTCCAACCCTAGAATATGATTGTTTCAAGCTTAACAGGGGCCAACTAGTCTTCTGGAAAAACAAACAGGTTGGGAACAAGGGTGCTTGTGGCGATGGGATCTGGTGATGCAGTTGGCCCCAGTAGTGGATCGCATAAGTGATGCGAAAGAAATACTTTCCTTCCGAGTTTGTGGTTGTGATTTGACTGTGGACTGAGAGAGGACAAGAGGTGTTATCTCTCAGCATCCCTTTGAAGAAGTGCTGCAGACAATCCCCCGCCAAAGGCGAGCCTCGGTTTCGAGGCGGAAAAGGAAGTGTAAAGTCTGGGAAAGGTGGCTTTTGGAGAGACACCCCCCCCCAGTGCCGCTAGGGTCCCACTACCTTCTGCTCCGGACGGGTACTGACACCGTACCGCAGGCTCCCTCCGCCTCGGGCACGGCACACAGTTCAGCGGCAGCCCCTGCAAGGCGAACGTGGAGTTTCCAAAGGCTTTGGCTACACGGTTAGATTCTTCGCAAGCCGAGTCTCTGGGGAGCACCGGTCGCCTGGTGGATCCTGTTTGTCTGGGAATTATGTGGCACTCGGGACTTCGTGCCCTGGACGGAACCGGGGGTGCACTTTCCACAGCGCTGGGCGCTGCTGTATGCGCCAAGGACCAGATGCGGGGTTTCTGGCTGCATGGGTAGTGCATGGTCATCGTGGGGCTCCCCGTTTCTGCGGCAATGAATTCAGCGTCTTCTGACTCTGGGACCTCACCCAAGGAAAAGCGGGGCGCCACCAGGCCGTACTCCCTGCTCTCCAAGCGGCCTTCCGGAGCTGCAGCGCAGGGCGCAGGCAGGGACTGCGCGCTCTTGTGGAATTCCACCAGTCTGTTGGCGACGGTAGCCATCGCTTCCTCTTCTTCGGCTTCCTCCTCTTCCTCCTCTTCTTCCAGGTCTTCCAGGTCACTCAGCCGCAGACCCTGGATCTCCTGGCTGGCAGCAGCGTCTGCAGGAAAATCAGAGCGAGTGAGAAAAGCCCATACAAGCCCAAGGGACTTCCGCAGAAAGACCCAGCCGGGAGAAGCTTTTAGCGAGCCGCCCTCCGCACTGGGACTGAGTATCATTCTCCAGCCCCGCCTTCCCGCTCCTCTCGCTCGCCCTAGTCTGGCTGCCTTCCCCAGGGAAATAATTCCTGCCCCCCTACCCTCAGTCTCCCGGGTAAAGCTAAACGAAGGAAAGACCACTTTGAACTGCTGGAGTAGCTCAGATCCTCAGTTATGAAAGGGAGAGGGACGTTTTTCATTCAACTGTAGCACCCACGGGTGACTGGTGTCATATTATTTAATCTAGCAAATATTTAGGTGTGGTGCACGAAACCATTTGGGCATGAGACACTTAGTTAATAGGACAGCAAGACATCTTCCAGGAGAGATGACCTTCTAGAGGGACCCGAAAGGGGCGAAGTTAAATTTCTCAAATGATAAATAAACGGTGGAGGTGGAAGAAATCAAACTGACTGATGTCTCTTAAATAACTGGGAAGTTACTTTAGCTAGAGTGGGGCGGGCATGCCTTTCTGGAAGAGCACTTTGAAGCTGAGAAAAGCTAGTGCTGTAAAGCAAAGGTCCTGGGGCATGCATTGTCTGTGAGCGCAAGGATAAGAGGAGTTCCTTTCAGGACATCTAGCCCAAGTGGCTTTGGATCCAACTGATGTGGTGGAGGACTAACAGAACCCACCAGATAGGCTGGCGAATGTTGTGGTTACCTTTGGTGTCACGGGTAAGGCAACCCAGAGAGTCCGAAGCTCCACCCTGTGCTTTCCTCTCCTCTCCCCCTTTGTTCTTGGGCGCCCACGTCATCTTGTTCTCCTTCTTGAGGCGCCGGCGCGCGTTGGCAAACCAGGTGGACACCTGGGTGAGGGTCATCTTGGTGATGATGGCCAGCATGATCTTCTCGCCCTTGGTGGGGTACGGGTTCTTGCGGTGCTCGTTGAGCCAGGCCTTGAGCGCACTGGTGCTCTCGCGGGTGGCATTTTTCCTCCGGCCAGCGCTGTTCAATTCCATCCCACCATACCTGAGGGCAGACACCAGCTTGGGTTCCAGGATTCCATCTAGGGGCTTGGGCAAGGGATGGGGCTGCCTAGAAAGGTGGTTCTGCTTCCCCCTCCCACTCCAGGAGGGCCTTACCACCAACACTCCCTCCCACTTCTCACCTGTCATAGGGGTACTGTCCCAGAGTTGGCTCATAGGGGTAATAGACTCCAGGTTGGGCCAGGCTGGGGGGGAAACTCCCGGCAGCATCTTTAAACTCATACTGAGGGTTCTGAAGGCCAAGGAGAAACAAATTCAGGAATCTAGTGGGGGAGGATCCAGGTGCCTCTTAAGAACTCCTGGGCCACCACTTTTATTGGCTTGTGCAACCTTGGGCATAGTTGGTCAGTCAGTCAGTGCCTCAGTTTCTTGCTAGGACAGAGGTGATAAAGGTACCCAGAGTGCCTTTGCTGGAAGATAGCTGTCACTGTCACTTCTGTAGGACACCCTCCCACACATATACAACGTCACTCCTTCCAAAAGCATACCTGACCCTTTGCATGCTTGTGATTTTGAGTGAAACTGTCTGCAACTTAATTTACTCAACTCTGAATTGGTAGAAGTGCCAATGTTTTCTAAGCTTTCATTTTCCTTATTCACACACATAACTCCTCTCTTTGGAGCTGTGTGTCACTCATAGATATCATCTGGGCAGATCACACTGGAGTTCACCTGTAAAGCTTCTTTAGAACCAACACCTAAGTGTCAGTGTGGGTGGGCAGTCCCAGATCCCAGCCCAATACTCACCAGTGCTCCACACAGCGGGGTTGGCTCTGGGCCGTAAGACAGGTACCCAGGGTAACTCTGGGCAGCTGCAGCAGCGGTGTAGGGTGCTCCATAGATGCCTAAGGCAGCCCCCAGCTGCGGCCGGGCACTCCCCAGCAGTCGACTGTCATAGGGTGCACAGCATAAAGCAGAAGCTGGGGTGGAGCCCGCAGCCACATCTGAGACAGAATGGGGGGCCGCTTCGCAGCAAGCCGTGCTGGAACTTGCAGACACCAGAAACTACAAGAGCAAGAAAAGAGTCGGAGGTCCCAGAGGAACCCACAGAACAGCAGAGAGAGACATGGTACTGCCTGATGCCTCCATTCTCCTGGGCTCTATTGTAACCAAACACCAACAGGTGTAGGCTATCTTTGCTAACTGTTGGGATGGGGATCTTCTGATGGCAACTTGTCCAAATTTCTCTTACACAAGCACCTGGGCTAACATGCCACAGTTCCAGAGGGGTTCGTGAAGTTATGAGAGAGCAAATCATTGTGTCTCCCTGCCAATTGAACCCTACATAAGTAAAATAAGTTAACTTTAGAAACTACCTTCACCATCTCTTTCCTCTCTCCTTTGTATTCAGAAAAAACTGAAGTTGAGAGAGCTTAGGAAAGAGACTTGTCCAAAATTCCCCCCAGCGAGTCAAAGATAAACCTGGCACAAGAAATCGCCCTCCTTCCTCCTGAAAATATAATAGGTACTTTGTTGGAGAAACTGACAGTGGTAGAGCCATCCCCAGAATTTTTCCAGAGAACGCTTGCTCAGGCCCTTGTTTAGAAATTGGAGGGGAGCTGGAGAGTGCTTAGGCCACCCCTAGAACGAAGTAGATTAGAACCGAGAACAACAAATGAACAGAAAGACCCCCAAGTAAAGGGTGTTCCGGACTGAAAGGTTTTTTCTTTTCCCTAAGAATCTCTTGCCATATTACATATTAGTGGCAGGGGAAGCCTAAAGAAAAATCCCTCAGATCCCACCCACTTCCTTGAGTGCAAAGCTGGAGTGTCTATATTTGGGCCCCACAGTTTTCCAGCACACCCTGGGGGTGAACCCTCCCTGTCTGGTATTTGGAAGTCCGCGATTGTGGCAGGTTGTTTTCCAGTGCTTGCTCCCCTGGCTTCCCTCGGGTCACGGAAAGGAGGAAGCTCTGGGGTGGGCGCGCTTACCAAGGCATCCCTCCACCCAGCCCTCTGCTCCAGATAAAACACTACTTACCTGGGAGGAGCCACCATACGGGTGTCCGAAGTGCGGGAAGGCCATTGCGGCTGACTCTTCTGACCCTTCTCTTACTTCTCCGAGTTCCCCAATCAGCCCCGCGGTTTGGTGACCCCAGCCGCGCGGTGTCTGATTTCCTTACACCGCTGCGGGTGCCCGGCGCCGGTCTCTTTGCCCGCTGGGCACTACTGGAGGCAGAGCCGAGGGCAGCCCAGCTGCCGAGCCCTGCACTCCGGAAGGCGCCCCTCCGACCCGTGGGGTCCAGTAGACAGAAGGGCCCATGGATGGGCAGGGTTAGGAGGAAGGCGCGGATTGCCAAAGGCGCGCAGTGGCGAGATGAGTCGCGGCGCGGCGCGGGGCTGCGAGGCTCCCAAGGTGTCCCAGTCCAAGGTGGCCAGAGGCTCAATGTGACGTCACGGTAATCCCAGGCCACCAGAGGGGACCCCAGGCCCCGGGGCCCCGGGCCACCAAGCGTGCCAAGGGCAGCCAGCCCGTGTGTGCGCGCGTGCACTCTCGCCTGCTCCGGGAGGTTTGTGCAGTGGGCGAGGATCGTCAAAGACCCTGACCCTCTCTGCTCGGCGCCAGATCCTACCTGCTTTCGCCTGGAGCTCACGCGCGCGCACGCACGCACATAGAATCTCTCCAAATTCCCCGGGAGAAGTAGAAGAACGTCTCCGTGCGCGCCGCGCGGGCCCTGGGCGCAGCGCGCTCGCCTCCTCCCCTGCGGCCCGGAGGAGGCGAGAAGATAGCGGGGCGGCGAGGGAGGAGAGAATACAAAAGAAGAGCCAGGAGGAAAGTGGGGGAGACAGGCAAAAGGGGGGAGGAGGAGGGAAAGAGGGATGAGGAATCTGATGGAGGAGGAGGCGAATGGGGTGGGCCAAGGCTGGGCGGAGGCAGAGCCCTGGCAGGTGGAAGAGCGCACTGGCTCGGGGGACCACCCTCCAGGAGCCCAGCTCCTCCGCCTCTCTGCTGCAGGAAAGTTTGTTTACCCCACGAGCTGGGATCTTGTTGGAACAGCATTGAGCAGTCAGCGTCTATTAACTCCCTTGAGCCACCCATCTTTATCCTCAGGGATGTGGTTGGCATCTCAGTCTTCTCAAGACTTCAGGCTAATTACGATGTTAGCCGGATCCTTGACCCTCTGGCAAGTCGCTGGGCTCAATGGAAAGGCCAACGAGCGCCCCCTTCAGGCCAAGGCGGAGGACCTCTCCTATGTCTCCTGGAAGCGTGCGAAGTCTGACCCCTGGCACCTGAGACCTGAGACCTGGGCGCATTTCCACTGAAGGCCGGGCTTGGCTATGTCGTGCGTGCCGCCCGCTGTGTCTTTGGGGAACCCGGGAGCGGGTGGAAGGCAGAATAACTGCAACCGCTCAGCGTTGCTAGGGGTGGCGCTGGCGAGCCACAACGGAGAGTTCTGGAGGGAGGTTCATTCCAGGTGCCACGCCTGGACACCTGTCTGGGCGCGGCGATGCAGTACCCAGGTTGGCTCCCCCAGTTCTCCAAAAAGCACGATTCACCTCGTGGGGGGTGCTGCTTGCCTGGTTCCCTAGCAGGAACGACCCGTGTGCAAGTGCTGTAGAGTTTGCACACCTGCAGGTTCAATGCCTAGGTCTCAAGACCCCCTTCTGAGGACTCCAGTCAGCGATCAGATGTTTAGGGGACAGAGGGGACTAGCAGTCTGATGAGGGACAGTCTTGGGTTTCACTTCTGTATCCAGGCATCAGATGGAGACCCCAGAAAGCTTTTCCTTTCAGTTGCAGGGTCGCAGTGTTTGTGAACCTCTTATAAGGCCTTTTCTGCAACTTCCTTAGAGGTCTGGGGGGGCGTCGATTCAAGAGCCCAGATTTATTTTCTAAATGAAGCACAAAACAGTATGAGGGTAGAAAGAGCTCTGGGTTTTTGCCTGAAGGAGGAAGCCCAGCAACAGAGAGGCAAGATATAGGTTTGGGAGGAAATCTTTCAAAGCCAATCTTGTCTCCTGTCCCTAGCAAGCATACTGATAGGAGGAAAACAATGACCTCTTTAGACAATGACATGTCTCGCTCAGCACCTGCCCCCTTGTCACAGATTCTGAACGCACAAGAAGCTTAAAGAGGCCACGAACCACAGATGAGTCTTCCTAAGAGACTACTAGCTCCAAGACCCGTTGGGCTCTCAGTGCCAACAATGGCAGCTGTTACCACACATACAGATACGTTACCTTGGAGAAACCTTGCTCTCAACCTGGAAAACTCCTAGTTAGGGAAAAGAATTATAATCATTGCCAAAATTGACTTAGTGATAAAAGCAATTTACAGTAATAAATAGATTCCCTCGATTTTCAAAAACCACTTTGGAGCAATCTACTCATTTATAGCTTGGATACATCTAGGCTATTTTTTTAAAGTAGGAATTGGACAATATTCATTAAATTAGTCCCTCGGGGAAGATTACTACTAATTAATTAATTGCAAACATTTCCAGAGGGAAGGTATGTCAATTGTAAAGTAATAAAATCAGATAGTTGAAAT
Source organism: Typhlomys cinereus (assembly GCA_023101885.1). Taxonomy (NCBI): domain Eukaryota; kingdom Metazoa; phylum Chordata; class Mammalia; order Rodentia; family Platacanthomyidae; genus Typhlomys; species Typhlomys cinereus. Next base: position 811,201 of record JALPQD010000169.1, read on the forward strand.
ACTTACTCAGCAACTTTGATTACCCATTTGTTTCTAAGCAGAATTCTTTTTTTATGACAGAAAAATGGGGATAGTGGTGGAGAAAAAGCATTAGGCCTGTCCCTTGGCAATATGGTTGCAAAGCAGAAACTACCTTATAGGATTTATTGATTTTTTTAGCTGATTTATAAGACCTCTGTGGTACCAATGCTGTGTGCAGGGGCTCCGGGCCTTTCTCTTGTCTTTGCTTTAGGAAGCAAGAAAAGCAACAAGGTTTTTTTTTTCTTAAAGAAAAGGGGGGAAAAAGTGGCAAAATAAATGAAGAGGCAGGATTCTGAGTCTATCATAGCATTCCTCTACTGTGAACAGGGACAGCAAACAAATGAGCATGCTTCTAATTAAGGCCCTTTAGCTCCTGTCTTCAAAGTTGCCTGGTAGCTTTTATCAGGATGACTTCCAGAGACGAAAGTCTGCCACGTCCCCTCTCTTTCCAACCTTGGGAGATCGTGTCTTGTGCCTTATTATTTCCTTTCCGGGGACAGGCTGCAAGCACAAGGAAGCCTTGCTTCCCCCTACTCTCCACCCCCCTCCCCTCGGTGTGGATGGCACTTGGTTACTACCACCTTAGATATTTAGTAGGATTCCTAAACATGGTTATTGTGAGATGTGCCACACAAGAAAACGAAGGCAGCAGTGTACGTCACCATCCACCTCTGGCAGAACCTGCAGCTGCAGAGAAGTCTGTTTCTTGGAAAGTCTGATTCAGATTGCTGTGGTAGAATTCGCTTTTGTCTTCTCGATTTTTCGCAGACTCTCACTTCTGCAGCCGGGTGCTCTGGGCTCCCTCATCATGTCAGCTTTTCATTGCTTTGTGCAGCGCTGATTAATTTATTTGTTGGGGGAGGGGGAAATCCCCAATTGTATTTGTGTGTTCAGAGAATTTTATTGAGGCAAGCAAATACAGACCCTCTCAGTTATATTTAAGGGAGCCGTCCCTCTGAACAACATCTTTTGAAAAAATTATATAGGTTCCTTTGTTGTATTGTGCAACATGCCTCATGGTTCCTCTAGCTGCTCATTAAAACTAATATGAAACAAAGTAAAGGGAGGCCTATTTGGACCACAGAGAACACTAATCCACATTGTTTATTTGAAGTTCATATTGCTTTGTGTTAAGTGCACTGAAGATCCTGTGCGTTTGACAATAAGCTTGAAGAGTGCTGTCTCCAAAAGATAAAGAAAGAAGAAAGAGGGAGCAAATACAAAATGAAATGCTGCATTTTGTTTTGATTTAAAAGTGTCCATGATTTCCTTATGATTTGATTTTAAAAATCCACAGCTTTTACCAAGAGGCAAATGGCCACCCAAATTAGCTTCAAATGCCTTCACTTACAGACAGAACTGAGTATTGTTGAGGAAATGCTAAAATGCATTTGGAAGTACAGAGTATTTTGAGTGACTGTTTTTGAACTGAGAAGAGTGAAATTTGCTCCAATCTATGCATGAATGAACAAGCGCATCTGCACAGATACATTCATAATTTATACTGATCAGTCACCGCGGGTCTTCCCGAGTGAAGCTGAAATGAACACTAATTGTTTTGACGGAAGTAGTGTGCATGGCGAGTCCCTGGCTTGCCTGAATATATATTGTCAACATCAACACTGGCACCAAGAGGGGAAGTTGTTTTAAAAGGCAGTAACTCCCAGATGAGGGTCTTGATGCAGCTTATCTAGAAGGTGGTAAAGAAACAGAATTAACTTCTCCACAATAAAGTGTGGAGATGCTGGCATGTCTGAACTTGGTGCTAATATTGATAGCTTAATAATAACAGCAAAATCTTTTTACATTCTTCGAGTGCTTGGAATCCTACAGACTTCTACTTTGTCTTATTGAAGACTCATAGAAATACCAGGAGGCAAGAAACTAGTCCAAGATGACATGTAGCCATGGCAGAGAAGGGGCCCTCACTCAGGTCTTCTGATTTGGGATCTTTCTGGAAAATTGCATTTTACACACACACGAAATTCAGGTACAGCTAGGGAAGGTTGCCGACTCCAACTGAACTGCAAAGTCATATTTAGTGGCCCGTGATGACAGTGTAATTCAGTTCAGAAAAATCTAGAGAGATACCACTTTGAGCAAATGAGGTAGGAGACACTTCTGTGTGTTCTGTGTTCTGAGAGGGCTTACACATTCATTTGAGAGCTTTCGAAATTTGATGTGGCTTGTTTATTAAGATGGCAACTAGATGGAGCTGTGAATGATGAGCATCTGAAAACAAAAATAAAAGAAAAAGAGAAGCTGTTCTCTCAAAAAACCATGTAAGAGAGTGTCTGCATATCTAACTTAAAAAAGCAGAAATATTACTGACTGTTTTCTGCAAAGGGAAGGTCTTTCCATCTTTGATTTCTCCGTCCACAGCCAGGGTTGTTACATCACTGTCTCTCTTTCTGAACAACTCTTATGCACTGGATTATTTTTATCTTTTGAATCTTGACATATTTCTCACGATAGGCCCAGACACCTGATGTGTTTTCAAGGAATTTAGCTTTAAAGAAAATAACGAATGTATGGGTTCAAAAATCAGGGAGCAGATTTGGAAGGTAGTCTTTGGCAAAGAGGTACTTATCAGCAATGAAGGCCTTAAATGGAACAACTGTAGGTCTCAGGAGAATAAGATGCCAAGTCCTTTTTCCTTATGAGACAGGGCCTAAGTATGGCCTTCAAGCATACAGTAGGGAATGAATGAGAAGGGAACCAGACCATTGCTGATTCCAGCTCCAGAAAGGGTAGATGTTGGGATGCTTTTGCATGCAGAGCCTTAGCAGAGGTGCTGCTTGTGAAATTGATAAAGATGGTATTTTGCCATCTTGACTGCAAAGAATTTCACTGCCATGGACAGTAAACTTCAATGAAAACATGAGCCACATTAGGCCATGTGTATTCTTATCTGACGTGTGCAACTCTCCCAGCGGGCTTTTTCATTAGACTTCTTCTAGATTACAATCTGGGCATTAAGCTGAACATGATGGTGCATACCTGAACTCAAGAAGCGAGGCAGGTGGATTGCTAGTTTGAGGGGCCTCTACTTAGACCCTTACTCAAAGAAACCAACAAGCAAAACTGCACACACACACACACACATGCACACATGAGATTTAGAGCTGGTCTCCCCTTCAGTGCCACCTGGGGCCCTGATACTTTAGGGATGTGGGGACTGTTTGTGATGTCATATGCTGGCCAAAATAATTTATGACAAATGTTCACAAATCAATAAAAATATAAGAAGTATATCATTTTTACAGAAAAAAAGAGAGAGAGAAACACATGAGACATGCCCATTAAGACATGGCCATTCTAATACCTGCATGTCTGCTCGGGTCTGCAATTAAAAACATTCTGGTAATAAATCTCCTTTGCAGTCTCTTTGAATGCTTTTAACTTTCCTGAAGGTTCAAATTGGTATCCCAAAAATGTGCCAGGAGTTTCACAAGGTATTTTATAGACTCATAAATAAATACGGCAATTAATCTATGCTATATTTCTTTCATATTTGATGGCAATTTATTAAGGCATTCACCCATTCGATGCACAAAAACTCTAATGCACTTAAAATCGGATTTCAAACCAAACATTTTATGGGAAAATATAGTATTGATCATCCATTTAAAGATCTCATGAAGATGATTCATAACCTGCTGTAAAAAAAGATCTCATGAGGACCTTACAAATGAGCAGGGTGGAGGAAGAGTCTATTCATGAAACCAGGGCTATTGGATCTGTTCCTCTTGTTTTCCTCATCTGTCTGTGAGTTTTTCCAGCACTGATTACTTTTGCATGCTGCTGTTTTATAAGAAAAACCCCCTTCTGTAACATTTTTCATAGTGACAGGTTGTGGGATTTCACGGTGATTTTTTTTTCTACTGCAATTTTCTCTGACATACCGACTGCAGAAAGGTATTCAGGAGCAATAGAAGGTGTCTGTTACTTCAGAGCCCAGGATTTCGGATGGGCCTGGATTAGTCACTTGGTTTCTGTGGCAAAATTACCTGGCAAAAGCAACTTCAGGAAAGGAGCATTTATTGTGGATGGAGGGTCAAATCCATCAAGGGGAAGGTCATGGTGACAGGAGTGTGAGATGGTCAGCAGGAAGCAGAGATGACTAACTCTCACTCCTTCTTTTCCTCCAAGTTTAACTCCTCTTTCTCTTCCTCCTCCTTCTCCTGCTGCTTCTCCTCCTCCTCCTGTCTAAGATCCTAGCCCTTCAGGTTGGTTTTCCCTCTTCAGTTAACCCTTTCTGGAACACCCTTTAGAAGCATCTTCTGGATGCTTCTACCTTCAGTCAAGTTGACAATGAAGATCACCCACCACAGTCTCTGTCTTACATTTTAGCATTGGTGAATGGTGGTGTCTCCATGGGATCTCATGCCTCCGATGTGGTCCCGAGGTTCTATAAATGCTTGGGTGTCTTTTGTACAGGTGCACTGTAAGAAGTTAGAACGGAAGACAACCTGAGGGTGCTGGCCCTTCTCTTGTGAGGCACACATCTTATACAGCCGAAACACACATGATGTCCATTCAGCAGATGCTTATCTGTAGGAGACAAGGACTCAGAGTTGAACAAAAGCTTATTGTTGCCCTTGTGCAAGCTGCATTATAATGTGTTAAATACTCTGAAATTATCACGCATTTAGCTATTTGGCAGCATCATGATTTTGGGGAAAAGGCCTGATTTTTTTGTGTTAATTTTCTTTAATCTTTTATCAAACATTTATTGAGCAATTGTTGAAAGAATACTGAATTAGGGACTGGAGATTTAATGATCAACAAAATAATTAGCATCCCCTGATGCAATGGACTTAGAGTCTACTATATCTAGATACAGTAGCCATATGGAAAACAGATAGCCCAGGCTTCATTTTATAAAAGTTTAAATTAGGAACATATCACTTGTCTAAGATAATAGAACTAGAGTAGGCAATCTAAGATTTGAACTCAAGTCGATGGCTTCAAAATCTTGGGAACATAAACTAACTCAGATTAAATATCTAAGTGCCAAGATGATGTGGTTCAAGACCTCACATAATACAGGGATGGTCCAAGCTGCTTGGTTGCTGTGGTTGGCTTCCCCTAATCTTTTTTTTTGTCGATGGAAAACCAAATATTTGAACTGTAATGCCAATAAGTTGGAAAGTAGAGATATTTTAGTCTGCTTAGCACCAATATTCAACTCACACAGTGCACACTTGCTTCAGTGGTTGAGTCCTAATAAATGTACAAATGAAAAACACATCTCTCTTAAACATTGGCTGGCAGGAAAGGAGGAAGGAACATACTCTGGTGCAATTCTAGGGCACTGATCCCTCAGTCATTTGCAAATCCATGTACATTTTTTTGCCACACACTCGAAGCTTCATACCTTGCTCTCCTGAGTTCTCCTAATCACTCAGAGGTCACAGAGTTCTCACTTTCTTCACAGAAGAGTTAAGCACCAGTCACACAACTGATTAGTATCAGAGACAAATCAGGAATATGAAGTGTTTGTATTACTGCCTGATCTGCTTGCAGGCTTCGATACTTACAGAAATAAAAGCAACATGAAGGGTCTAGGAAAGATCTGACCTCGGAGTTCTAAGCAGGCTTTTGGTGGCCGCCCAGGACCACTCTTCTCATTTCTAGGAAGGGGCAACTTGCTTTTCCAATTTTATTTTGCAATTGAGTTTCCTTAGGCAGTGTTAAAGCCAGCGCTTCAGGCTTCCTCAGATCTGTTCCCACCATGACTTCCAAGGAGAAGAGGAGTCTGCTGTGTGAGCAGCATAGACCCCAAGCCCCGTGAGAGCCACTGCATCTGCCGTGTGGAGTCACCAGCAGCGTCTCCTCATCTGCAGTTCTGAACCTCTCTGGTCCAGACCCGGCATCCTGCAGACGGATCGGTCAAGTTTGTTCCAGGCATTCACTGCTCTTCATCTGCAGAGATAGAATAAAACCTATCTCATGGCTGGGAGAAAATGGACTTGACAGGGACAGTATGAAATACACGAGCAGGATTAGACTGTCAGTACAGGCTGCAGGCCATAAACCATTTCCTGTGTCACTCTTAGGCTTGAGGGCAGGGGTAGAGCAGAGGGGAAACCTGCGACAATAATTATGAAATATAAATTTATATAGATATAACGGGAGCCTGAGAGTGGATAGGAGCCAGTAAAACTCCTTTTACATTATCAACACCGAGGGGATCTGGTGAAGCAGTATGGGGATTAAGGGCATCTTTTTGCCTTGAATCTAATTTATTACTCTAGATGGTGCACTTAAACAAAAAGGGAAAACTGATACTTGGTTGTTTCTCTGTAAAAGTTAGAAGTGAGTAATGGGAGGGTCCTGTTCTTGGTTGTTAAAGTGCGATGGTGAAAACATGGTAGTCGGCATTGAAGGGAGCCCAACACAGAGCTCTTGAACCAGCTCCAGTTCAGCCTTTGCTTGCCTGGGAGGCTTTCTACCTACAAGACTCTTCCTCTGTGGGAACCTCAGTTTACTTACCTGAAAATGGAGAAATTATGGTTGAAAGAGGCCCCTTGGGTTTATATATTTATGGAAGTCAGATTAATACTACTTCCTTTTCTGGTATTATAAACTCTTTCTGCTACTTTTAAATGTGGACTTTGGAAAAACATCTTTTTTCTGTGTGTGTGTGTGTGTGTGTGTGTGTGTATCAGAGGGAATTGTATATCCCTGTGGAGGACCAAGGGTGACTTCAGGAATCATCATGAGTTGCTTCTACCTCCTTTTTGCTTCACTCTGGGATTTTCCCAGGTTTTGCCCACCAGAGCAAAAAATATAGACCACCACTATTTTTGCCCGGTGTTTTTATGAAGGACCTGGGATCTGAACTCAGGACTTTCTGCTTGCAAAGCAGAGTCATAACCCCTGAGCCATCTCTCTAGTCCAAAATACATTTTTGTTTTGTTTTAGAGTCTTGCTTTGTAGCTAGGTTTGCCTGGAACTTGTTGTACAGCCCTGGTTGGGCCCAAAATCACAATCTCCTGGGTACTGGGATGCCAGGTGCACACCACTGCCCCTGGGGCTGCACAGGTCTTTCTGCCTTCAGTGGTGCATCTTTAGAAAGCACAGACAGCCCCACTTACCTCCTGAACATCTGATCATGCTTGCAATGGAGTTGATATTGTTACTCAAGAAAGCTGTAAGGCGAGAAGTCATTCAACTAGCTAAAGGATACACTGGGGGCTGGGAAGATGGCTGAGTAGATAAGGAGAGTGCTGCCCAGGCATGAGGACTAGCGTTTGGTCTTCAGAACCCATGAAAAGACAGGCAGTCATGACGTCTACCTGTGATCCCAGCACATGGGAGGCAGAGATAAAGAATCCTCAGGACAGGTTGGCTAAGTAGCCTAGCCAATCAGCAAGCTGTGGACTCTGCCTCAGTAAATGAAAGGTGATCAAAAAAGATACCTAACACCAATTCTGGGCCTCACACATATACCTATACACATGTAAGCAAGCAAGAAAGCACACACACACACACACACACACACACACACACACACACACACATGCAATGTTGCGTGGCACGTTGCACTCAAAAAACAGCCACCACCTTTGTTTTGAGATTATCAGGATACCCATTGTCCATGAACTCCTCAGAGACAGAGGGAGGTAGAGAGTGTTATTGGACTCTCATCTGCTGCTCTGGTGTGGCCTCAGGTAATTACACTCTAGCTGAACGTGCCCACCCACTTGCCTACACATGTGGGGGGTTAAGAGGGGCTGGAATGCACATGCCCACTCATGTGCCTGAATGTATGAGGGTTGGAAAGGGCTAGAATGCATGCACATGGGGGCCTGTGCATGTGCTTGTGCATATGCCGCCCACGTGCCCACACATGTGAAGGATGGGAGGAGCCCCAGAGTATATAAACTGAGGGAGAGTCATTGAGAAAGTTCCATCTAGGCAGCAACCAAGAGATCCTGAATCATGCTTGGTGAGCTGCCCCCACTCCTGTAAGCTCCTGTTAAGCCCAATAAACTGGTTGGTTTGCCATCAATTTGATGTCATGAAGCTCCTATCTGGGATGGGAAGATGGTTGTGTGGCATCTCCCCAGGAAAAATAATTCACACAACACACACACACACACACACACACACACACACTGTGGGTAAGATGAGGTTAACTGCCCAAATGTGCTTGTCCCTGTGCTCTGCTTGCTAGAGTGGCCTTATACAGACATGGACACTATTTTGTGGGTTCCTAGCACTGCGTTCTCTGGGGGAGAAGAGCATGCGATGTGACCCAATTCTGGCCAGTCAAACTTGAGAAATCTTTCTTGTGATGATTGGCATCACAAGAAATTATAGCACTCATCCAATCACCCATGCATCCATCTGTTACCCACTCATCCATCCATCATCTATTTACACAACCACCAATCCTTCCATCTCTCCATCCACTCTATCCCTCAGTCCATCCATCCACCAAACTACCTAGACATCCACCCATCCACCCATCCACACATTCACCCATCCATCCAGAAATGTTCCTTGAATTCTTACTCTGTGCAGGGTAAGGTTTGGGATGCTGGGATATGCCTGTAAACAGAGGAAAATCCACACCCACACAAAGATTGCACAATAGAATAAAAGAAGGATGATAAGCAGGTAGACACGTAAGATATGCAAATAGTAAATGAAGGTAAATTCCATGGAGAGAAAAATAAGCAAAAAAGAAGTTTATCAAGAGCACAGGGATGAGACAATTGTGCAGAATTCCTGGGACTAGGGAACCAGAAAATCACTGCTCCTGTTGCCCTAACTATGGGGACAAATAGCTATTTATACTTAAATCTCTTAATTTGGCTTCACTTATAGCTGAATGAGTTCTGGAGACAGTTTAGAAGGAGTGTGAAGATACAAATAAGTCATCTAAAGGTTGCATCCTCACTCCTCAGAGGAATCTTAACAGATTCTTGACTGTCTTCCAGAAATTCTCTATGCTATTAGCATATAAGTTATTATGCACGCCTTCCCCACCCTTACCATATGTATGCACACATACGAGCTCTCTGGGTCTACAATGGTTGTGATACTGGATCTCAACTGTTATCTAGTATACTGTATGAACGGTCTTATTATTTGCTAGCCATATGTTCCTGAATATGTTGCTTAGTCTCTGTGTTTTGATTTCCTCCTCAGTAAAGTGGGGGTGATAAGCCTGCCATGCAGTTTTTTGTGGTAATATGTAAGTTACTATATAAAGCATATTGAGCTTTCCAGGATACATTCTACAGTATTCTAATAATTTCTAATAGTAATCTAATAATAATAAAGTATTCTAATAATTTCTTTGTTACTTAACAGTCTACTTGTAGATCTTTCCAAGTTGACAGAAAGGGCTCACTGCTTTTAAAAGAATTTTGCTTATTGGAGAGAGAGGTGCATGGTGGAAAGACTACATGCATGCCATGGTACATGGGTAGAGATCAGAAGTCAGTTCTCTCTTTATACCACACGGGCTTCTGGGGCTTGAACTCAAGTCGACAGGTTTCCAAGAAGGTACCTTATCCACTGAACTACCTCACCAGCCCAAGGGCTCCTTTGTTGATGCTTGTGTAGCAGTTCTCAGTATTGAAGAGATAGGACATCTTTTGGTGTCCACAGGACATTTTGATATCTATTCTTGATGGAGGATCAGGATCTAAACAAATTCATGTGCACATGGAATCTGCCCAACAACACATGGACACATATGTTGACATGGGACGTCTTTTCTTCCATGCTAGCCCTCCTGTTGTTCACTTCTCTCCCTCCTTTCTGACTGCATTGGCTTTCCCCTTCAGTTAGGTGGGGGTCAAGCATATACACGAGGTAACCCAATAGCCTCTTCTTCAACCCTTAAGAACTGATTCTATCTAGACTCTTTTCCTTTGAGGTCAGAGGTCCTTGTATAGAGGCATATGATAGCTAATCTGGCAACGTTAATCCTTGAAGAAAGAGGTATTTAAATAACAACTGACCCAATTCAAGACAAGGTATTGAATCAATCAGAATTGTAATATAATGGGGGACTGGCCAGGAAGGGCAATAGGAGCAGCTTAATCCTGAATAATCTTTGTACAAAAGCTGGAAATGACTGGGTAGAAACTGACTAGCTGGGTTCTCAGCAGAGAGGTTAGAATCCAAAGTATAAAGTCAGGATTCCAAGAATTAAGGATCACTATACTAAGACTGAGGAGCAGATGGAAGGAGAAGGAGAGGGCTGGGAAAGGCCTAGAAGGTGACGGATTCCAGAGTCAGCAAAAGAAGAGTGGCAGCTCCTGGCCCCACCAGGGGGTACAGAGGTTTCTAGAATTATTAATCCCAGATGTAGGAATTCAAATGCTGCCTTCTCTGCTACCCAGGTCCACCATTCTCCCCTGGGTGTAACCCTTGGGGTCGGGGGAGGAAAAAAGAAAGACAGGATGCAAGATTCTTTGGGCACTGTAATAGAAGGACAATGTGGACTCCAATGTTGGAAGTTAAATCCATGATAAAGACAGTGTTTCCTTCCAGGGGGCTGCTATTAAGATGACTATCACAGTTAGATAAAGGTATCAACTTGACAGTCAAGGGTTCAAGAGCTGTGGGCACATTTGTAAAGATTTGGTAGTTGAGTTGAGCTCCCAAGCACACCTGTAGAAATTGTCCGATCAACAGGGAGGCCTAGGCCATGATGGGTAGGGTTAATCTCTGGGCAGGTGAATAAGATGGAAGGAGCTAGTTAAGGAAGTTGGAATCCTTTGGTATACTTTGCCAGACATTTGTCTTGACAGGTAAGGTTTGTCCCTCTCTCGGTACTCCTGTGGATATAGTATGGTCAGTTCCCTTAGCCCTTGTGTGATGTGGACTCCCTTACCAAGCTGAATTAGAACTGTAACTGGACCCTCATAAGAGAAAATAAACCTTTTGTTCCCTCAAGTTGTTTCCTCAAGTTGCCTCTTCACATGAAAACAGAGAGAGAGAGAGAGAGACCGAGAGAGAGACAGAGAGAGAGAGAGAGAGAGAGAGAGAGAGAGAGAGAGAGAGAGAGAGAGAGAGAGAGATTTGACCTATTTTATTGTGCAGTATCTTTGTGATTACTTGTGATCACAGGAGGGTGGGGGTGACAACACAAACTTGTGAACTGAAAGTTGGGGAGCCCCATTATGGGCCAAAGAGACCCTTATCGCATTTTAAAATGGCAGATTGTTAAACTTCAGAAATTATAAGGATAATCTTCAAGATTGCAGAGAGTTGCTCTCCACTCAAGTCATGGCATCAGGCAGTGAGCTGGATCCAATCCCTAAGAAGTTTAGACTTCATAATTTATGAAGGTAATAGGGAGCCAACAAATCCATTCAGCTCACATGAAATATTTCAAGTGAGGCACAAGGGGACTGGAGCAGATCTTAGTGAAGATGGATTTACATCTAGCAATAAAATTCCACCACCAGTAACCTTTGCACTTAGGTCTGGATTTTGTCTGGATCTTAAAGCTTTTATACGTGTTTAAGAGCATGAACTATGTATGGGTTGGAATTTCTCTTGCCTTCTCCCCTGGGACAGGGATGCCAAGATAAGGTTGGAGGACCTACTACCTTTTATTCCTTTGCCTTGAATGTGTTGCCTCATTCTTCCAAGAGAACTTGGCATTTCAGCTCCTTGGGTGATGTAGTTGACCTTTCTAAACTCCTGTGCCCTTGACTGTGAAGGGAGGTATTCTTAATGACCTTCCTGAGCACTAAATCCACACTGTATCTGTGAGTATTTTGTAAAGTAACAAATGAACAAATACCATAATTGAATGTTTCAGGGGCAGACAACCCTTGCTTTGGGTGGCAAGCTTTGGCTTGGGGAAACTGCTTCACTCATCTGAGCCTGAATGTCCTCCTGTATAGAGGGGGAACAATAGTGCCCATCTCTTGGTTTATCATAAGGGTCAAGTTAAGATGCATTTAATTATCTCCTAAGAAGTGCAAGCTCAGCACCAAGTCTGTGGTAACCAACTCCTAACCTCTATGACATGCTCAGGAAGTCAATCCTAACATCCACAGAGAATGCAGGGCTCCCTGGGGACTAACTGGCCTTTGAAGCCTGTTTGTGATAGCTACTTTTCATGTTTTCCTATATGCATTTCTCTACCAATCCTGAGTATGATAGGGACAACATTTCTAAATTTTCCTGTAAGTTTAAAAATGTTTCCAGCTTGTTATTGACCAACAGAGTCACTTCTGGGCCGAGAGAGTGAGACAACTCTGTATTAGATTTCCACCGTCCCCTTTCCTTGCTTCTGAAACTGTGAGGAATTTGAGTTGACGTGTTAACATGGCGGAACCTCCCTGGATGGAGAGGAGCTGATTTTGAGAACTCTCAGACTTACATGACTTAAATCACTGAGAAATGGAAGATATTTGTTATTGCAGCACATCCTTGCTTATTCTAACTGATACAGTATTAGATTGCTTACTTGCTGTTTTAGTTTTGTCACACATTTCTGTAACAAAATGCTTGGCCCAAGCAACTTAGGGGGAGAGTTTTATTCTAGCTTACAAATCCAAATTACAGTCCATCTTGGCAGGGAAGTTACATCAGCAGGAGCTGAGAGAATTGGTTCCATCACATCCTGCAGCAAGAGCAGAGACCAATGAATCAATGAATACTTGCTTGCTTGCCTAGCTCTCTCCATTTATATATAGTCCCTGACTACCTTACCTAGGGAAATGAACCTGCCTGTGATGGGCTGGGTCTTCCCACATCATTTATGCAATCAAGATAATCCCATACAGGCATGCGATAAATAATAATATCAATTCATAAGCTTGGTAATGAGTTAACTTGTATCAAATACTCAGCACAGGGTTTGGCCCACAGGAAACACTTGATGACTGGTGGAAGCAATGACACTAGTAAGGGCAAAGGTGTATGAGTAAAGGAATCCAGACTATCTCCAGCTCTGGATAGTGAGAACTTTTCCTGATACATGTTGATACATGATTTTTTCTGTGTGTATCAATTAATGCCAATAAAATGCTAGCATTTTTGGTTGTCTATGTGACTCATTGGTTTATAGATGAGGAATAAATATAATAAATATTTATTTATGGCTCTCATTTTAGAAAACTACTAATCAGAATGTTCAACCTGCAGTTAACACAGCTATTCTTAGCGCCATTGTTACCTTCTTGAATTTAACACGAATATGAAGTCAGGCTGCAGCTAGATTCTGCCACTACAGGGGGGAACATGACTGGCCTGTGACCTTATGGAACTTATACACATACTATATTACGACAATAACCTTGAATTCCTGACCTCACCCCAGCTTTATAGCAGTGGAATGAATTTGAGCAGTAGCACCAGGGAGATTGACTGGGAATCTTAGTCTTTGCCACTTTGGGGTAAAATTCTCAACTCCTGCTAACCTTAGGTTCTTGTTCATTAATGATAGATAACCGGGGTTGGAGATGTGGCTCAGGGGTTAAGCCTCAGGCTTTCAAGCAGAAAGACCTGAATTTGGATCCCAGATCCCATATACATATACCAGGCAGAAGTGGGAGTGGTCTGCAAATCCAGCCCTGAAAGAAGGAGCCTGGGAAATCTCAGAGCAAAGAGGTAGAGCAATCCAGGATGATTCCTTAAGTCATCCTTGGGCCTCCACAGGCACACATACTCCAGTGCTCTTTACTAAACACACACACACACACACACACACACACACACACACACACACACACACACACGTGCGCACACATGCATGCACACAAAAAATAAATAAAGGTAGACAACTAATATTGTAATGTTGTAAAAATTAGTGATACATGTAATCCACATTGGGCAGAACTTAGTTTTCGATAGATGTACAAGAAATAGCAGCTATTATGTCTCTCTAAAGTCAAAGATTCTGCATCATTTGGTGTTGCCAATACTCGAATCTATGTTTATGAAATACAATGCCAGGAAAAACTTGTGCTGCTTTTAATGGCATTTAAATATTTGCACATTTTAAACATACTTTAGGCTTATGCAGAAACTTTGATTTATCTAAAATAAGAATTTAAGTCATATGGTTTTGCTACTCAAAGTTTTGAATTCCTGCCCAATTGCTATCATTGTTTGGGTGAGGCTCCTTCTGACTAGCTTTATTTTTATTTTTATTTTCTGGTTCCTATTCCTATTCCTCTTCCCATGATAAGTGCGTAGGTGATGGACATGAAACAGATGATATGCTTTAAGTGTTTTTTTTTAATGAAAATTGAACTATAATGAGAATTTAGCTGTTTTCTTCTTTCCTTGTAAAGCTTTTTATTCTTGTAACTGTCCATATTTCCCTATGTGTATTTAATTTATTGTTCCTCCCTACTGTATAATATTCTCCATAGTCACTTTTTATTAACCAGGAAAATGGATTTAGTAGAATACCTTTGTGTCCCAGCTGTGTCTAGTGTGCTAGAAAACTTGTCATTATTGTGTTCTGGGCAAATCAATCATTAAATTGTGACCGTCTGATGCTATTAATGATGGTTGTACCTGTCTACTTACCCATGCTGAGTAGGAATGAAGTGAATGCAAGTTCTTTGATTTCAAGCCTCTGTTGTGTGTGTGTGTGTGTGTGCTCATGTGCATGTATGCTTTTGGCTATATTGTACTTTCCTGTGTTTTAAATAAATATTCCAATTTACATAATTGAAGTGCATTTCCATGGTGCATGAAAATGTAAACTCAGGGCTATGATGTCAATTAGAACAATTCATATCCTACAGCAAAAGAGAAAAGCCTTGAGTGGAGGGGCAGGCAATCTATATTCGAGTTTCGCTTTTGCCTCCTGCTGGCTGAGTGATTTTGCCAAGCCATTTAGCCTCTTCCACCAAGTGGAGAATAGTAAATGCGGGGGTGTCATGAAGCTGAGATGACATCACAATTAGACATGTGGGAGAAATGTGGCATTGTATCTACAATTATGTATTCAAATGTAGAATTCCGGGATTGTGTGATGTCAGCTCATAGCAAGCACAACTCGGAAGCTGCTTGTTCCATCCAGCGGCCATGTGAAGCATCACTGATCAGCCAGACATGGCCTCATGACCCTTTCAAGTTGGCATGCCAGAGATTACTACCAACCTCCTAGAGCTGGCTTAACCCCAAATATCCTATTTGCCATTTCTGAGTCTCCTGGGGAAATGGTAAAGACACAGCATTCATATTGGTCCTCAGACAACCAGAAATCAAGGAGAGGGACACACACACTGACAAAAAAATGAAACCATGACACATCATCACAGAGCGCAGAGTAAATGGGATGAGGCCACTGTTTGACACAAGATAGAGTACCTCAGAGCAGGGCACAGTCTAGTCTCAAAGGACTCCATCTTTTGAAAGAAGGCACTGAAAAATTCTGTTGTAAACAATCCATCACAAGTTGCAACTCCTACTTATTATTAATTATTATTGCTTTTGTTACCATCTTGGTACTGGGGGTTGAACCCAGTTTCTCAGGTCTCACACATGCTAGGCAAGCTCTCTATTGCTATTCTATATTCTAGTCTTTTGCAAGATTTATTTTTCAACAGCACTTGCTAAGTTGCTCAGGCTAACCTAGAACTTTTATCCTCCTGTTTAAGCTTCTGGAGTAGCTGGGAATCTAGACACACACCACCATGCCTGGAATGATCTTCCTATTAAAGATGTGGGAACTGTGGTTTCACGAGGTTGAGTGTCTGGCCAATGTTCACATAACTGGCAAGTGAAGTGGATTTACCGTTGGCTTAGCAAGCAGTGGGGAGTCAGTAACTATTCTGAGCAAAGTAGAGATGCTGTCGGCAGAAAAAGAAGAGAGGGAAAATTCTACAACTAAATAATTGCCCTCTGGGGAATGAAAATATTGGTCATTCCAGTATAAGCTCCCTGTGTATTTTGTGTAAACTCGATAAGATCTTGGGGCTTTGCGTTCTCAATGATGGCTTTGGGAAAGCACTTTTGCGAAGCCTTTAACCATGAACTTCTTGGGATGCAAGTTCCACTAGCTCAGGGAACCTCGTGATGATTAAGCATCTCTAAGCTCAAGAGCTCTGTCATCTCCACGACTACCCTGAGGTTGTCATCTCAGCCACCCTGCCTGGCAGTGGCCACTGGTCCAGCCCTCCAAACTTGGTGTTGGGGTTGGTGGTCCAGCATCCTGATTTCTTACCCTCCACCAGTGGGAGGTATGGTCTTGAGCACACAGGATCCCTCTTGAAGCAAACTCTGGTAGAAAAGGCATACGGTAGCTGGATCTTCCTCCTAAATCGAGGGCAATGGATCTTTTTAAGTCCAGGTCCTTATTCCCAGTTCATGATTTCAGAGCCAGGTTTACCATCATGAGTGACTAAAGGTGACTGCTTCCCTAAGAGAGTTTGGGACAGTTAGAAAGTTGGGAGCACATGCTTGACCAAAGACAGATCCAGGACAGGTTCTGCATCCCATGTCCTCCCAAAGAAGTACATTAGATGAAGGACTTAACCTCTCCAGAATTCAGTTTCCTCAACATAAAATAATCACATTAACTCGTTAGGGTTGTCGTCAGAATTTTTGAACTAAGGTGTAGCTATTATGACCAAGAATGGGGTAGTCTCATTGCAACAAGGAACTCCAAAGTCTTGTGAAGCTGCTTAGCATAGGGACCCCCATGTGCAGACAGCCTCACTACCACTGCTCTGAACCCCACTCTTCTATTAGGAACATTCTGCCTGCAATTGCTGTGCCCACCCTAGGGAACCCCAGTTGAGTTGTGGTTTGCAGAAGTACCTTTACATTAGTCTGTCATGGGGAGTGTTCACACATTTCAATGCCCAGGTTCACCCTTAGTCCCATCAGCTCAAAACCTCTGAGGGTGCTGCTCAGGGATCAGTAATTCTTATAGCTTCCTAATAGGGTTGGGGCTAGAGGCAGGTGAACAAGCCACACGGTTGCCAATTTAAGGAGATGTTCACTCTGAGTGGGTAGGGGAATCTCACACACATGTACCCCCAGAGTGAGCTGCCTCCTTCAAAGCCACACTCAGATACCTCGTTGGACTCACCTGGTTTTGGCTCTGCTTCCCAGGACTGTCCTGGGGCTGCTGCTATTAGCAGGCAATAAAGCGACAGATGCCTTCAAGGATGGAAGAGGTGTGACTCCCAGTTACCTTCCCCTCTGTTCCTCACCTCATTTGCTATGACAAAACACCTGACAAGAAGCTGACTGAAGGAAGAAAGGTTTTCTGTGGCGCACAATTCCAGGTTGCAGCCCATCATGGTAGGGGAAGCTCCAGCAGCAGGAGCCTGAAGCAACTGGTCCAATCCCATCCACAGTCAAGAAATAAGAAACAGACAATGAATGCATGCGCACTTGCTTGCCAGTGCTCAGGTTGCTTGCTTCATTTTAGGCAGCCCTGGGGCCCTGGAATCAGGGAATGGTGTCACCCATATCATAAGACAGACCCTCACAGGCATGCCCAGAGGCCAATCTTAATTTGGAGGATCTCTTCTCAGGTGGGCTCAGAGGCCTGCCTCCTGAGTATTTCTTCCAGCTGTTTCCTGCAGCCCCCAAGCATTCCTGGCCTTGCAGAAAAGCATCCTTGGCTCAGAATAGACCCTATAATCCTCAACGGCTGCAGACAGCAATATCACTGTGTTGGACAACCTAGGGTCACAAGGTGACTGAAAGCAGGATGAAAGCCTGGTAGCTCTGCTTGCATTTCGTGTCTGTCTCCTACTCTCTGGGTCACTGATTACCTGGAGGCCTATAGTCACCCGAAGAGTGTCTGCCTATAACCCAGTTGCAACTGACTTATCTCTCACTCCTTCAACATCACATTCACAAACAAATGTAAATGTAGCTGAGGCATTTAACCATCATCTTCTTGCAGTGCCTTAATTCAGACCCCCACTCCTCCATGGGTGCTGTTGCAGTTCCTTTGCTTGCTGCTGTGAGACACTACTTATACAAAAATAACTTTGGGGAGAAAAGAACATTTATTCGGCTTATGGTTCCAGAGGAGATACAGTTCATTCTGGTGGGAATCCCACAGCACACAGGCATAGCTGGTGGCAGAAGCGGGAGGCTGGTTGAGTTATCACCGCCATCAAGAAGGTAAGAACTCAAGAGCAAACTAAAGGAAGTAGCACCGGGCTGGCAGCAGCTACCTCGACTTGCCTGCCCCATGTGATATATCCTCCTCCAGCAAAGCTCCACTTAGAGGTGCCACAACCTTCCTGAACATTAACATCGACTGTGGGAGGCAACTCATATTCAAACCAGATGTCTCTGAAGATCTCCAGTCTCTATCACAGTCAAGCCTTATTGGACAGAGCGCTCCAGAGGAAGCCAATTATCTATGATGGTCAGACCACACCCTGGAGCAGAAACAATTATCAACCTAGAACCCACTGCCCCCTCTAGCAACACGGTGGTCTTCAGGCCACCTTGTAGAACCAAAACTGAATTAGTGATAAGCCACACCACACCTTAACCTGGACTACTTTAGTTTTGCATAGTGCTTGCCCTTCTGTTCCAATTATAAACAGATTTAAACCTTAAACTCATGTCAGTACCCCAAACATGAACTTGAGGGCCTCAGGACCCCCTCCATAAATTCCTCTCCTTAATGCACAATGATCAAGTCCATCGTCTCTGCTTTTTACTGCTACTTGTCTACTTATCTCTTTAAATTTATTTTATTTTATTTTATTATTTTTGCACAGGTGTCGGCATGTCTCTGTATGTGTGTGTCTGTGTGTATCAGAGGGCACTGTATGTATCAGAGGTCCAAGGGTGACTTCAGGAATCACCCTGGATTTCTTCTGTCTCCTATTTGCTTTGCTCTGGAGTTTCCTGGGTTCTGCCTTCCAGGTCCAAAAGTATAGACCGCTGTGATTTCTGCCTGGCATTTTATGTGAGATCTGGGATTTGAACTCAGGACCTTCTGCTTGTGAGGCCTGGGCTTAATCCCTGAGCCATCTCTCGAACACAACTTGTCTCTTTAATTGGCATGTCAGGATGGGTGGCCAAGATGGTCCTTTGGGACTCCCAGTCCTCTGACTTTTCCCTAAAACTGCCACCCCAGGTACATTTGTTATGCTTTGTCATGGCATAGAGAGCAGTGGCTATCTGAGAAAGTGGTGGCCATGCTTGTTCATTTTAAACAGGTGCGAACAGATGAGTGGACCTTCGCTTTGTCCCCGAGGAATGGCCTGGCTCTCCCCTAAGGCCCGTTGAAAAGCATTGCTCTCTCAGAGCTGGCATAGTGGCAGGAACAGACTCTCAGAGCAGCACCTTGCACACAGTAGGTGCACAGGTGACATTTCTTGGGCTGAGCTCCCTATGACTCCTGGTCCTCAGACTCCCATTCTCAGCCTTCAAGGAAGACCCTCCCAAGAGAAGACCCTGATGACCTCACCATAGGTCAGGTTGTGCCAGGGCTTGTTGCTGCTACACAAGTGAGATGGCTAGGATGAGCCTGTGGTTTAAGAGCGGCAGAAGATTGAGGTGTCCAGCAAGGGTGGCTTCCAGGTCCCTGAGGCTACTGCAGTACTACACACTACCTACATACACTATACTGTAACACCACCACAGTTGGTATCATAGGCCCCTATGAGAGTTTGAGACAGGGGGAAAGAGTGTTGGAATAAAAGCCCGGAATTCAACTTGACGCGGATATACTTCCTGCTGCCTCTTTTGGAGAACATGTTTCTATGAAAGAGGCCCATGATTCAGACCTGTGCAGCAACCCAAATCTTCTTTTATTAAAATGCTTTGAGCTTCAGGATACCTGAGAGTTAAGCTGATCTGTCTGGGAGAGTGTGTTTGCCTAGATACTTTGTCTCCTTTAAAACAATACTAAGAGATGGGCTTTATGTCACTCCACTCTGCCGGCTCTTGCAGCTTGTAGAAATGAGGCGAGGAGAAGAAATCACTGGTCTCTGATACCCTAGACATTCAGAACTGTCACACCCTTCTAGTCCCCAGCACTTTGCACGCTGGAGCAAAGAAAGCTGTTTTATTGTTGTTTGTTTCGTTTTTTAACCACGTCATCTATGAAGACATAGTGCCAGGCTTCAAGATGAAGGCAGCATGTGTAGCTCATTGCGGAGTACAGATGCTGTGGCCTCCTCCACAGCAACAGTCTTCAAGGATGAAAGATTGTGCCCAGATCATTTATTTATGTGAAAAAAAATCAGGCCTCCTTCTCCTCCCTGTTAATCAGCTAGGTTTTTTTTTTTCACATTGTGTTCAAGCTCATTAGCATTCAATAGATAAAATACCTACATTTGACTATTTTGCAAAGGAAGAAGGGAGCAGGGGACCCTGGTGGCAAATCCTTTAAAGCGATTGCTTCTACAGGCTGCGAGCACAGTTCTGTGTTTGTCTGAGCCCGTAAAGGTGTCTGGGAACATATCACCGTGGTTCCCTCGGCATCCCTCCCACATAAATCAACACCCCCTTTAAGTGGTACAATATGTATTATTTTTCCCCTGTGAACTTGGGGCCTCATGCACGTGATTCTCCAACAGCAGGCAACGGATGGCACGTGGGCGACATCAGTATTTCTAATTTGAGAATTCACTAAAAGAAATGTTGTGTTTAAATCTGCATGAACGTGGGGACTCATCCGCGAGCGGTTCCAGATTTGAAGAATTGCCTGAGCCCTGAACTTGGCTGTTTAAATATCTCTCACTTGGGTTGCCACAAAGAGCCTTTGTGCGCTCTTCTGCGAAGCCGCGGGTGCGGATTATCTGTTCTTACACATCTTATTTTAAGCATCAGTAGCAATGTGTACCAAAGGCAAATTTATGTTTAGAGCTATCAATAAAACATACCAGAGAATCTGCTAAATTAGTAATCACGAAAACCTACGTGGTTCTCTAGCTCATGATTTTTTCCTCTCTCTCTTTCTCTCTCTCTTAATATTACAAACCAACTTTTTCAAGCATTTGCCTTTGGTGGGAGGGTGGTCTCCTAAGACAACATAGACTTAAATGTCTCAGAGGTACCTCAAGGCCTTCTTTTTGGTTTGGGGTGTCGAGGGAACACTAAACTAAAATCTAATCATGGTCTTAAGTTCAATGGCTTCATGTGCTGCCACAGGCTTTGCAGTGAGATGCCCATCAAGGGGAAGTGGGATTTTTCTCTCTGGAAAGCATAGGATTCGTCAGCAGTTGTTACTAAGGTAAATTGAATAGACAGTTTCACTGCAGTATCTGAATCTCTATCAGTCATACGGCCACCACAAAACTACACATGAAACCGTTTAGACAAGAGGGACGCTTGCTCCCCATTCCTCCTACAGCCCTTGGACTTTTCTAGAGAACATGACCTCGAGGCCGGGAGTTGCTGCCTATCAGCATAGGAAGAAATGGTCAGTACAAGTCTAGGACAGGGACAAAGCTTGGTCTTTGGGATGGTTTCACACTCCCGGAGGGGGAGGTTGTGCCCCAGTCTTCGGGGTGCTCTGGAAGACAGCTTGCAGACAGGAGTCTGGGTATGGTTTCTTTTTGGTGACTCAATCATTCACCAGAGGTCGGCAGGCTAGAAAGCAGACAATTATCTCCCTCGACTGCTAGAGCATGAGAATTGGAAGGCCCTCAGAGATCAGCCCCGGGCGGGGTGGTTTTCATTTTCTTTCCAGTCTCACAACTCTTTCTTCCCTCCAAATGTTATGCAGAACTCTGATTATAAAAAAGATAAAAGCAGAGAGCTCGAGTTAAGGTGGGGTGGGGGAGGGTTAGAATCCCACCCACTGAGACCCCGACCATCTTCCCACCATATAATTTTGTGGATGCCTAAGGGCTTGGCAGAAAGAGATTTTAAAACCTTGCATCTTAGTCTCTCAGCTTTCTGCTCAGAGATGAAAAAAAAAAATCCACAGCTCAGATAGGGCAAGCTGCAAGTCCAAAGCCACACAGGCGGCTGAGAGCACTCACTGACCAGCCAGGACTGGGCATGCTGTAATGATTGAGGCCCCAAAGCAGAGAAGTGGCTTTTGGTTAGCCACATGGTGCCTGCCGAATGAATTACTCACCTCAGAAGTTCCATTGGTCTGTCGTTCTCAAGTTTGCATTAATCTCATTGATGGGGGGGGGGGGAGAACATTTATCACTAAGCAAATCTAAAGAATAACTGGCGACTATTTTTGTCTTATCATTTTATTTTAATTAATTAGACTACTTTTTGAAACAGGTCTTCCTAGCCCAGGTTGCCCTTCTGACTCTCTGTCTTCCTGCCTCAGTTTCCCAAGGGCTGAGATTCCAGGTGGGACCACCATGGTGTTGAATGATGGGATATCTGCCGTGTATATGTCATCTTTTCACTGTATTGCAGCTTTCTAGGGAAGCTGGGATTTTCTTGGGAGCACCTGCCTCTCAGGTTCAGCCTCCTCCTCTCTGAACCCCCTCCTCACTGTAGTCTCTCTTTCCCTGAAGACGCCCCCCCACCTCACCTCGGATGATCAACATCAGACACTGAGTAGAGTCACCAGATATGGACCACAGAGGCTGTAAGTCCTCCGTGTTCCCTGCCAAGAAGAGGTCTCATCTGTGGGGGAGACAATGACTTTCACCTGACTGAAAGGAACCCAAGGAAGAGAGAATAGGCTCTTGGGTCCCTGCGGCCGGGGCTTCAGGGTTCGGTGGTTTTACCTTTCCTCCAACCCAGTGCAGGCTGAACACTTGCAGTGTGGACTCACAAGGATGTGCCCATAAACTGCTGACCTAGATGAGGCATGCGAACCCCTCTGGCATCTCAGTGTCTTCCTCTAAAGAACGGGGAGGATAGACACTCCCATCTCTGGAGCATCTCAGCTGAAGCTCGTGTCTTTGGGGACTCTGACCTGGAAGGTCAATCTTCAGTCCATCTTCCACTCCGAGGATGAACTTGAGTGAGTAGGAAGTCGCCAGAAGTGACAGAGTCAGGGAAGGTGAGCCCAGCAGAGTGGTTGCCAATCACCATTCCCACTCCATGCAAACAGCCCCCAGTTTCCTGTCCTTAGTGAGCCCTCCCTCTCTTTGTGGGGGTGTCCATGCGGGGGAGGGGGGACTTCAAACCCTGGTCAGGTCGTGCTGTTTCACCTTGAGCTCGCCATGTAACACCTCATACATTTGTGAGTCTTCTCACGTTACAAATATTGCAAAGCTTCATGTTTGCTGACCCCTGTGCATCTTTCTTTCAATAACCAAGCTGTGGAAATGGTCTTACTGGTCTACTTCCGTTTCATTCATTCTACTAGCTAGTCTGAGTCAGGGCTGTAGTCCTTGCTGCCAAGACAACCTTAGCAAGCAAAACACATCTAGATACTGATCCCTGGCTTCCCTCAGATGCCCACACCAGGCTCATGAATAGCAGAATCCAATACATGGCCACGTATGTTTTCTGACATCTCTCGGAGCACAAGGAGGTAGTGGTGGTCAAGAGTGAAAGGGCTTCAGAAGAGAGGGTAGATGTGATGGGATGTGGAGCAAAGGAGGGGCAGCTTTGGATTTGGGGATGAAGAGAGAGTCCCCAAGGAAGCTGGCTCAACTCTGGGTCTTGAGGGGAAGAATTTTGATGGTCAGGGACCGTCCCAGCCTGGGGTCCTTTCCTGTTAGAACAGATTCCTGAACAATTTCACTGTGTTGTAGGCAGGAGGCAAGCCATGACCACTTGATCATGCGTGAGGTCACCTGTGTAAGTGGTTGGGGTGGGATCCAAACTTCTCCCAGGCTAATCTCATTCTCAATCAAAGGGAACAGAGAAATCAAGATAGAAGTTGGATCTTGGCGATATCACTGGGCTCCTGGATCATGCTTTACCTGAAGCCTCGGTGAACCCAGTTATGTATTTTATAGTCACAAGAGCCAGTACAAATTAAGAATCCACAGAAATGCAAAGCTGTGGTTTGGGAACTTTGGTGGCCACTATAGGCATAGAAAGGGCTGGTTCTCTGTGTCCCGGTCCTGTATGACCTTAATTCTCTGGTTTTCTGTTGCTTTATCTATAATGTGGGAAGACCAGACTGCAGTGACAAGGACTGCCACTTCTCAGGCATTCAGGGTTTGCTATCTGCTCTGCTGAGACTTGCAGATGGAAGAGTCCACAAAGTCGTGACTGGGAAGCAGACCCCCAGAGAGACTGAGCCGCTGGCTTAAGGCTACTCAACACAGTAAGAGCACAGCAATGCTGAGATTCGATGCAAAGCTCTACAGTCCTTGTTTTGTTTCAGGGCCAGTTTCTTCGATGCAGCGCTACGCCCTGGGGACTGAGCTCTAGAAGCATAGAGCCAACAGCTGCCTTACCCCAGCCACAGGTCTCGGCAAAGACCAGGCACCTAGTACACATGCATTGATTGATTGATTGAATGAATGAATGAATGAGTGGCCAGTGACCTCCAAGAGCCCATCCTGCCCAGGAGACATCTGAAATCTGTTTTATATACTTGGCCTAATGAGGCTCCCAGCAGCTTTTCTTAGGTGAAGGGCAAGTCAGTTTCTCCTCTGTCTGAACTAAGGCTCACTCCCCTGTCTGACCCCCACTAATGAGGGGGACACAGCCCAAGGGGACCGTGGCTGCAGGCTAATTATTTTCTGGCTGTTCTGCCCACACGATTCAAAATCTGAGGGCTATTGTTGGTGTTTTACATCTTGGCACAGTTACCCTTGTCAACTTCCAAGGGCACAGAGCCCTGGCCGACGGGCTCGCCCTTTCAAGGTCAGCCTGATGGCAAACACGAACTTAATTGAGCTGGAATAATATATTTTTCCCCCTTTGCTTGATGTGCAGGTGACAATACTTAAGATATCGACATGCCTTAATACTTTTAAATTCAGTTGTTTGCTGATGAGCAGCAGCTACTTAAATTGACCAATCTATCCTGCCCAGCTGGAGATCAAGGGATCAGTGCTTAATTTCATTCCCTGAATAAAGAATTTTTTTTATATCCACATGGAAATATCAGAACATGAAAGGTTAAATCAATATGGAGTTTTACACTGCTTAAAGGGCATTTGCATCAAAGCAGCCCTGAGTGCAATTCACTTGTTTAATGAATTTTTTATGCTTATTTAATGAATTTCACAAAGGTTTGGTGTTTTTCATAAAATGGATAAGGACTTCCAGTTTTATGAAATAATAAAAATGGAACTGAAGTTATGAAATGAGCAATCTCATTAGTTAGGCATGATATATTCATATGAATATGTACATGTCTCAGTCTTATTACCTGGCCACCATTATGCCAACAGTGACTTGCTATAATAGCGTGGCAAATATTCCTCTAGTTAAGATATCAAGGAGTGACAGAAGGAAATTGCATTTTCTCCCCATCTCTAATAACGACATAATTAACGCTCATTTAAAATAATTACCTGGGCATTGTTTCCCAAAAGCGTCCAGGGCTTGCTTAGTAAGTAACAAATGCATCTGCGGATACTTTTGAACTCAGTCAGCATGTCTCCCTTGCTCTTTAATTACTTATTGGTTGAGGATCCACTGAGCTTCTGTTTTGCTGTCTTTGTGCACAAACAGAATACCCAAGACTGACTGTTCTGAATATAATCACAGTTTCTAGTGCCTAAAAGGTGGGGGTGGGGGACTTATTGTGTCATGACCTAGACTTTATTTTGAGGTAAATTGTGTATTGCTTTGGACCTTGAGCTTTTTCCTCAGTCTCAAGAGTTCAACCTAGCTAGGGATTCATCTTTCTTTGATGTTCAGAAGTTAAAAGTCTATTCATTCACAACCCTGGCTTTGAACACACGTCTGTGACCTTCAACTGACCATGGGCAAGTTACTTAACCTCTCTGAACTTTAGCTATAAAATAAGGATTGTTCTGAGCAGTCACAGAGTTGCGAGCAATGTGTTAACTAAGGCCAGGTGGGTGAACCCCAAGAGATCTGGTAGAAGCAGGGAGCACTCCATCATGCCCTAATGTCAGCTGTGGGGATGGGTAGTGGGGTGCGATACTGTCTCTGCTCTGCCTCTGAGCTGCAGCAGTGCTGGGTAGGGCCGGGGGAGAACTGAACCATTTGCCTTCTTTCCTTTTCCTATTCACGGAACAGGGGGCTGGAACTCTCTGGCATTCAAACTGATGTGATCAGTGTCAGCAGCTTTAATCTCACAATGCGAGTGGATTGATGCTGGCTGTTCCTGCCTCACCGAGGACACGGATCACGTGCACCCTGCAGTGGGCATGTTCAGGGGCATCTGCTGGGTGCTGGAACCAGCTGCTGGGCTCTAGCACAAGGGAAAGGTCTAATTTCCTTTATGCTCCAGAAATTCACAGAGTGGGTAGAGCAATTTGAATCAGCCAGGATACAACGATATTGCCAATAAACCTCTTCAGAGAGTGTAATAGCTTCCCAGGATCACGTAAGTCTTTGCAAGACTCATCCCCCGGGTCTCTTTTGATGATAGATTGAAATAACCGCAGGGATGCCTGAAAGAGGAGCATTCCAATTAGCAAACTGCTCTGGCAGTTAGAGCTGGGTGTCAACATTAGGGTTTGCACCGCTCCAGCTGGGTGGCCGCCTACAAGTCGCTTAACCTCTCTGAACATCAACTGCCACATCTTTCAAACGGATAACGATCCATACAATTTTCTGACACACAAAACTCATCTCTTCTTGTTTCTTCCCACGTGCCCCAAAGACCTGTGGTGTGCCCATATTCCAGGTGGAAAATGGAAGTCCTAGAGCGAAATAATGGGAGATGCTACCCCCCGCCCCCATGGTGGAGCTACCTAAGGCATGCTTGGTTGAGTGCTTTGGCCTGGAGGTAGAATTGACTTCTAAAATTCCTTTTTGCTTTTAGTCCTGGGGATTGAAGCCAGGACCCTGTGTAAACTGTGAGCTATCTCTGAGCTATACCACCCGACCAAACTGAAATGGCTAAAACCAAGACTGGTTAGGGTTTGAGATAATTCGTTGCATGCCACATATCCTTACACACACCAGAACCTACACCTATGTGCGCACACTATGGACTTTGCTTCTTCAGACTCCAATTACCTGAAGATTGAAGACTTTTTTTAAAAAATTATATTTAAATATTTTTTTCTGTCAGTCACTTTTCTTTCATTATATACAACTATTATATAGCTTCTGCACTGAATTAGTTACTATAAGTCATCTAAGGAGGGTTTAAAGTATATTGGAGGATGTGTATGGATCTATGTAAATGCTAGGCTGTTTTGTATGAGAGAATTAAGTACATGCAGATTTGCCATCCAGCCAGAGAGGAGGGGGTGGGAGGGAAGGAAGGGAAAGGATTGGTCCTTGAGCCAGTCTTCCTTGGATACTAAGAGAAGATATATATATATATATATATATATATATATATATATCTAACCACACATACACACATGTGTGGTAAAATATCCACAAATTAAGACTATTAATTCCAACACATAGTCTATATTTACAGTAACAAAATACTATTCTTTCTTATGGAAAAATATTTTAAGACTTCCTTTAAATATTTTCCTTATTTATTTGAGGGATGAGGAGAGTGGGAGGGAGACAGAGAGAGAGAGAGAGAGAGAGAGAGAGAGAGAGAGAGAGAGAAACAGGCATAGTATGCTGCAACATGTATTTGGAGGTCAGAGGACTTCTGGAAATGGGTTCTCCCTTTCCATCATGTGGGGTTCCAGGGATCAAATTAATTTCACAGGCCCCTAATGTTTCCTTTAATAGCAATAAAAAACACTGTTTTGTCCTCTTCCCAGTTTTCCTTCTAACATTGGAGTCTCTAGATAGTATGTTAATAAAAATGAACCTAGTACTTACTGTCTCTCTAAATACCAGTTTGGGGGCTTCCGAGCTCAGAGGGGGTTTTAGGATAGAGCACTATCATCTCTCCTTTGTGCGCCAGGTTCTTGATCTGACACACAGCAGGCACCCCTGGGGAAGGCCGACTCTCACAGGCAAGGGTTAGCGCTGGCCTCTGGGTATGAAAACACGGGTGCTTTTCTGATTTGTCCCTGTGAAAGAAGCCACTGTCCGGAGACAGTAGGCCAGAAAACCTGAAGAGATTTGACAAGATCCTCCCAGAAGTGAGGGGCAGATGAGGGGGACGGAGGTAGTCATCATCCTGTGCACAATGCTGCTGGGTCTGAGACCAGCTGCTCTCACAGCGTCTCTCTCTCTCTCTCTCTTTAAAGCCGACAGGCCTTCAGATTCAGAGGTCAGCTTACCTGCTGTCACACTCTCCTCCCGCTCGCCTGAAGGCAAGAGGGCGTGGCTGCCCCCTGCCTCTCCTCTCCGTCCTCTCTCACCCCTCCTGTCTTTCTGGCCAATGGTAAATCCTGCTGGCTCTCTACCATAAACATCTGTCTGGATGCTGGATGCTGGACATTGACCATCTCCCACTAGTTCCTGTACTCCAGGTCACCATCCCACTGTAGGCCTGTCTCACTGCAGGGCTTTGGCACACAGGCACACAGGTCCCTCAAGCTCTCTCAACCCTCTAGTCTACTGGGCCTGGCAGAAGTCTGACCCTGCAAATCAGAACAAAACCTGCCTGCGCTCAGCGCATCCTACTGAAAGTAAACCCTCTATCCTTACAAAGAAGGTAGTGAGGCTCTGCCTCAGCCCTGGCCTGTGCCTGTCCACTCTCCTGGACCTCTGTGCCCCCCTCAATTGCAGGGTGTCTTCCACTTATGGCTGGAACTTCCTGCCTTCTTTCCTGTTCCATATTTCTTTTTGATGCTCAATCTTCACTGCCAGAACACAGGGACATGCCCTTCGGCCTGTCCTGTTTCTTGTCTGTCTTCCTTCCTTGCTGGAACTGATTCTCAACGTCACAGTCCCTCTGCCTAGCAGAAGTAGGTGCTGGAAAAGTAAAGGACTGACACTCATTGGATGGATGGATGGATGGATGGATGGATGGATGGATGGATGAATGAATGACAAACGGCAAGGCCGCAGGATGACCTTCATCAGTGAAGTACTTTTCCTGTCTCCCCATCATGACTCAGGGCCAGTCAAGCCAGGGGAGGAAGCGACATGGTGTGACTGCACTAAAACCCAATGACTCTGTGGCCCCCCAGGCCTGTTTTCATGTCCAAGACCTTTCCACATGCCCCACTGGCTTTATGAAATAGGAACAATTTTATGGTATGTCACTTGTACCTCGATAAAGAAGGTTTAAAATTTTTAACAGATGGACTGGGGAGATGCTCAAAGGTTAAAGGCTTTGCCTTCCCCCCGAAAGGACCTGAGTTCAGATCCTTAGATTCCATGTAAAAAATGCCAGATGGATGTGGCGGCAACCTACACTTCCAGTCCCAGAAGTGGAGCCTGAAATTCCCCAGAGCAAAGCAATAAGGAGCTAGAGGAAGATTCCAGAAGTCACTCTTGGGCCTCCACAGGCACACACACTCAAGTGTTCCCTTGTATACACACACACACACACACACACACACACACACACACACACGGGGGGGGGGACTTTAAGAGAATTAGGAACAAAAGATGTGTTTTAAAGATAAACACAACAGAATCATCCAGTCTCCAGCTTTCCCTCCCACTCACCTCCTCTCCAGTGTGGAGTAATCTCTGAGGTTCCACTTGGGGACCTTTCCTGTAACTGAGGTCCAAATGAGTGTCCTGTTCGATGTTGGAAGAACCGTTCTCTGGTGCCAGGCAGGATAGGAGGCTTTTTGTGCCCTCCAGGTGCTGACAAACTTGGCGGGGAGGGCCTAGCGCAGATTACTTATAACCCAGGCCAGGGCTGAGGGCTGGTTAAGCAGAGCTGACAGCCCTGCATGGGGAGGGGAGAGGGGCTGAAGCATCCGTTACATCGACTCTTGCCTGGTCCAATTTATTGCCACCGCTATTACTAATCTAATAAAAATAATAATTCCTACTAGGCCAGCCTTCTTTGGTATCAAAGGGTTATTTTTCTACTGCCAAAATTAATGATAGATGAAAACAACTCATTGGAATTAAAAGCAGTTGTGCCCTCTGAGAGTTGACAGGGGTGGGAGCTCTTCCTGGAGGGTGGAGGCTTCTGAGGATTTCTTTGAGGACCCAGTTCCTACTCCCTCCCCCCTCCAACATAACATCTCGACATATGCAAAAATCAAAGTCACATTGGGCCGGTCTCTATCAACTTCGCCATTTAATGTTTAACATCTGGGGGAAAATGTCCTGAAGCTTTTAAAAGTAAATGAAGACATGCGTTCCAGGTTCGCGTGGGGAACTGGAGACGGGCCTGGCATGCCCCATGTTGAGGAGGCTGTGCCAGCCAAGGTGCCTCCTGCCACCCACAGAAGGTGCCGGCAGGGAGTATGCCGGGACTGGTTTGCCCTTTCTACATGGTTCCTGGGTTTCAGAGGGTGGGCACTTCTAGCACTTTCCAATACCATTTTTGCGACTCTGCTGTATTTGTCAAGCCAATCCCAGTTGATGGACATAAGGCAGCTGCTGCCAGGCCTAGGGAAGATGTTGGAAAGAGTCATAGATGTTCTAGAAAGGAGGCTTTTGCCTGTAGGTGACTCACTCTCAATTTTGCTATTTGAAGCACGAGAGGGCATGTCACAGGGGAAGAAAGATGTATTTTTTAGTTCACGTTTTCTAAGGGTTCATTCACGGTTAGTTGACTCCATGCTCTGGGGCAGAACATTATGGCGGCAGGAGCTTGTAGTAAAGAGATGCTTAACTCATGGCTGACCAGAAAGAGAGTGAGGCAGATAGGAAAAAGCCAGGGATAATATTTCCCCAGGGATCTACTCCCCAGGGACTCACTTCTCCTAGCCAAGTCTAACTTCCCAAAGTTGAGCCACTGGCTGGAGACCCTGTGTGCAGAACATGAACCTGTGTGGGCACTTCAGGTCCAAATCCTAACTGACCTCTATACTTCAGGGGTCACAAATGAAATTGCCATGGTACAGACAGTGGAAGACTGTGAATGGTTCAGAGTACCTTCCCCATTATCTGTAGTTTTGCTTTTGGGTAGTTCAGTTTCCCACAGTTAAAAAATCATACATAGAAAATTCTAGAAATAATCAATTCTTAAGTATTAAATTGAATGGCATTGTGAGTAGCCTGATGTAATATTTTCCCAGGATAGGACTGGTTCCTTTTCCAGTGGGTTGACAAAACTGCCTATGGTCCCGCTTGCTTGTTAGTCTCTTGATAGAGTCATTTCGGTCATCAGAATGCCCACCATGGTTCTGTGGTCAAGCCACTGATTTTGCTATTATGACCCCAAATAGTAATACAAATATGTCGAGGAGAAGCCTGGAAGTATTTCTTTGAAGTGAAAGGGTGAAATCACAGGATACTGAGGAGGGGGGAGAGAGAGAGATATATAGAGAGAGATAGAGAGAGAGAGAGCATACTTGGTTCACTTTTGTGACAGCATATCATTTAATTGGTACTATTTTGCCTAATTTATTTATTTTTTATTTTTTTATTATTATTTATTCAATTGTGTGTGCGTGTGTGTATGTGGGGGAACCACGGACGAATTTGGGAACCACCATGGACCGCCTCCACCTCCTCCTTGTTTACTCGCCCCGGGATTCACAGGCTCTGTCCTACCAGGACCAGAAACGCAGGCCGCCCCCGCTTCCGCCCGGCGTCTATACGTGGGGTCTAGGATCCAAACTCTCCTGCATGGCAGAGGTTTAACCCCTGAGCCACCTCTCCAGCCCCTATTTTGCCTAATTTATAAACTAAAGTTTTCCATAGGCTTGGGTACCTAGAGAAAGCCCTCAAAGCGTGGGCGTAACCTGAGGTTTGGCGCATCCCACAGTGGGTAACGGGAACACTGCTGTGTATACATATCTAGTGTTTACGCACCTCTGAAAAGCAGGAAGAACTGCCTGTGACCCAGAGAACCATCATGTCTCAGCTCTGGTCAGAGGCTGCCAGGCAGGAACACCCTGGGCTCTGCCACGGTCTGGATTTTCCTATAGTACAGCAGCCCCTTCCCACCTCTCCCCACCTTAAGTGCATATGAAGGTTATGTGGCTGCTTTTTAAAGATACTGTGCTCCAGCACCTAAAATAACCTTTAAAGGGTGCTTTGGATAGGATGCTCGGCCTCCAGACATGTATGTGGTGCTGTTAGATGACACTGCTGGCTCTGTCACTCACCGAGCAGGAGGAGCCTGTGTGGGCATGTCTGGCTGGCTTGACAGGTGGGAATTCTGGGCCTATAATTTATTTTCCCCAAGAATAATGGGCTTGGGATTCTTCCCTGCTGCTTACATATGCGATTACAGTATATTGAAAATAGCTGCAAATTCTCAGCTGTTTCTCCCAGCCTAGGCGGGTGTGTTCCCATCTTGTATCTGGGCTGGGCTGGAACACTTGGCTAATATAGTTCAGTGGGAGGACATAAAACAGGTTCTGAAGTACGTAAGCTCCTCATCTCTTTCTTCTTCTCCTCCTTCTCCTTGCTCTTCTTGTTCTCCTCTTCTTTCTCCTTCTTGTTTTCCTTGTCTGGAATACTTGGCTAATGTAGTGTAGGGAGAAGACATGAAACAAATTTTCGTGTACAAAGCCTCCTCCTCCATGTTGTTTTTCTTGTTCTTCTTCCCATTCTCTTCCTCTTCTGTCTTTTTCTATTTTCATGTATATGGGTATATGGGGCATAGGTGTGTATGCATGTTCATATGTGTGCACATTTATGTGCACAAGTGCACATGCATGTATATGTGTGTTTATATGTGTAAAAAAGGAACAAGATTGATATCCAGAATCGTCTGTAATCATTCTTCCACCTATGCTTTTGAAGCTGGGTCTCTAGTCAAACCCAGCTGGTCTCTAGGCACTCAGCTTGTTCTGGGGACTTCCAGTCTCTGTCTTCTGAGGGTTAAATTGCAGTTGGGCTGTAACACATGCTTGGCACTTCACATGGGATCTAGGAATCCAAACTCCAATCCTTCTGATTTCACAGCAAGTGCTCTCACTGCCAAGCCACTCCCCCCACCCTGTCCCTAAGCCCCACCTTTTAAAGTTGTCACCACTTCAGCTATACCACATGGAGAACCAAGCCTCTAACACAGATGCTCATGGAGAGCAAGACACACTCAAACCTTAGCATTCTGTTCCTGTAATCTTGATTCGTTAGCTTGCTCAGATTTGTTAAGCTGTATGAAGTTTCATAAGACAGTTTTCTCTTTTATTTCTCTCTCTCTCTGTATGTGTGTGTGCGCGCACACACACACGCACACACACACACACACACACACACACAAACGCGCGCACACACACACACACACACACACACACGTGCGTGAGCCTATGGAGACCCAAAGGTGACACTGGAACCATCTGGATTGTTCTACTGACTCATTGTTTTGCTCTGGGGTTTCCTGGGTTTTGACTTCCAGGGCCAGAAATGGAAGTTGCCATTTCTTTCTGGCCTTTTCACATAGGACTTGGGATCCAGACTCAGGTCCCCTTCACTTACCAGGCAAAGACTTTAATCTCTGAGCCATCACACAATTTTCTGAAAACTAATTCTTCCCTCACAGAATAGGCTGTCAGCCTCCCAAGTTCTTCTTATGTGGAGGCCAGAGAGTCAGCATTGGGTATCTCCTCCATCATGCTCAGTGCTACTTTTTGAGACAAGGTGTCTCACTGAACATGGAAAGCACCAATCTGGCAAGACTGCTGGCCACTGAGCCCTGGGGACCTTCCTGTCTCTACCTCCCCAGCACTGGGGTCACTGGTACACTCTGCCATGTCTGATTTTCTACAGGGATGCCTGGAGACCCAGACCCAGTCCTCACATTTACAAGGCAGGCACTTCACCAGCTGAGCTACCCCTCTGCCCTCGAGCTAAAACTTTCACTTGCAAATAAATACACATCCTACACAGACCAGAGATATGAACTAATGGCAACAGACAAGGATATTGTTTGCAGCGCTGCTTATAATTCATAAAATTTGAAATAAATGAAAAAGTCAAACGATATGAAATTGATAACAGAAGCCATAGCACATTCAGAGCACAGATTCTCCTTGCAGCCACTAGAAATCACAATGAAGAATATTCACATAGGGAGATGTTCATGGTACACCCAGCTGATATTGCTTTAAAAAAAAAAAGGAAAAGAGGATATGGAGATAAATATTATTGGTGACATTCTTTAGGTAGAAGGTAATTTCTCTTTTGTGCTTTTCTGCTTTTGCAAATTTTCTAAATCGACATTGACATGCTCATGCAAATCAGAATAAAATAGATCAGAGACAGGCTCTTTAGGAGAGGATTAAAGCAATCTGCAACGTTGTCTGCAAAAACCCAATTCCTGTACTCCTATGGCTGGAGACAACTGCCAAGTCCTTACTTAACATGGAGGTTTTACAGGCGGCACAGCTCAGATGACAGATGCCTCTGTTCCTTGTGCTATTGACCAGGGAAAGGGGACCTTGGTCCCTGATGGTGTCCCCTGAAAGTGTGCAGGGGCAAGACAGTTTGCTCCCATGTCTGGGTGGTTGGAAACTGGTGTCTATCACTTTCACATGGCCTTAGGGTCTCTCCATGTAGTCTGCTCAGCTAGTTCAAGGCTTCCAGAAGGAGGTCGAGCTGGGAGATGGCTTAGTGGTTAGAGTGCTTCCATGCAAGCAAGCCAACGGGAGCTCAGAACCCTTCTGATTGCTGGAACATTCCATAATAGACACAGAGTCTTTTGAGCAGTCTGTTTCATTTGTTGATTTAGTAGTGGTATTTTTTTTTCAAGGAACTTACAAATTTCATCTAAGTTGTTTTAAATTAAAATATTTTATTATTGGTGCTGGGAGATGGCTCAGGAGTTAGTCTTCCCCCCACAAGCAAAAGGACGTGGCTCAGATCCCTAACTCCCATGTAAAAAACGCAGGGCTAATAAAAGCGGCCTCTAATTCCTATTGTGGAAGGCAGAATCTAGGAAACTCTACAGCGAAGCAATAGCATGAAAGAGCAATGTAGGATGTCATCCCTGATGTCATCCTTGGACTTCCACAAGCACACACACTAAATAAAGTGCCTTCTTGTACACATGCCTGCACACGTGTACACATACGCACCTGTATACAAACATACACACCCATGCGGAAATTCCATTACTATTATTTATTTTAATTGCAAGAGAGAGAGAACACATGCATGTGATTGTCAGAGGACAATTTCCATAGAAGTTGGTTCTCTCCTTCTACCATGTGGGCTCTAGGGATTGAATTCAGACTGCCAAATTTGCAAGCACATGCCTTTATCTGTGGAATCATCTTGCCACTTTTGAACATCTGTAGGAGCTGTATTGTTTATTTTTTTCATTTCCAAAGGTACTACTTTGTCATATTTGCTTTTCACTCTCTCTCTTCCCTCAAATTTCCTGTCTTTGAATAATATCTTGAAACTTATCTCATTTATGGATTATTTCAAAGAATCAGCTTTGATTTCCTTAATTTCTTTTGCTTATATATTTATATTTGACATTTCACTGTTATCTTTCTACAGAGCTTTATTTCTATTCTTCTATTCATTTTGGGTCTAATATTTTTCCTCCCAGTTTCTTATAGTATAAATTTTCTTCTTATAGTATAGACCTTTCTCCTTTTTTGTGCATTGTATTCATTTGAAAAAAAGGAGAGGAGAGAAAGAGAGAGAGAGAGAGAGAGAGAGAGAGAGAGACCTAGAGGAGCATATGCATGCGTTATCCTTCCACCATGTGGATTTCAGGTCACATGATTTGCCAGTGGGGTCTTGCCCTCTGAGCCGGCTCTCTGGCCCTTCTTTCTTCTTTTCTATTAAAAACTCTATGAGCTGGCAATTTCCCTCTATACTCAGCTTTATTTACTGGCCACAAAACTTTATATGTGGCTTCTCATTACCATTTAATTTAAACTATATTCTCATTTGTCTCTGAATGTCTTCACTGATGCACGACTTATTTAGAGCATGTGATTTAATAATGTTTTAGGATTTTTCTGGACATTCTTTTTTTCTCCTTCCTGATATGCAGCCAGAAAGTACCTATAGGTAGAAAGCCAATTGTTGCCTTTTCCTTCCCATGTTCTCTTCTATCAAAGCTAGTGTGACAGATAAATCACAGAGTAGTCACTTAATCTGCCGATAAGCTATGGCATCTTTCTAAGAAGTAACTTACAATTATTGCATGGAATATATTCATACTAAAAGCATATTTGTTGCATTTCTACAATTCATATTGATTCAGGCACCCTGTGTCTTGGTATCATATGTAATTTGCTGTAATGAATATGGGATCCAAGCAAATCAGGGAAACAAAGGGTTTATTATTCATGTACACAATTCTAGGTTATAGTTCATCATGGCGAGAGAGCAGCCAGCAGGGGCTGAGGGAACTGTCCCGCCACATCCACAGGTAGAGTGGAGAGAGGGCAGGGGCTGAGGGAACTGTCCCCCACATCCACAGGTAGAGTGGAGAGAGGGCATCCTTTCTAGCTTGGCCAGTCACAAGTACTGAACCAGCTTTTCCATCTTGTCCACCCGCCCAGGGAGTGAGTCCCACTCATGGTGGGTTGAGTCTTCCCACATCAATTAGATAATCTCTCTCAGGCTTGCTCAGAAGCTTCTTCTAACTAAATAATTCTTAAGAAATGTGCCTATAGGTTCAGTTTTAAATTGTCAACTTGACGCTTAACTGCCACACCCTACATTTTTATTACTGAATCCAGCAACAGGACCACAGGGCCCATTCTGCCTGTTCTGTTTCAACGCAGGAGGCTCCTGCCTTTTGTTTCTTAACTTCCAGCTTTCTAGCTGACAGGGGCAGGGGTTGGGGGGGACTCTGGCAAAGTCTGGCACCAGTTGTTCTGTTGTGGTCTGAAACTCACATCTCCTTCTAAGGGGGCTGTCCTTGAGTCCTTGGGGGGAAAAATGGCTTTCGCTGCCCCCATGCTGCCCAGGTCCTGGCATCTCTGGAAAGACATTTCCACAGGTAAGTCCTGAGAAAAGCTTTCTGGGTCACAGATGCTTAGAAAAACGGTGTGTTCTCTACTTGACTCCTGGAGAAGCACTTGTCTATTTAAAATTTTGAAAAATTATGGAAATGAGAGAAGCCTCATTTATTTAATTCAATAGCTGGTCCCTTTTGTTTTTCTTTATTCTAAAAGTTACAAATGTTACTGAACCCAAACTTCGATTGTAAGATCGTATCATTTGTGAAAATGTCCTTTGTAGCTTCTCCAATTTGTATCTTTATCCATATCCACAGGTGATAGGAAACGTTCCCTTTCCCTTGGAGATTTCTTTTTCTGATGCTCTTATGCACTGGACAGCACTGGATGCAGTGGTGACACACTGGGTGGTGTGTGCTTTTGTTTTCACTTTTCAAAATACATCCTGACCCAGTCTGCTCGGTTTCAACCATCCTTTCAGGCACCCACTTTTATTTGTCTTGTGTGTCCCTCCAGATATCTTTTGCATACTCAATTAATATGGATCTAGTATCTTATCCTTCTGCCTAATCTAACACAGCACCTTGATTTGGTTTGTTTTCATTTAAACTCTTCTGTCAATTTTTTCTGTGTCCACAGCTGGAGTCGCAATGACTGAATCAAAGGGAGTCAGTGTTCATTATCCTGATAAATATTGCTGATTTACCCTCTCTAGTCATTGTGAAACTATTTTCGCACAAAGCATGCTTTTTCCCACTGCCCTTAGTGACAGGATAGATTTGCACAACTTTTGGATTTGGGCCAATCTGATAGGTGAGAAAGAGTAGCACTTCAAATGGCAGTTGCTCTTGCTTCCCACACTGCTTTTTCTTTGGGGTAGCAGTCTTTGGCTTGTCCAGTTGGGTGGTTACTGTTTATATTTCCCTTTTCTCTTCCTTTCTTTGGGGGCGTGGAAGACATTTTAAAATTATTTATTTAATCAAATGTGTGAATCTTTGTCTTCAATGACACCTTGATCTGTATGCCATACTTAGAAAGATCTTCGTCTTTTCAGAGAAGTAAAAATATTTCCCAGTGTTTTCTTGTAGAACTTGTAAGGCTTAATTTTTTACGTGTACTGTTTGTGTGTGGAAGTCAGGGATCAATGGCTTCCTCCGACACTGTTCATTTTGTTCTTTGAGAGAAAGATTCTCACTGGGACCTGAGGTTCTCCAGTTAGACTAGACCCAGGTCTCTGCCTATGTCCACCTCCCCAGTGTTGGGATTAGAGTCAGCATGTCTGATTTTTTACCTGGGTGCTGATAGTGTAAACTCAGGTCTCCTACTTATACTATAATCATTTTACCAACTGAGCTAACTTGCCAGCCCATGACTTGATTCTTAAAATTTAAATATTTGGTAAGGTTTTCATTTTTTTCTGTATGAATTCATGGTTGTATTGTTGTGACTTTTTGTCACTTGAATTCCTTTATGATTGTTTTTCTCCCCAGTGAGTGTATGGTCCTTGGCTCAGGTCCCCCCCCCCGCAATCCCCCTCCCCTTGCACCAGACAATTGTTTCTCTGGTGATTTGCAATGGAGGAACAGTAGTCAGATTAGAATAAACTCTGTCAACTCATCTTTCTCTAGGAAACAACGGAATGATCTATCACCACATCCACATCCTTCTAGAACACAACCACGGTGACTTTCTTCCAGGATCACAGGAGGAGGGAGATGGTCTCTAGCAGTCTCTGAGTTCTTTAATTTTCCCCGGCTCCTTAGAATCTGATAGTTTTGATTTTAAACTTTCAGCCAAGAGCCAGAAAATACAGCAATATAAATTTGCCAGCTTATATAGGAACCTTTGAATCCAAATGACATTTCTGATTCAGTGGGAAGAATAAGTTAAGGTTCAGGTCACTGGCTCAGGTGGACAGAGATGTTTTAGTTTTCATTGGTCCTGGTCTTTCCCCAGAAGTTTCTCATTTGATTATAATTCATTTATTCATTCACTCACTCATTCATTCCTTTGTTTGTGGTTGTTTTTGAGTCAGGGTATCCTTATGTAGGTCAGGCTGGTCTGCACCTCTTATCCCAGGACCTCTGTCTCCTGAATGCTGGGCTTTCCCGGGCTCTTGACTCAATGAGTCTGCTCTTCTGTCCACTTCAATCCCTTCCCCCAGCCATTCAGAGCTGAGTCCTTCAGTATTCATAACTCAGAACCTCAGGATATGGAAACTCAGGAACGATTTCTCTTGAACCATTGCCTTGCCATGGGGTTTCAAGATCTGACTGGAAACCCTGCAGCTGAGAGCGTCCTGCAGCTGAGAGGACGGTTACTGGAATGCTGGTTACTGCTGTCACAGTGTGGGAGGGCACTGCAGACAGGAAATGCTGACCAAGAAGCTGGGGTCCCATGACAGCATCTGGCTCTACCATGCTGTCATGCCAGTGAACATGGTACCCAGGAAGCGCTGGCTGAAAGTCCCAGCATTTCCATCCTGTGGCATTCACCGATGATGCATGGAGGCCTCATTCCAGCTCCGGTCTGAACAAGTCACTACGAGGAAACACATGATGTCCCTTCTCAGAATCTCATTTTGCACATCTGCTATGCCTTCCTCCCTAGTACCTTGTGAGAATCCAAGTAACGTCCCAGAGGTTGAGCGTTCAGTACCTCCCAAAACACTGTACGCATGTAAGGCATTCCAATTATCTCGTGGTCATCAAACATTGAGGGGGCCCCCTGTGTTCCGAACACCCTTACAAGCATCTGCTCTAACGTATAACAAATACCTCTTTGAGACAGTTTTAATTGCCCGTGAGCTTCCTTGCAGACCTGATTCACTTCTGATCCAAGCAGCAACAAAGGAAGCTTTTATTGCTGGGGTTCATTTCTACAAATTAAATTTCCATTTTCAACACTAATGCTACTGTAGTTCGCAGTGGTTTCTGTCTCTTTTTATTGTGTCTGACAGCGCCCAGCCGATCAGCCTAAGTGGCTGAGTGCGGGTATGGAAATGCGGACATGAAAAGGCAGTTTTTGCAAAGCCGAAGGAAAGGAAAACATTTAAAGTAGGAAATCAGAGCAGTCCTTGCATCCCACGCCGTGGTTAATGAGTGGGCGCAAAGCAAACAGTTGCTGGCTCGGATGCTTCAAGCGTTACAGCCCCGGCAACACTTCTCTTGTTTTTGGAAGGAAATCAGTAATCGTCCACATACACGGGAAGCCTTGGGTTTGCATTTTTGAATGCCCCTGGGGAGGACAGGGTTTCTGGTTTCAAATCTGTTACATTTTTCTTTCAAAGACGGGTTCTGTTCAGAAATCAAAACAGAAATTAGCATATTAAGAATACATACAGGTCGCAGGGTGGCCCTGTGCTGGCGGATTTCATCAAGCTGGGCTTGCAAAGCATTGCAGCTCCCCCCAAAGAGGGAGGGACACGGCCACTTTGGCTTCATTATGTAAAAAATCTCTTCGGAAGCCCGAGGCCTGCTCTTCTTAATGATTATGGCTGTGAAAGCTCTCGGAAGGCTCTTGAAGGCTCTCTTCAGTCTGCACACCGATCCCGTTCAGAGTAGCCAGCTACTGGAAAGACCATTTTCTTTGCTGGGTTTAGCTGTGTGCCTGTTTCTCGAAAAGGAGAATAGGCCGTTGAGAGGCGGTGGTGGCCTGTGCTCTGGAAAAGCTGAGGCTCCAGGAAAATGGCAAGTTCAAGACTTGCCTGAGCTACACAGTGAGGTCAAGGCCAGTCTGAGCAACTTAGCTTCAGAAAGAAAAAGAGAAAGAAAAGACTAGGGATGTAGTTCAGTAGTAGAATGCCTGTCTAGCATATGAGCAAATCTGGGTTGAAACCGCAGCACCACAACCAAGTTCTAACAGGAGGCTTCTGAGTAGCTCCACTTCTTTCTTGCCTCAGGGGCCCGTGCTTTAGACAGTGGACCAGTTACTCAGCATTGTTGTTGATAAATTTATGGCTAAAGGACTTAAGGGAATGAGGGATTTTATTCTGTTTACAATTGTCTGGTGACAGTTCCTTGTCCAACACCAAGGGCTGAGGGAACTGGGTGGGGAGTCAGGGTAGGCTGGGGCTTAACTCAACTATTAATTTTTCACGATCGTGCCTAGAGCTCAGAGCCCACAGTTGTCAATTTGACATCAATGTCTAACTCTGACAGATGGCGGCAGCCTTATCTCCACCCAAGAAGGAAGTCCAATTTCCTGG
This sequence comes from Typhlomys cinereus, assembly GCA_023101885.1. NCBI lineage: Eukaryota > Metazoa > Chordata > Mammalia > Rodentia > Platacanthomyidae > Typhlomys > Typhlomys cinereus. The sequence goes on from JALPQD010000169.1 coordinate 852,271, forward strand.
GGACCTGCAAAATGCTGGCTGGCCTTTCCCTTCTGTCCAGCAAGTTCTCTCTCTCTCTCTCTCTCTCTCTCTCTCTCTCTCTCTCTCTCTCTCTCTCTCTCTCTCTCTCTCTCTCATTACCAGTGAATCTTTCAAAGTAGGTCCTCATGCCATTGGAAGATAGAGTGGTCATAGAAAGGTAGTTCTAAAGTCACCTACAGTCCCCAGCACTGGTGACAAATATATGTCACCACACCTGGCATTTTTTACACCTAAATTCAGATCTTCCTGCTTTCCCAGCAGGCATTAAATAATAGAGCCATCTCTCTGGGCTCAAGGATTTGGGTCAGGATTGGCCAGCTAGCAAAGCACGTGTCAAAGTGACTTGCTGGGAAAGGATGACAGCCCGTGGGAACTACATGCTATTTACACCAATCCACTTCTCTTCTTTAATCTCTTCTCTGCCTCCTTTTCTTCTACCACTCTTCCTCGTCTTCCTAATGATCTAGATGTAGCCATGTGACTGTGTCTCAGACACAAGAATGCAAATGTGAGTACTGTTTGCCTTCTCGTTGGAAGCAGAACATCCTTCTACACTGTCTTTGCTCCCTCTGTCCGGATGCAGATGTCAGGAGACGTGGGGCCACACTATAAAAAGAGTTGTGGTCCCTGAATCATGACCTGGAAGGTAGCCCTCGCTGGTCAAAGGACAAGTGCTAAGGTGGATCACAGTAGGCATCCTGCTGTGGGGTCTGTATTAGTTTCATCTTCCCATTGCTGAATGAGCAGGTGTTTCTGACATGGACTAAGATGAGCCCCTTCAGCAACATCCAGCAGAGGAAAACAAACTCAGCTCTTCAAATCCCCAAAGAGTGATGTCATGTAGCTAGGATCCAGAAAGGCAGGGTTTCGGTTCTAATCTTGTTGCCAGGTTGCTGTGTGGCCTCAGGCAAATGCCGTCACCCCTCTGAGCCTTCATTTCCTCATCTCTATGAAATAAGAGTGCTTTGGGAACTGTGTTCCTTAGACCACAATGATTCAAAGATAAGGCAGAGTGGGGAGGGTACGGCTGAGCGTGTGGGATCATGGGTCCTGCCAGGTTTAAGTGTGAATTGTCCCCCCCATAAGCTCATGTGTCTAAACACTTGGTCCCGGCTGGTGGTGCTATTTGGGAAAGGTTGTAGAACCTTTAGGGGTTGCTAGAAGAAAGGAATCACTAGGGGTAGGCCTTGAGGTTTGATAAGCCCCCCCTCCTTTCTGAATATGACTGTAAGGTAGCAGCCGGCTTCCTGCTTCTGCATCATGACATCTCTGCCTGCTGCCATGCATTATCCACCATGACAGACTATTTCCTCTGGAACCAGAAGCCAAAAGAATTAACTCTTTCTCCCTTAAGTTGCTGCATGGATCAGAGTATTTTATCACAGTGGAAGAGTAGCCAGATTAGATGCCCCCTTCTTCCACTGGTCTGATTTCCCTTAGACCTAACCCATTCCTGGGAGCAAATAATGGCCTGGAGCCCCTCTCAGTCCAGCTGGTGGCCCCTCCCTATGCAGGGTGGATCCATCTGTGGGGTACACCTTGGGGCTGAGCACAGACAGGAGGGAACGGGACTCACCCCAACTCAAGTCTGCCACATTGCACACTGTGGCTGCCTAAATACTTGGTGCTAGATTCCAGCCCTGCTGCCTGCTTTGCCTTTAGCCTTTGTGGGTTCGCTTCCCCCCTTAACTTGATATTCAATCCCTAAGTGTGGCTGTGGCGCAGTTCTGGTTGGATGTGGTTTTATTAGCATAATAGCAGTGGTAGTATTCACGTACTAATATAATCATGAATACAGCCTTGTGTGTACACACCACTTCAGCTTTTTTAAAATTTTTTTATTATTATTTATTCAACTGTGTGCATGTGCGTGTGTATGTGCGCGCACGTGTGTGTCTGTGTGTGTGTGTAGAACCACGGACGAATTCGCGAACCACCATGGACGCCTCCACCTCCTTCTGCCCTGGGATTCACAGGCTCCGCCCTATCAGGACCAGAAGCGCAGGCCGCCCCCGCTTCCACCTGGCGTCTATACGTGGGATCTGGGATCCGAACTCAGGACCTTCCGCCTGCAAGGCGGAGGCTTAACCCCTGAGCCACCTCTCCAGCCCCACTTCAGCTTTTAAAAGCAGAGTTCACCACCCGTTCACAGCCGGAATCCCATTCTGTTCTGCCTTCTTCTTTTCTTTACATGCTGATGTAAGCGTGTCTGTTAGCCAGAGTGTCATCTTGACAACTGAAGGCTGAGCTCTGGGCACATCTATGAAGAATTAATAGTTAAGGCGAGCCCTGAGCAAGCCTGGGGAGGTTGTCTAATTGATGAGGGAGGACCCAGCTCACAGTGGGCAGGACCATTCCCTGGGCAGGTAGGTAAGATGGAGACAGCTGGTTCAGTACCTTGGCATGCTGGCATCTGGCAAGTGAGAAGGTTTATCTCTCTCTCCATGATGTCACCAGCTCCTTCAGCTCCCGTTACTGCCCCACACCCTCCTGACAAGCAGAAATATGACCTGTAGCCAGAATCGTAAACAAGAATGAAGCACTTTATTCCCCTGATCTGTTTCATTGTGTATTTATCAGAAACAGGAAGAAAAACTCTGATATTGAGCTACAGTCATATGTCAGTGTCGTAGTTAGATTCAGGTGTCAACTTGACAGTTGAGGGTTTGAGCTCTGGGTACATTTGTAGAGAATTAGTAGTTGAGTTAAGCCCAGAACAAACTTGCAGGAGAAGTCTAGTGGATGGGAAAGATCCAGCCCATGGTGGGTGGGACTAAGCCCTAGACAGGTGAATAAAATACAGAGAAGTGGTTGAGGAAGTTGACATCCTTGTGTACACTTGGCCAGACATGCTGGTCTGGCAAGTAAGGATCATCCCTCTCTCAGCTGTCTGTGGAAATGGTATGGTCAGTTCCCTGGGCCTTGGTGTTGGTGTGAGCTCTCCTGCCAAGATGGACCAACAATTGTAGCCAGGGATTGTAAGAGTGAATAAACCCCTTGTTCTCTTAAGTCATTTGATGGCGATTTTATCAGATGAACTCCAACTGTCATTCAAAGCACCAATATCAGAGCCAAGGACCCATGACTTACATCTCGACTGTGGCACTTGTCAGGCCTTTGGGGCACAGCGGGATTAGAGGTGTTTTTTACAGGAGACAAGGCCAGAGCTGGAAGATTCCCCAACACTTGCCCCTCCATTGCTGGCCACTGCTGCTGGCCACTCTCTGAGGCGTTCAGTGATCACTCCCTGGACCTGGACCCTGCTGTCCCCTCCCCACAGCTAGGAGAGGACATTCACTTGGCATTTGTAAAAATGTTTTTTCTAGTGTTTTAGATTCCAGAAGAATTGAGAAGAAGGCAGCGTTTCTATGTCCCTCATCCCCACGTACCTCGCTGCTGACGTCTCTCCTCACAGGGCCTTATTTGTTACAACTGGTGGGCTGTGTTGACGTTTAGTTTCACAGGACTCACTCATGTTGCTGGTCTCCGTGTGGAGACCTCCACTAGGAGAATATCATTCAGAGCGACCCATGGCTCCTGAGCTCTCTGAGCTCTGCCTGTTGATACCCTGCCCCATAGCCCTGGCAGCTCCCCATTCTTTCCTTGACTCGAAGATTTGTCTCTCTATGATGTCACAGAATTGGACTGGCACAGCTTGCAATCTTTTCCATTCTGTTTCTTTCCCTGAGCAGCACAGCTCCGCGTTCCCAATACCTTCTCGTGGCTTGTTGGCTCTTGTCTTTTTTGTGCTGGAAAATGTTCTCCTATCCAGATAAACCAGGGTCTCCCAACCCATTCATCTGCAGAGAGGTATCTGGGCTGCTTCCAAAGAGATCATTTTCCAAGAGGAACACACTCCCACTTCCCATCTGGGGCCAGCCACGTCCTTCTCCCTTGATAATGGAGACAATGAAGAGAACATGGTCCTCTCAGGGGTTCTGGGGGCAAAGTTGAACCCCATGAGCAGAAGCCACCAGACAAGACTCATTCAGGTGGAGCTTGGGCTGGCTCACAAAGTAGTGAACTTCCTGTGGTTTTGATTATCCTTGACAAACTCTAGGTGTCCCCATCTTATAGGCTTAGGGAACGGATGAAAAAGGTCTGGGAGTAGATCCATGATCACAGCTACTCAGAGATGGGTCAGGATTTGAAATCAAGCAGGTTGGTTCTAGAAGTACAATAGCCTTGTGCCTCCTTTTGTATTAACCTCCAAACTTCGTGTCTTAAATGTCCTGATGATGATCAGATTAGACCTCACTGGGTTCCAACCACATACCTACAAGGATGGCCCCATTTTGTCCAGGACTGCAGGGTTTATCTCTGAGTTAGACCCTCTCATCTGGCATCAGCCAGCACAGAGACTGAGATCTGAGCTGGGTCTCAGGAGGGCAGGAGGGAGGTGTGGCTGTCCCTCGGGCTTCCTTCCCCTAAAAAGGCCAAGCCCATTCATCTTGCAGATTTCAGCCCAGTTTCCACTTCCTTTGGTAATTTCCCCCTGCCGTGGCTGCTCCGTCCTGAGGGTATTAGTCAGGCTAGGCTAGGTTCTGCCGCAGTAACAACTTTGAAACCGCAATGGTCTATTACAACTAAAATTTATTTTTTAAATCATGCTTAGTATACTGCAGATCCAGGCAACACTGAGGACCATTCATCCATAAGTAAGCTAACTTGCACCTCTGACTTTTCCTCCTAAGTAAGGACAGAAAATCAGAGAAAGAGATGACACATCTGCAGCCCAATATTACCTAAGTGTATCTGTGCATTCTTCACTTTAGAACTGGTTAAAGGATACATGTTCTCTTTCAGAGACTTACTTGTTCTTTGGTATTTAGGATGCAACTAAAGTCCTTGGCAGAAATGGTCATCTTAGAGCAGAGGTCTTGCTGATAGTACTAGCCTCTATGGCCAGGAGTGTGCCACACTCCTTGCTTGACAACTTCATAGGAGCCGCATAATATCCCAGCAGAGGTGGGACTGAGGGATGAGGGACACACTGGGGACAAGTGCTTCTCCCTCAGAACACCCTGTGCCATTGTGCTAGCACTCCCTGTGGCCAAATGCCTGAGAAAAGCCAACCTAAAAGGAGGACAGGTTTGTTTCAGCTCAGGATTTCAGAAGTTTCAGTTCCTTCAAACCTTCTTAGGCCCTAGACCAGGCAGGTGTGATGCAGAAACCCTTCACCTCCTGACATCTGAGAGACTTAGGGAGGGTAGAGAAAAGGAGGAAGCAAGAATCCACTGTTTCTTCAAGGCCACACCTCCTGTGACTACTTCCTCTCTTTAGGCCCCTCCTCTTAAAGGTTCAACTTCCTCCTGTTCCTTAGATTGGTGGCCAGGCCTTGAGCACATGGACCTTCAGAAGACACTTACCTAATTACAGTGGACATTAGACCCTTGAGAAGCCATGTAGGGCTCCTACCAGGGTAAAATAGTCCAGTGGAAGGTAGTGGGGGGACTCCAATTCTTCATAGTCTTTTTCTCTTGACCCCAAAGATTCTTCCACATCATCTAGAACTTCACACATAATCCACTTGCCCCTGTGGCTGACATACAGTGTCACGGCTTGAACGTGAGCTGTGCCCCACAGGCTCATGTGTTTGCATCCTTAGCTGATGTTGAAGCTGTGGCACCATTAGAAGGCAGAGTATTGCTGGAGGAAGGCACCGCACAGGAGCAGGCCTTGAGGTTGGGTAGTCCCTGCTTCCACTAGCAGGGCTCTTGAAGATGCGCTCGCTCTCTCTGCCTCCATGATGGCTGCAGGGACCTGAACCGGCCTTCCAGCTTCTACTGCTGCCGTGCTTTTCCTGCCATAATAGACTATATCTCTCTTCTGGAACCGTGAACCAAATTAATCTCTTTCTCCCTTAAGCTGCAGAAAGAGTAAGTAAAACACACAGTGAGTGGTTGACACAGAGACAGACTCACGGCCTTATTAATTGATTGAACTTTTGTGGATACCGTTGGGTGTCCTTTGGGGCCACTCAAGTCCTTTCTCTCCATTGTTTAATGCGACTTTAGGATAAAGGCAGCCATCGCAGGCGAGGTCATTAGCCATGCTGCTACTAGACTCAAGCTCTCTCTTGTTTGGACGTGGCTAGAGCTATGTTCTCATCCTTCCTTGGACTTGCTCTGGCCAGTGGGTTGTGAACAGATGTGGCACGTCATTTCAGACAGTAGCTCAATGTACAGTTTACTGTCTGCCTCCTCCTTCTTGGCAGTCTAGAGAGGTAGGCTCAATAAGGAATCTGCATTGGACACAGAGAGAGAGAGAGAGAGAGAGAGAGACCTTTTCCTTTCTTCCACGTCAGCACTCAGCATCTCTAGGTCTCTACTGCCAGGTTTTGTTCTTATTCTAGGACTGAGTCTGTGAGACTGACTTGGGGGCTCTGATGGGAGTCAATTCCAGAGAGGAAGCGAGGTACACAGGGAAAACCTGGTGGACCGTTGGCCAAGTATAGGCTCTCTGCAGTCAGGGGTCCTGGATTGGCATCCCTGCCATGCTACTCAGTGACCAAGCAACTGTGGACAAGTGACGGGCAAATTCCTGGATTTGAATTTCCACATCTGAAAGCAGAACTGAGACTCATTTCGCAGACTGTGGTAAGAGGCGCTTGTGAAACACAAAGAGCGTGTTCAGAAGACCCCACCATTGATGAGCAGGCCCAGGGCTGTCTTCCGCCGTGGAATCCTGCCCGGCTGCAATGCAAAGTTGTGGCAGTCTTCTGTCTATTCCCAGGAGGTGTTCAGGTATCTTCCACCTCGGGAGTAATTAGTGTGATCTCAGGGGCACAGTAAATATGGCTGCGGCTCATCCTGACTTCTTAGGCAACCTGGGAACCCAGTCTCGGCCTTGCACGTCCTTTCTGCTGCCATCGCCATTTCATTGTCTCCTTTCCCTGAGAAATGGATGCCACATGGTGTGGCTGCAGAGAAGTGGCGAAGGAGTTACTGGGTGCAAGAACTACCTGGAAATAATAATTGGTGAGCATTTAAAGCCTCTGCCCCTACATTAACTATCACAGGAAGCATTATTACTTGATCACCCAGGACCTTCTGGACTCTGGGTTCCTTTACTAAGGGATCCCTTCACCTTGAGTTTCTCTCGAAAGAACAACCCCCACATAATTAAAGCTCCACATTTACTATATAGCCTGGAATCATCTTTCCCAACCCTCAGTCCACATGTTTCTTGCCTTCTCTCAGCGCCTGTTTTATCATGGTCTCTAATGTGTGTCAGAACATATCTTTAATAGACTTTGATTTTTTTCATGTGTATGTAAGTGTGTGTGTGTGTGTGTGTGTTTGTACCACAGGGCACTAGAGTATGTGTGCTTATGAAGGAGTCCCAAAGCTGACTTTGGGAATCATCCTGTATTCTCTACCTCCTTATTGCTTTGCTCTGGGCTTTTCCAGGTTGTGCCTTCCAGGGACAAAGTGTAGACCACCACCATTTCTGCCTGACATTTTGGTATTTTTTATGTGGGATTTGGGAACCTAAACTCAGGTCCTTTTGCTTGTGAGGCAAAGACTTCAACTCCTGAGCCAGCTCTCTGGCCCTTAAATGCACTTTCAATGTATCTGCACATCACTTAGCTTTCTTGTCCCAGTTCTTTATGGTGATCACAAGTCTCACCAAGATTTATACATTATGAGTCAGGGATTTGTGGGTCATGAATTAGGATAGTTAGTCTATGCTAGGATACCAGGGACTCTCACTGGATGCCAGTGGTGGGAGTGCTTGGGTGGTTGCAAGAGGAGACATCTTGTCTACCTAACATGGGCTACTTCACACTTCCATTTGACTTCTCCGCATGGATGATACTTCCCTCCTATCCTGGTGGTCTTAGGCTTCTGACAGGGAGTTCACAGATCCAAAGGCAATTCCTCAGAGGTGCTGCTGTCTTGAGTGAGCTGACCTTGGGTGACATAATCAGCTTTGCTACACTAGCACCCAAGTCTGCTTAGATTCGAGGGAGAAAAATATGGAGCCCACCTCTCAGGAGGAAGGCTTTCAAGGATATTTTGTTTCTGCCCATTTCTGTGCCTATAACAAATACCACACATGAGGGACTTCATAAAGCATAGAAGTTCTGGGAGATAGGAGTCTGGGGACCAAGTGTGTCACCTGGTGAGACCTCACATTGTATGCGACGGCTTATGTGAGAGGCAGAGCAAGCTTGGTCTGTCTTCTTCATGACCACTCTTGTCATCACACGATGCCACCCTCATGACATCTTCTAATCCTATGTACCTCCTAAAGGCCCATCTCCCATGACCATTGACATTACAGGATTAGGTCTCCCACACATTTAATTTATGAGGCCACATTCAAATCCTAGCACACGGTGAGAACATTACTAGGGAGCTGCCAGACAGTGATATTTGGAAAGTATAGTCTGCCTTGGTCTAGGAAACTTCCCTCCACTGTAGAGACCATGACCTGAACTTCTCCAGGCCACTCTCTGACAAGCAGTGTCCAGTCAGCACTGTGATTGATGGACTGCCCTGTGACAGACCCTTGAATATGTTAGCTTGATCTGCACAGCCACAAGGAGTTGAAAAGTGTTTTATAAATGGACAACTTTCATATTTGGGCATATGCGGGGAAAGTGTTGGAGACTTTAGGAATTCATTGAGGCCTTGGAGATGACAATCTGACTATCGTCAACACTACTGGTAAGAGATGGATCTGAACCCAGGATCTGCCTTCAGTCCAGAGTTTTCTCTGTTGAAGGGGCAAATGCAGAGTAGAAGCAGAGATGGGGTAGGGAGGGGGGAACTCAGGCAGGTAAATAAGATTCCCCAAATGTTTGTCTTGGAGCTTTCACCAGTCCCGGATCTAACATCTGCAGGCTCTTTCTACTTCCGGCAGTGCCCTCCAGGAGGCTTGGGCAGAAATAGATGCCAGGCTCTCGCTAATCCAAGATGGTTGGCAAATGGTCTTTGAACAAACTTGTCTCCTGAACTGCTGGGTCGGTTTCACAAGTACATAAAATAACAACAGAATCAAAGACACAAACACGAACAAGCCCTGTAATCATCCGGGTTCCGGGCAGCCCGCATGCCTTGCCCCTCCTGTTTGCTTTGCAGGCGATTCCAGCACTTGCCTGGCCATCTGTTCCGTGTTGTGGGTGGTTAAGTGAAATGGGCTGCCAATACAAATAGCCCACTTGAGGTTTGTTTGCATAAATTGTTTTGAAAGCTTCATGACGAATTTTCAGGATTACTTGCAGTGGTAGGGACCTCGGCAGAGGCAGAAATAGAAATTCAGAGATGCCAGTTGGAATCTATTAATTTGCTCACAGCCCAGAGTCTCAGCTCTCTTCCTTAACTGGCAGTGTGACCTTGGGCAGGTGAAGTAACTTCTCCAGTCTTTGGTTTCTTCATCCGCTTAATGGGAGATGGTAGGCACAGCATCTACACTGCGGAGCTATGCCTGTGAAGCAAGACAATGCATATAAAGGGTCTGACACATGTGGTGCATAAGTAAAAGCATGGAGTTATCTTTATCTGAAGCAAGCAGAGAAAGGCCACATTTAGTGTGTGGAGTCCAGCCCTGGGGTTGCTTCTAGGTTGGGGTGTCCTATGAATGTTGTTTTTCTCTCCAAGTCTCAGATTTTAGATTTGGAGAAGGGAGTAGATAACATTTCGTGAAATGGCCATAGCTCCAGGGTCAAGTTCTCACAGTGACCTCCATGGTTATTGGCTTGTCTTGGTCGTGGCTGGGCTGTTAAGGGGGTTGTTCATGGCTGGGATGTTGGGAGGGAGTTGGAGCCTTTCTTTTCAAGTCTGGGAGGGCTGCCGTGTTGTGTCCTATGGTCCTTACAATGGCATGTTGGAGCTCCCAAAGCAGTTGATTGAATGGCTCCCTGGGCTTCACGGGGCAACCATGGATGCATTGTGCTCTGGGTTAGGAGCAAGGGGTGGGGCTCCCATGCAAAGGGGTGTTTGGCTCCCGACATGGCCTAGAGCCCTTCAAGCATAGCCTGCTTTGGACTGCTGGGAGAGCAGTATGGGGGTGGGGCTATACGGTCAAGTATAAGTAGAGCTGGGGTCTTCATTCCATGGCGCTGCTGGACCTCAGGAGACCTCTGGGACACTTAAGGGTAACAGTCCATGGCTGATTGTCTTAAAGTGAGGTAGAAAGAGACAAAGACACAGTAGAGGGATACATGCGTGCGTGTGTGTGTTTGCGCACACACGCGCGCGCGCGCACACACACACCAGTAGCAGCAGGTCATGTGACTAAGAAGGGTAGATAGAGAAACAGACAGGATATAGAGAGAGAACAGGGATGAGGAAGAGACAGAAAGACGCAGAGAACAAAGAGAGAGAGTGAGAGAAAACCAGGAAGAGGCAGGCACAGAGAGGGTGACAGACACCAGCAGGAACACTGAGGCACGCCCACCGAGGCAGACAGCCTGTAGAGAGAGGACCGGGGCCTGCCTGCTGATGCGAGGAGCGGACTGAGACATGAGCTCAGAGACGTGAAGGGGAAGACGCAGAGCCACAACAGGCTAGGCCAAATCAGTGACTCCCACAGTCCCCAAAGCTCAGGATGCCCCTGGAATCTGTGCTCTGGTGGCCATCGAAGGCCATGGCGTCCCCCTGGGGGCTCACTATCAGCCCATTGTCCTGGAACCTGGATGGTGGTTCACTGTGAGGACGGCCCTGGCTCACAGGAACCTGACCGTCTTCCCATCTTCCTGCCTCACAGGCTCATCCTGCAATATAGGCCAGGAGCTGGCCAGATGGAGCAAGGCCTGAGCCGTGGCCATGCCAGTCGGAGAACTTCCACCGATGACAGTTAAATTGTTGGGGGCCTCTGTTCTTCATTTACATCACAGACACGAGAGTCGTCCCCCCCCACCTCCCCCAAATGGAAGCCAGCTGCCCTATCCGTCCACTGAGCACTTGCCTCGCTTCAGATGGCCTTCTGACTTGCAACTCAAACCCACCGTCTGTCTTGACACACCAGAGCGCTTAACGGTATTTTATTGTGCAATTTCACTAAACTCTAAAGCTTTTCCCAGCGCCTAAGCTAATGGACTAAATCTGGACCCCTTTGCTAAGAGGCACTGTGTTCTAGCAGGGAACAGAGTGGGCACACGAATCAAGGCTGCAGGTGGAATGCTATGTTTGTAGTGCGGGACCCCAAGCAGCAGACCATCCTTCCAAACTATGGGAACCCCTTTGTCACAAAGCATGAGTCGGACCTGATTTCCTGCCAGGAGCCATGCATGGTGATTCCCAGCACCGTGCATTCAGTCAGATAAAGGTTTCTTGAGGTTCTGTTAAAAGAAATTAATGCAGGAATAATAGGCATGATTCCAGCTTATTTCCCCGAGCAAGCAAGTACCGTCCCAGCTCTGAAGAGTACCTAAGCTATAAAGTTTTGCTTCTTGGCCAGAGATGGCAATGCCTAGAGACACTTTTGGTTGTCACTGTGCCTAGACACTGTGACACTTTTGGTTTTCACAGTTTGGCAGAGGTGGTGTCATCGATGTGGCTAAACATCCTTCAATGTACAGCAGTGGCTCTGTCAAACAAGAACTGCTGTGCAGCTGTTGAGAAATCCTGCCTTCGACGGAGGGAGCCACAGATAGCGAGATACATGACCCAGCTGGCCGGGGCTCGTTGTTCGAATTGTGCCCTGAGCAGCTCCAGCTGGCGCTCCTCACGTTACCTGTGATGAACGTGAGTCTGGTGGAGTTGTGCGACGCAACAGCCCCGCGGGTAGAAGGAAGAAGGCAAGCAAAACTCCGAGGCAGGACAGTGTGTTCTGGCTTTGGCTGCAACGTGAGGAACTTAAGAGGTGGCTGGAAGGGAAGGAGGCAAGAACTGGAGATTGGTCTGAGACCTGGGCCTTTGTTTTGTAATTAGGGGTGGGGATGGGGGCAGTGCTGGAAGCTTTGGGGCAGAGGATGAGATCTGATCTGTACTGTGGAAAGAACCTGCAGCAATCTGTCGCGTAGCATTATGGATGGAGAGAGAGAAAGGGACAAGATAGGCTGTGAGAGGGGGCCAGCATGACGGCACTGTGTGGCAGAGGCCTACGAGGAGCTGCGTGCGGGCGAATGATGGGTGACTCGAGAATTGGGTTGTCTCTACAGCCAGGCTCAGGTCACCAGGCCTCTCCTGAGGCAACCCAAGTAGAACTTCCTCCTAGGCTGCCCCTTGGCAGGTTGCCTGAGGCCTACTTCTGACTCAGGTAACTGAGTATGATATCCACATCTCATGTGCAGTGACAGACCCAGAGGAAGGGGATAAAGAAGGTGTCTGAGCCCCCTGAGAATCCAGAGAGCAAGTGTCTGGGTGTGAGCTGAGAGGAAGGTCCCGTGCGGCTCTGGCCGGCTCCCCGGGTGGCTGACATGCCGGACTGGCCTATCAGCCGGGGCCATCGCTGCCCTAGTGTCTGTGGCTGTCAGCTTTACGGCCTGCTCCAGGCTCCCTGCTTGAATCTGAATCTTCCTCCACCTTCTCTGGTTTCAGCGCCTCCACAGTGCATGAGAATGATTTGCACCCTTGCAAAACATGGGTGAAGCTCTGCAGGTTTTACTTAGTCTGGGATGTGTAGTGCCTCAGTTGATTATTTAAAAGGCAGCACAGGGCTGGGAATGTTCTCAGTGGCAGAGCACCTGTGTATCATGCACAAAGTCCCAGGTTCTATTCCCAGCACTGCCAAACCAACCAACCAACCAATCAACCAACCAACCAACCAACCAACCAACCAACCAACCAACCAACCAACCAACTCCAAACCAAGGAAAGACTCAGAGTATTGCCACAATACAGGCAGCCTCTTGAGTCCTCAGGGTCCTTCTGGGCCCCCAGCAATCTGCTCCCTAGAAAGTGATGACTTTCTATTAAATTAGCCTCTCTGGGCCTCAGTTCCTGATCTGTATAATAGCGAGGAGAGTAGCTCTCACCCCCCTAAGGTTACTGTGGAAGTTCAACAGAGTAAATGAAGGTGAACTCTTTCAGGAGCTTCTGGCCTACAGCGAGTGCACTAGAATGTTTGGTATTTTGACCCCAGTCTTCAGTGATAGCTTTAAGTTTTGAGGGGTGGCCTTTGGAAAGATGCTCCTCCTGAATGACCCCAGTATGATGTTGACTGTGTCCCTCCAGATGGTGGCTTCTCTCTCTGGGGTTCTGATGTAAGCCTTTGGGTTCCATCTCCGTCTCCAATGTCAATCAATTATCCAGGATTGGCAAGGACACAAACTGATGGGCAAAGCCATCTTTCCTTTGGTAGATGAAGCATTCCAATCCACTCACCAGAGGTTGTGGAAACCTCTGGATGGCTGATGATCTGTCACCACCTTGAAGAAAGCTGGAGTACTGGGCCCACAGAGACAGGGCCTTCCTAGGCATGAAGACCACTATATCTCATTTACATGCATTCGCAGAAGGTCAGCTTCAGTCTAGTCCCCTTTGTGCAATGCCTCAGGATCGCTATGGCAAATTAATGCCTGGACTTGCCCTGCAAGCCCTTGGGAGCAGGTCTTGTTCAGTCAAGACTTGGCTGGCCTCCCTGGGGCTCCATTTCTGATCATGGCCACTGGGTGTCGCTGTGCCACTGGGCTGGGCCTCCAAGAGCACTTATCTGGCTGTTAAAAAACCTTGACTCTTAAGGAAAGCACTGGAACGTGCTGTTGGGTAACTTCTCAGAGAGGGCCTTCACGGCAAAGCCCGCCTTGTCAAAAGGATGATGGTTACCGTAAGAGGCATTTTACATGAGTAAGTTTCACACACTGGAGTCATTTTAGATCCAATTTCAAGCAAAAAGAAGAGAGAGTCTCCCGAGAAGTCAAACGAACATTCCCCAAGCGTTAATCCCCAAGCTGTGGTGTCTGGATGTTAGGTAGTTTGTGGTGCAGGATGAGAGATGACAGAATGTCCTTTTTTGCATTTCTTTCTTTCTCTCTCTCTCTTTTCTGACATCTCTCTTTTTTCCCCCTCCTCTTCCAAGAGCCACGCACACAAAATGTTTTTCAAATGAACACAGGCAAGGATGTGTCACTGGTGATGGATTGCCCGCTGCGGCTCAGCTTTTGATAATTAAGCTCTACTCTTCACAGACGAAGGGTCTTCTGCCAAGTCCAAAATACCCTGGAAAATGTAAAATTAGAACCTTATGAGAGAAAAAAAAAGATTAAAAGAACTAAGCATGTATGTGTGTAGTTTGGCTGAAGGGTGACTGAGGTTGTGGGGGGAGGGTGTTGAGGAGAGGCGTGTGATTCTGTAACTGCTTTCTATTCTGCCCAAGGGCACCTGGGAAGGAAGCAGCGAGGGTGTTTGCACACTGGGACAAGGTTGAATTCAGAGTCAATAGATGGCCGAAAGGAGAAGAAAAGGCTTTAGGATAAACATCACACTGTCTTGGCTGACAGGAGCCAACCTGTCAATTAAGCAACAGCCCCGTGAACGGAAGTTGCCAGAACAGGTTGCAGCTGTGCTGAAGGTCTGACAAAGCTGACTGACTAGAAGTTCCTGATTCTGGAGAGTTGGAATGCTGTGAATCTAGAGCCCAACTATCTTGAACTAGCTTTAATCCCTCTTAATAGCTATTCATTGCCCACCTCACATCTGTATCTGATCTACTCTGCTTTCAACTATCAGGTAAAACCTTTGGAATGCATTAACTTTGCAGACTTCTAGCTTCCATCCACTCCAAAGCTAAGCTTGTCATCAGACAGCATCTGAGAACTATAGCAGCGATTTCCCTTCTTTGTTACGGCTACCTGTGGTCTCTACCAACGTGTTCGGTATGGGCCTTGGTTTATGACTTTCTTTTGTTCTGTGATTATGAAGCTTGTGTAACCACTTTCATTTGGAACATGCTATGAATATGATATCCTAGGAAACCCGAACCTCTCTTTTCATGGGCCACGGTCACTCGTTTTTAGCTCAAGATAAATTCTTACTCCTTTTGAAATGGGAACTATGCCTTGGGTGGACATCTCCAAAGGAAGGTATCGAAGACTCTGCCCCAAGCTTTAGGATACCTCATGTCTTCCACATGAGAGGGAAAGTCCTGCCCGGTCTCTCTGGTGGGGAGGTTTCTGGGTTGCAAATCTGTGCCTATACAGTCTGCAAACTAGAAGGTCAGCCTTGACCTGGGCTGGAGGGTCAGCCCCTGAACTTGTCTGGGGGTCAACCCCTGAAGCCTGGGCTGGGTTGTACATGATTGTTCTAGAGACCCACCAGAGACTTTGGTCAGAAGAGCCTGCTCAGGTATAAAAGCCAGCCCCAGAAATGGCCTACCCCTTCCTGGGCATTGATACCATTGGTTGTGCCAGGTTCCAGAAATTGGTGAGTGATATATTATGGGGAGACTACAAAAGATACTTGAAGAGCGTGTCCTCTCGGCCCTGTCCAGGTGGGAGAGAGAAAGGTCTATATGGGAGGGCGTTCTTGGCAGGAAGCCCCTCTGAGCTGGTGCACGCAGGAGAACCGCGGCTGGGTTTCACAAACCAGCCCCATCTCCAGGGCTCCCAGCATTGATCCGATTGCCCTGGAAGTCAGATCCTTATCTGCCCGGGTAATTTATCTCTTTGGAAGGAGAAATCAGGCAAAGATGGATGTGGCCGATAAGGCTGCTCTCCAAGTGACGGTCAGCCTCTAGAGCGGCCAGGCAGGGCAGAGGTGGGCTGCCTCTGTGGCGAAGCTGATACACACACGGCCCTGCTTGGCCCAGCTCCCGCCACCTCTGTCAGACCACGAGACACCCAGGAGTCCAGTGGGAAATTAACTTCTCAAGTGTGAAAGTGGGTGAGGGCCATGGGGGGAGGAAGGCATGGTTAGGCCCAGCTAAGGGGTGGGGGTGTCTTTTCTCTTTGCCAACAAGCCCATGGATTTCATTTCAGATCTCTCTCTCTCTCTCTCTCTCTCTCTCTCTCTCTCAACACACACACATTCTCACACATTCTCTCTCTCTCTCTCTCCTTTTTCTTTTTTATCCAGTTACAATTGCCCAGAGTTCAGTCTGGCCTGCCCTGGGTTGTGGGACCAGAGATAACTAGAACCTGGTCTTTGTCACTAGGCCCTTCTCATCGAGGTGTCTTGGTGGGAACCCAGAGATAAAAAATGGGAACCGACTTCTTCCACAGGGAAGGAAAACAAGTGGAGGAAGAGAAGACTTCCTGCTGGTCTCCACGGATAAGCTATATTGGCCCAGTTGCACGTCGATTAGTCCTTCAATAGAGCACCATTGGTTAGCTTCTGCAGGGTGGTCGTGCTGACCTGGGCAGCGTTCCCTCCCTGCTTGTTGGGCCAGCAGCTTTTCCCTGTGCCCTGCTGCTGAGCACTGCCCATCAGGCCAAAGGACAAGAAAGTCCACAGAGCAGGGGACTCAGAATGACTTTCGGCCAGTGCCAGGATCCAGCAGGCTACTCATTTGGGAGGGGCAGAGAAGACAGTTTAATTAGATTCAGGAAGAGCTGAGTCACTAATACTATTCTGAGTATGGTTTATGTTTTAATTAAGCCTTAACATAAACATGAGAGCCGCACAGGGATCGAAGCTCACGTGGTCTCCACTCCCTCATTGGTGAAGGGAAAATCACAATAATGCTACTAAAGGATGTTGTAAGAACACAACGAGCCATTCCCCACGCGCAGGCCCACACTGGTACAAGTATGCCACACGTCCCAACAAATATCAGGCTGTCTCTTCCCTTCCTCATAATTTCTGTTATGTTCACAGATCCAGGCCCTGTTATGTGTCAAGATACCAAGCATGGAAAATATACAGGTGCAGGAGATGGGCAAGAGAGGCCGTCTCCTGCCATGCAGGGAAGTCGTTCTGGAAGCTATGCGGCAGCACCGGGTTAACACGGTCTATAGACATCACCCTAGACCCAAGGTTCCTGCCTTCGTGTAGTGCCCCAATGGTATTCCCATGAAGGTCTGTTCTGATGGGCTATCAAGAGGAAACTCACAGTGGTAGAACTTGAAGATCATCCAGGGGTCCATTCCTGGGAAAACTGAGAAAGCCCACCACACAGAACACGAAAGGAATTACCGGGAGGGTGGAGTTTCATTCCCTGGTATTAGGTTAAAAGTGATAAATCTGAGCACATGGTGACTGACATCTGTAATCCCAACACTCAGGAGACAGAGACAGGGACGTTGCTGTGAGTTTGAGGCTGGCTACTACGCGAGGTAAGTTTTATAGGGATATTTACAGCTATGGAATTATACATTCAAAGGGCTGCCTTGGGGAGGGGCAGGAAATGGGAAGGACATGTTGATTAACTAGGAATTACCAAACCTGGCAGGACCACAGGGTGTGGCTGCCTCTGAGGAACTCATGTAGGTCTAGCTTTATTAAGTGAGCTCCAGTTAATAGTGCCAGACTGTCACCACTGTCCCACCAAGGTGAGGTCTGGGCACCTGTCGTGTATCTTTCAACTCTGCAGCTTGTGGCAGTTTTGTAGACTTTTCTTATTTTGCCTTTGCAGCTTTGAGGCTCTTTAGAGTCCACTCCTGACTCTGAGCTGACCTGGTGTGTTTAGGCAGGAGTTATGTGAGTTGGGAGAAGACGTTACGGACCATGTGATCTTATCTGTTCACATTGGGATGGGGGGACATTAGCATGAAGCTTCACAAGTGAGGTTATCCCTCACTACCTGGGTAAGATGACATCTGCTATCTTGAATGACATCAACAGGCAATATTGCTTCTCTGGGTAAGATGGCATTGCTATCACAGCTTGGGTAACGTGTCATCTGCTGGTTCTGCACTGCTGAGTTAGTATTGCTGCCTTTTCCAGCTCTGTTCTTTAGAAAACGTCAGTAAGAGGCACTACACAGATTTCTCAAGATTTTTTTTTTTTACTGTAGTAAGAGACAGAACCATAATATTGACCATTTTTGCCAATTATTAAATGTATAGCTCTCTGAGCCCATTAGGACATTATCTGAGAGATAACTCATCAGCCATACAATCCATTCTTCCAAAGCCTAAAAGCCAGTGAGTTGTAGTGTGTTTGCGGGACTGCATAACCATGACCACCAAGTTTAAGACATCTTCATCAGAGAGGAACTGAGTTACTCCTCTTTTCCCGTTAACCACAAATCTCCTGCGTCTCTCTAGATTTGCCCATCATGAACACTGAACAAATGGATTTCGACACTCTGTGGTCTTCTGTTGGATTCCTGCTCTGTGTAACAGTCTCCAAGTCGTCTGTGTTATTGTCCATATCGGTACATCTTTTTTTTATTATTAAAGAACAGCATTTTGCCCATTCCCCGGATGAAAGACATTTGGGTTTCTACTTCAGGCCTCTTCTGAATAGTGCTGCTGTGAAGAGTGTGTAAGTTTCCTCGATGGACATACATTTTTTGTTTACTCCACAGCACAGACCTATGAGAACTGCCGATCAGATGGTGTCTCCGTGTTGAACATTTGAGGAGTTGCCAAACTGTTTCTGAGAGTGGTTTTGCCATTTCACATTCCAGCTCCAAGTCCCTGAGGTTTCTGATTTCTGTACATCCTTCTTGTTTTCTGCCTTCTTGATGACAGCACTGTTAGTCGGGGCGAGGTGGTGTTTCTCTGTAGTTTCCATTTGTCTTTCTCTGTGGTTGAGGTGAGAGAGCATCTGTTTACATGCTACATGTTACATGCTGTTGCAAACCTTCTTTAGAGGAAAGGCATATCAAACCTTTTGGCCATTTGAAAAAAAAGGAAATTTTGTCATTGAGTTGCAAGCATTCTTCATATAGTCTGTATACCAGTCCTTTATCAGATGAATAATCTGTACAATTTATTCCCATTTGTGGAAATTCCCAGTCTGCTTTCACTTATTTCATATGATTATTTGTAGGACAAACAATATTAATTTTGATGGATTAATCTCACCTACTTTTACTGTGATTTTTGTCTTTGACTTGATATCCTACCTGAGAAATAAGCTGTCATCAAATTCAAGATAATGGAGATTGAGTCTTAAAGCTTCTTTGAAAAATTGATAGCTCAAATACTTACATTTAGTCCTCTTATTCACTTGAGCTGCTTTTTTCTATGATATAAAGAAGGTGTACGAATTAGCTTTTATTTAACTGTGATGAAATACAAATAGGAAAGGCTGGTTTTACTTATGGTTTCTGAGGATTCACTCCATCATGAAGGTAGGATATGGCCAAGCAGCTCAGTTCACACTGTGGTAGGCATGAGAAGGGAATGCATACACTCTCCTGGCTCCTTTTCCTCCTTTTCTTCTGTGTCTATGCCCAGTCATTGGGAAGGCTCTGCTGATGCTCAGGGTGGGTCCTTCCCTTCAGTGAATCCTCTCTGGAAACCGCACCTTACAGACGGTTGCAATTACTCTTCTCTGTGCTGCTGTGAGAAAACACACAAATTCAAGCAACCTTTCTTTTTTTGCAATAAAGGTAAAACTTCATTACTTCAAAGAGAGATTTAAAATAGGAATAAACTTCACGACATTGCACACAAGCAAGAAAATATTTAGTTGGCTTATGGTTCTAGAGGGACGGTATAGTCCATTAGGGTGGCAATTTTATAGCAGAAGGCATGTCTTGGAGGCAGAAGCAAAGGACTGGTTTGAGCCACCACTACCATCCTAAAGGCAGAGAGAGCAAGAATAAAACTGAAGGAAGCAGGGACAGACTACTAAACCTCAAGGCCTGCCTGTGACATGCTTTCTTCCAGCAAGACTCTGCTTCTGAAAGGTGCCACAACTTTCCAGAACATTAACTAAAGATTCAAACCTATGAGCCTGTTGGGGGGGGGAACTGGCATTCAAACCATGGAATAAACATACCCAGAGAGGTGCCTCACCATCTCCTAGGTGACTGAAAATGAAGATGAACCACCAGAGAGTCTTACAAGTGCATCCTTCTACCTGTTCATGCCCAGTTCTTCCAGCACTGTTGTCTGAAAAGACTATCCTTTCCCCAGTATGTGAAACATTCCCTCCCATAGAGAGGAAGGAGGGTCAGAGACTCCAGAAGCTAATAAAACTCAGGAGGCTCAGGAGGCCCAGCAACCAATCACAAGCTCCTACCTCCAAGGTTACATACATGGTGAATGACTGCTGGGAGACTACTCCGTGGAGCTCTGCCTGTAAGTTGGGCCTTTTGGGGATGCATCTGCCTCTGAGCCACCCGTGCTCCTGTAAGTACCCCCAGTAAACACCTCAGCTCACCAGACCAGCCCTGGGTGATATCCTTTCCTTACTCTGTTGCTGTCCTAACACATTTGTTCACATCTTCCCACGAAAATCCACATAGCATCCTTATTGAATCATCCTAGCGCTCAATGAGTTTCTCAGTATCTTCCAAGTAAGCATTGACTGATACTGTTATGTAGAAAGAATAATTGTTTTGGGGGGGCTTTTGCCTTGAATTTGCTTCCTAACTCTGTTCTCACCATGTGACTTGACTTCTCTGGAATTCTGTAGCTTCCTCTTTGCCTGAGAAATGTGGATAAGTTCTCCTTACCCTGTGCAGGTTAACTATGTTGTAAGATATGAGGTAAAATGTGTAATATCAATTACTTATTTCTCTTGTCCATATGCTCCAGTTAAATTCTACTGTGTGATGTTTAGCATTATTTTGTGTATTCACTGACATTTGTCATGTGGCACATAACCCCCAATGTTAGCAGTTGAAAACATTAAACCCTCGTTATCTCTCAATTCTTTTGGGTCGGAACCCTGACATGGCTTAGCTGGGTGTTGTGGCTCAAGCTCTCACATGACTGCAATTAATGGGCTTGCCTGAGCACCCAGCCAGGGGACAGACCCAGTTATACACACCCAGCCTGCTGTGGGTGGGATAGGTTTCTCATAGGGCAAGAGTCAATCTCAGCTACTTGCTGTACAAGTGTCTTTCCAGGATAGCTGATGACAGGTGACTTGTTTCATTGCTCCAGTGAGAACTGGGGAACAGGTGCAAGATTGACGTCACACCTCACCATTTAATCTTCAGAGAGAGCACATCATCTGTGTGTCTTTTCTTCATCATAAATGCACTACAAGGTGTCACCCATGCTACTGGGGAAGGATTCCAATGAGGGCACGGATACCAGGAAATAGGATCATTGAGAATCATTTTAGAAGGCAGACTGTACTGATCTGCAGAGGTAGCTGAGTCTGGGTTATGCTTTGCACATAGCAGCCATCCAGTCAGTATTTGCTAAAAGGAAACTCAACTCTGTAAAGCTGAATGTACCAGCTGCTTTGTATCACCCTCCTCAACCACCAGGAATTTGGTTCCTAGAGTAGTCAAGTACTAAAAGCACATCCCTGGTTGCATGTCTAAGTGGGAGTGCTAGCCACTTTCAGGCTTCATTCCTTGTACTCATGATACCTATGTAAACTACCTTTCCCAGGATCCCTTGCTTCACCCTTCCCTGTTAGCTCCTTAGTTCACCATTCTCTATTAAATGCCATTGGAATGGGACCTGTTTTCCTAATCTGCTCCTGTGCACCTAATTCAAGGTTTGGGAGCATTCCATTTCTTAGATCATCTGGTCACATTGAATTCCCAAGTAGGTAGGTGAGGCAGCAGGTACTGTCCTCATCTTACAGATGGGTCTCACACTCAGTAAAGTGACAAGTTAGGTCAGACCCAACCCAGAGACCATGCCCATCAGCCTTGTGCCCCTTTCAGACATCACTCCAGGTTCCACAAGAATCTGATGATTTCCAGCTAGCTTCCCATTCCGTGGTGTCTCTTAACCTTTGGTCAGAGGCAAAGGCTTTGGTCAAGGCTTGGTCAGGACAGACCAAGCAAGTTCTGCCACCACAAGTTTTCATCAGGAAAGTAAGAAGGGGCTGCACCTACCCCTGCTCTGGTTGCTGAGTTGTGCAGCTGAGCTCAGGGGGAGAGCTGCCTAGCAAAGTAAGTGACAACTTTTTCTAATCCAGTCTCCCCAAGAGCACATCTTCTAAATTTCCCAAAGGTGTAATAAAGGTTAGTGGCAGCTCAAGTGCAGAAACCCCTTCGAGATGGGATGACAGTCACCTGCTCTTTGCTGGACAAAGAGAAAAATGCATTGTTCATCCAAAGTCATGTCTCATCTCAGGGGCTCTAGGGTTCCCCTTAAGGTCACTGGCACACTCACCAAATCCGCCGCGTTCTGGTGAAGGAGGATCTATCTAGCATTCCATGGGTTCCAAATGTCCCCGCTTCACTGAGGGACATTTGAACACATTCCTACACACTTTTGTTATGTGTACTTACTAGTTCCCACACATTGGCTTGTTCTTGTTAATGGTAAGCCATGGTAAGTCTGCAATCACGGATCTGAGGTAGGGGGTAAGAGTTTGACTCTGGAGCCAGAACCTCTGGTGGGAGTCTTGAACCCACCACTTAGGAGTTGTGTGACCTCCCCAAGTTACGTGAGCTCTTTGCGTCTCTTCCTTATCTATAAAATGAAGCTAGGAAGAGCTTCGTCTGCTCACTGTGCAGCGAGTGCCTTAGTGTACAGAAAGTTCTGGGACGTAGCCCAGGACGAATGCTTTTTCTTCCTTCGCTATGTTCTTAAACAGACATAAACAAATAAAAACGTTGAAAGTGCATTGCGTGTGCTCTCCCCTTAATGATTCCATGAATCCGAGTGGCTCCCACATCTTGCACTTGGAAAAATGCTGCAGAGAAGAGTCATGACCTTTCAAGAGAAAACATGCTGGGGCATGTGTGCACTCCAGCAGGGCGGCAGGAAATCCCAAGGAGGAGATAAGGAGCCGAGCATGGCTGTGGGAAGCTCTGAGGAGGGCATCTGGGGCTGTGTTTGTTTCTGGATTACAGTGACAGAGCAATAGGAAAGGCGGGCGCTTGTTTTTCCTGTCCGATGCCACCTTCCACCGAGACCATGAAACACATCCGCTGCTATCTGCTGGGGTCCTCTGGTCCTGAAAGGAGCATGTGCTGTGGCCTTAGGCCTGCTCCTGCACAGTGCTTCACAGACAGGGACCTAGGCAGGGGCCTGGGAGTTTCTAATTCCCTTTGACTATTTCCCGTGCCTTCTTCTTGAGACCCCCAATCATGGCAGCAGGCGCGTGTGGCAGAGACTGTGAGTATCTTGCTGGACCAGGAAAGAGAACAAGTGGTTGAAGCCAGGGACCAAGCTATAACTGTCCAGAGCTGCCCTCTACCACCTACTCCTGTCTGCTGGGCCTCACCTTCTGAACGTCTCATAGCCTTTCAACTCACTCACCCCAACTCACTTCCATTCATGTGTTTCAGCATGCCCACGGAGGAGCCTGTGATGGAGGTAAGGCCTATCCACTCTTTCTCTTCCTCTTGCTGTGTTTGGTCAAAGTTAGGCAGTTTTAGAGCAGCCATGGTCAGATGCTCTCTGAAGGTCTTTGAATGGCATTCCCCAGGTCTTGGATTATCCTGAAGGAACACACCCTATTTTAATCCTCCCTGACCCTTTATACATGAAAGGATATGGAGATTAGTTCTCCATTACAATAAACCTTACCATGAGGGCTTACCTGAGATATAGAGGATCCAAAGCTCCAGTCAGGTTTGTAGAAACTGGAGCTAACCAATAAGGAAAAGTCCTTCTCCTCCTCCCCACTCCCATCTTGGTTTAAACTATAAATATACCTGATTTTGGTAGCCATCTTTGGCTCCATCTTTTGGCTCACGGACTGCATGTCTGTGAGTTCCTTTCATTTCTCTTGCTTCTCATGGATTCCATGCCTAGAATCGGTGAGTTCTTGGGAACTTTCTTGCCCCTCATGATTCAAGTCCATGACTTCTGTTCTTTCTCTCATCTAATAAGCTCTGCCTTAATCCTCTAAGTGTGTTCTGGTTTCAGTCTTCAACTCCCAAACACAAGAACCTGGACACAAAGACCCCAGAGGGAATCAGTAACCAAGGGACTATCCTAAGACACAAAGTAAATCAACAAGAGCCAAGTTGCTTGAACCCTAGACCTTTGTTTGAGTGGCCTGAGGAGAGGTTTCACTATCTCTGAGCTGGGAACACAGGAACCCAACAATGCCGGAGACCTAAGGATGGAAACAATCTATGAAGAAGAGAATGTGTAGCTGGATTCTTCTACCATCACTATTACAGCCTGCATCATATCATGCCTGAAGCCCACAATTCTCCTAAACTTTTCTTTTGCAGGTTGAATTTCAGTTACCTTGATGTCTCTTGCCCGATACTTGAGAGAAATGATTTATGGCGGGATTTATTTCTCTGCACAGTTTCAGAAGTATCGGGTCATCATGGTGGGGAAGGAGTGCTTGGAAGAGCCCAGTCATGGCAACAGGCGTGTGTGGCAGAGACTGTGAATATCTTGCTGGACCAGGAAAGAGAACAAGTGGTTGAAGCCAGGGGCCAAGTTATAACTGTCCAGAGCCTGCCCTCTACCACCTACTCCTGTCTGCTGGGCCTCACCTTCTGAACTTCTCATAGCCTCTCAAAATAGCACCAACACTTGGGGAATCAGCATTCAAAGCATGAACCCATGGGGGGACATCTCAGGTTCAAATCATAATGGCAAGTGGAAAATGACAGTCCTGGGCTGGGGAGATGGCCCGGCAGATAAAGTGCTTGCCTTGAAAGCATGAGTACCAGAGTTCAGATCCCCTGATCCCATGTAAAAGATGGATAGACATGGTGGCCACCTGTAATACCAACACTTGGGAGGCAAAGACAGCATGATTCTCAGAATAAGATGGCTAGCTAGTCTAGTGGATTAGTGAGCTCTGGGTTCAATTGAGAGACCCTGCCTTAATATATAAAGTGGAGAGTGACTGAAGAAGATGTGAGATGTCAACTTCAGGCCTTCACACACACACACACATGCACACACATCCACATAGATACAAACAGTCATACACACAGGGCACTCACATGAAAATATGTATGTATGTATGTATGTATGTATATAGTTGTGTGTATGAGTATGCATGGTGATTGTACAAGATGTGGGTGTGTGTAGAAGAGGGCACGTGGGTGTGTGTGTCTGTGGAGGCCCAAGGGTAACATTAGAAATCATCCTGTATCATTCTAACTCCTTACTGCTTTGCTCTGTAGTTTCCAGAGCACCTTCCAGGGCTGGAATTACAGGTCACCACCATATCTGCCTGACATTTTTATGTGAGATCTGGGAATCTGAACTCAGGTCTTTTTGCTTGCAAGGCAGAGGTTTTCATCCCTGAGCCATCTCCGCAGCCCATGAAAGTATTTTATAATGTAACCCCTGGTCCTCAAACTCACCCATAGTAAAGTATCCATGTAAGTGAACAATAAATTAGGGAGTTTGAGTGAAGATGCTGGTGGGTATGACTTCAGAATAGGAAAACTAATGCTGATTGCTTCCTAGTT
The DNA here is from genome assembly GCA_023101885.1 of Typhlomys cinereus. Taxonomy (NCBI): domain Eukaryota; kingdom Metazoa; phylum Chordata; class Mammalia; order Rodentia; family Platacanthomyidae; genus Typhlomys; species Typhlomys cinereus. The sequence goes on from JALPQD010000169.1 coordinate 877,609, forward strand.
CTATGGACATAATTATGTTCTCTAGCTCCTCGATGTACGGCAGTGTCATATGACTTTTCCTGGGGAGACATGAACAATGTTTACTCACCCCAGATAGGATACCAAAGAAACAATTGTACCAAAGAACAAATTAGTGAATCAATGCGTTCATTGAGGTTACTGCTAGGAGCATGGGTGAGGGTTACTCACAGAAGCATGGTCTCAAAGGAAGCCCACCGCAGCCTAGGTGATAACTCAGGAAAGCTGCAACACCAGTGCTCCCCATATAACTTTCAGGCAATTCAACAGGTCGGGTTGGAGAGTCTCCCTCCCCAGCAGTCTTTACTGAGCTTCCCTCACTTTTTAGAGCCTTGGAGAAGGGCCCTTGTAAATCTTGTGAGTTTCAGAAAAAATTTTCTGAGATTGCAAGTTGTTTATCTCCTGAACTTTGCAAGTGCCTTTTACTACCTGAGTTTTACTGAGCCTCCCTCAATGGAATGTTTCAATTTGGAGGAAATCGCTGAACAACAGACATCTTCATTCAGATGACCAGCCAGTCAGTCACTCACAAGAGTGATAATCTGTCACATTCACGGGGAAATCTTCATTTGCATATTGCCTCCAATCAGATTGTCTTTTGAGGCTCCCAGATGGGTGGGAGGTGGGAGGGGGGAGAAGCTGGGCAGAAATTAGTACCTAGCTTTCAGATGGACAAACTGAGTGCTAAGATCCAAAAACCTCTGCTCAAGTTCTGATTAGCAACCAAATCTGCATCCATGTTCCAGTACCATGAACCCACAGTTGTTCCTAACTTACTCCCTGGAGAGCTGAGGGCTCTGTGTTAAAGACTCATAGCACAGTGACAGGAATACAAACTTGGGGCTCAGATTGATGAGGTTCAAGTCCCAGACAGGCTGCTTACTAGTTTTGTGATCCCACGTGCTAACAGCCTTTGTGTGCCTCAGTTTCCCCTTTGGACAAAGGGGATTTAATGACACTTCCCTAGGAGATGTCATCCCCTTTCTACAGATGTTAAACCACACTGTAACAGGGAGTAAAAGAAATCATGCAAGGTGGCTGTGGGATAAACTCTCCGGGGCAGCAGTTTCTTTGGTCAGGAATTCAGGTAGAGCTGTCAGATTGTCTGACAGGCTGCTCAGGAGACTGTGGAAGCCGCCCAGGGGCAGGGAGCTGTGACTCTTGATGATCTCCCTTTCATCCAAGTGACTCTGTGGAGTAGAAATTGATGCTCTGCAGTAACTTGGGGTCAATTCTAGAGAGGAGAAAAACAATTTGTAAGCTTGACAAAAGACAGGCAGAAGGGGTGTGTGTGCGCTGACATGTAGCTCCAAGGACACCGGTAGTTATTGTTGTAGGTACATCTGTTCCTTTCTGTCAGACAGGCGCATGCTCCTTGGGTGCTGTTAAGCATCCCAGGGCTCCGCCCTCAGAATTTCTGACTCCATAGGTCTGGCTCAGATCTGAGAATTTGCTGCTGGCCAGGGGCCTGAGCATTGAGAACCATTGCCCTGTGACTGGCCACGGATACTCTATGTCAGACATGATAAATGGCCAGGGAAGCTCAGGGGAATTGCTCTTCCACTGGCTGATTTTTCCAACATTGAGCTGTGTTTTGTTACTGCTGGGTGCCATCCAGTAGGTGAAGATTCTTGGAGCCTGATGCTCTGTGTGTCTTTTGCCTGTCTCCTTGCTTGATACCTCACAGGGAACGAGAAGAGCATCTTGTGCTATGCAATGATGCATGCATTTTTTTAATCAAGAGTGGGATCTCCTTAAATATAGCTTAGGCTTCCTCGGTGGGGAGTCCTGGGTCTGTGATCAGTGTCTGGCTTCCTGGTCAGCACATATCTTTTCCAGACAAATCTATGATTCCCCTCTAGAAGAGTGGCTGAGGTTTTCTAGCAATACCTAAGTAGTAACTCCTAATCATTAGGCTCCAGGGAGGTGTCAGGGCTTGTACGTATCATTTTTTTTTCTTGTGTCCATATGTGTGATGTGCATGCATGTTCACATGTGGATAAGCACACATGTGTATGAGGAGTGAATGAGCACATGAATACATGCAGGCAGAGGCCCAATGCTGATGTCAAGAATCTTCCTTGATCTTGCACTTTATTCCTTGAGACAGGATCTCTAATCCAACCCAGAGGTCAAGGATATGGCTAGTCTCCCTAGCCAGCCTGACCCTTGTTTCTATCTTGTGAGAAGTACAGGTGGGATACCACACCCACCTGGTTTTTATGTGGTTTCTGGACATCTTTGAACTCCAGTTCTGTTACTACTGTGCCCATTATGTATATATGAAAACTGAGCCTGGGGGAATAAGTCATTGGCTCAAGGACATTCAGGGCACACAAGGTAGCCATCACTCAGAAACTGGACTCCAGAGACTGTGGCTTGGCTGGCTTTTTACTGCACTTGTTTATGAAAATACCAAAAGGAATGTAGCCTTGTGTCTGACGAGTTGATTCCAATATCTCTTCATTACCATAAAACAGGTGTCTTGACCCTGCTGCAAGGCCAAGTGAAGTATCTTCAATTCAGGCACAGACGCTAGTGAGTGAAACTGGAATTGGGATCCCTTGTGAGACTGAATGGGTCAGTGTATATGACACTGATTACCACTCGCATGTTTCCAAAGACATGTCGGGTGCACACATTGTGATTTTTCCACAAGCCACAGTTAGGAAGAGAACACTGGGTTCCTGTTGAGTGAAAGCAAAGAGGCCTGTGGTAGTCAGTTAGTTACAGGTGTCAACTTGACAGTCGAAGGCTTGAGCTCTCTGAGCATGCTTGTAAAGAGTTAGTAGCTGAGTTAAACCCTGAGCAAGGAGGTTGATTGCTGGGCAAGGTCCAGCCCATGGTAGGTAGGAATTTTCCCTGGGCAGGAGGATAAGGTGGAGGGAGCTGATTCAGGAACACTTTGGTACATTTGGATAGACGTGCTATCTGGCAAGAGAGGTGTGCTCCTCTCTCAGCAGTCCTTTGGATATAATGTGACCAATTCCTTTGGGCCTGGTGTTGCTACATTAAGAAATTAATGAGGGCCAGAGAGGTGGTTCAGGGGTTAAGACTCTGCCTTGCAAGCAGAAATACCTGAGTTCAGTTCCCAGATCCCGCATGAAAAGGTCAGGCAGAAACAGAGAGACCTACACTTCCCACCCACAAAGCCAGAGCCTGGGAAATCCCAGAGTGAAGCAAAAGGGAGGTAGAAGCAATTCAGGATGACTTTCAAGGTCACCCTTGGTCCTCCACAGGGACACACAGTGTCTTCTGATACACACACAAACACACACACACACACACACAAATAAATAGCCAAAAAATTCTTTAAGAAAAGAAATGTAACCAGATAACTGTAAATAAAATAAAGGGCCTTTGTTCCCATAAGCTGTTTTGTTATGAATTTATCAGCAACATGCAAGGTAACTGTGAAGGAATCAGAAGAGCATCTTTGAATAGAGAAAAAAGTCCGAAACATTCTAATACTAATTAGAAAAGTGTCAAAAATACTCATAAGTAAAGGAAGAACATCCTGTGAACCTCTCTTTGGACAGCAGAAAATATTTATTGAACACAGGCCTATGTGGTGTGTAGCATGAACACATACAATGTGTCCATGACAGAGGTCAAGAAATCGAAGCACAGAGTCCTTTGGTGCTTTTCCTCAGACCTAACAGAACGAACAGTGGAGGGTGAGGACAAAGTCCCAGCTTCACCTTCCTGGGCTCGGCTGCAGTCTGGGCTCTTGCCCATTCATTTCGCGAGTTCCACCATCAAGACCTGGACACGCGCTCCGGGCAGCTCTGCTGCCTCACTTCCCGGCGGCGCTGCCTGCTGCCCATCAATCCTTATTACTGCCTGTGTGATGATATCTTTCATAAATCCCTAGCTGCTTGGCACCTGATTATCATGTAGTGAAAGGATCATAATGTAAATTGATACGTTACATTTATTGTTGTTTAAATGATGAGAGAGAAGAGAAAGTTCATAAAGCATTTAAATGTTTCTTTTCCCTCAAGAGCTATGATTAGAAAGTGCTTCTTACTGAGCCCTGCGAAGTTCCTCTCTCTCCTCTTAGCTATTGTTCTCTCCACAGATACCAGCGCACTGTGACATGTGATCCTATTTTCTGCATGGTCTCTAGTGATTGATGCAGGGATCACTTGGTCTATAGACTTAAGCAAAAAAATAGAAACAGGAGTTAATGTGAAGGTATCTGTTCAATTTCCATTAATGTAACCAAACTCCTGGGGCTGGATAACTTTATAAAGAAAAGAGGTTTATTGAACTCACAGCTCCAAGCACGTGGGCAGGCTTCTGTGGAGCACTGGTTCACAATAGCAGAGTGCACGTATAGGAGGAATCAATCAGCTGGCCAGAGACAATGAGTCTGTGGTTGAGTGATCTGGACTGGCATTAGCATTGCTTTTCTTCTTCACCTGGCTTAATCACCACCCAGAGGTCAGCTGTGGGCAGCTGATCTAAAATGGCCTCTGCTGACTGCCTGTGCGGCTCAGCCATGTTCTGTGTGTTAGACATGTCACAGAGTGGACACATCATGGCTAGAGGTGTTCTCACAGCAGAGACATATGGGTTCATGTTCATGTGTTATCTCAGCATCCACTGTGCCTGTGTAGGCCATTACAAACACATCTCGGGCTGACCCCAAGGGTGGGACAGAACATCCTAGCCAGAAGGGATAGATACCATGGAGTTACACGGAAAGAGCTGGAGCCCAGAGAGGGGCAAAATCCCAAACAGGAAAAGGAACTGGGGCTCTGTGGGTCAGGAAGCAGACCTGGAACCATCCTAAACAAGACAGCCACTATTTCTGGGGAGCCTGCAGTTGCTCGTCTCAAGACTCTAACCATCTTCTCCACCCTACCCTTCCTCCACAGAGCAGTTCTTCTGCTGCCTTTGCCCATGTCGTGTGTTCCATTGTTACATCACCTCCTCATTTTCCCACAACAAGCATTTTCCCGGCAGCAGGTCCTAACTTCACATCTCTGGAAACGATGGTGTCATTCTGGGATCTTGGATTGTGTTCCTGTGGGGCAATCACGATTGTCACTTTGAACCACTTCTTATTCCTCCTCTACCAGCTGGATTAGCTGTAGCATCACTCTTATGTATAGCTTAATAGTTTCATAGTCCTCTTTGTGCTTTTTACCTTCTGACCCTTAGTCAACCATTGCCCAAGCCAGCAAACATCACAATCAAAACAGAAACTGAATCCATTCACACCTCCCTGATTCTATTATTGCAGCCATCTGGATGTGAGTGAGTCAGCTTCTCATTGCTATTACAAAATGTCTGAGAGAAATTGACTTAAAGGAGAAAAAGCTTATGTGGGCTCAGGGTTTCAGGAGGGCTACATTCATGGCCCTCTGGCTCCACAATTTTTAAGCCTGTAGTAATTCAGAACATCATAGTGAGAAGCAGGGGAAGCTGCAGGTAAAGTGAAGCTGCTTGCCTCATGGTGGCCAGGGAGCAGAGAGGAAGTTTGCTGTACAGCACAGCTAGGAATCTGTAAATGGATTGATCCATTGACGTCAGAGCCTCCATGAGCAGATCCCCTTCCAAACACCCAACCTCTCAGTGCTGCTACACTAGGGGACCACACTATTAGCACATGAAAGACAACGTAGAGAGACATTTGGGATAGAAGCCATGATAGGACTCAAGACATATCCTTTGCTGATGCTCACTGTGGCCTCCCCATAGCTCCCCTGTCACTTTTTATCCCATTGCACCTATCATATCTGAACCCTCTTTTTTAGACACTTGAGGTCTGCCCCCATGCTTCACAAGGTGACTCTCAACAGACAGAGGATTCCTGGTCTGCCCTGGTTAGGCTGTGTCTCCAAAGCCTAGTGTCTACCTGTCAAGATCCCATACAGAATGAATGGACAGGGACGAGTCAGGTCCTGCCAATATGGCCACAGATGCCCCTCAGAGCTACTGTCAGAACAACAGAACCGTGCAGAGGGCATTTTCTGGGCACTAGTTACAGTCACTGACACTGAACCCCAGGGTCACCAGGCTGCTCATGCTGAACCAGAGCTGGGGTTCCTAGAGCAGTGTGCTGTGTAGACAGGGCAAACCATTTCGTTGTGCTTGTGATGAATAGCAAGTTTTCCTTTGTCATTAGTACAACCCTGGGCCTAAGTCTGTCCTCTAATTTAGTCAACAAAGCAGTCCCAGCAGGACCACAGCTTACAAGTAATTTGTCAGCACTTCGATTCACAGAGTGAGAGCCACTGTCAAAACGTGAAAGTAATAAAGCTGCAGCTACTTCAAAATGTTCTTAATTCTGCTCCCTCCCTGGCCGGGCCCTGCTAATTCAGCATGTTATGTATGTCAACTTTCCTACTCCTCGAAGGAGCTGAAACGTGCATTTCAAGTAGAGAGAACACAGTGGAGAGAAAAGAGACTGAATGAACTGGAGGGGCTAGAAGGAAGCCCAACAGTTCTGCGGGACCCCTGGTCTAGACGAAACTGAGAAAACCAGGTGAGAGGGCTGATCACAGGAGGTATAGCCCCTTGGGACCTAATAGTGAGACGATTTCGGATGCTTTGCTTTGTTTTTGAGACTGGGTTCCGTGTAGCCTAGGCTGGCCTTGAACTTATTATTCAAGGTTGGTCTTCAGCTCTTGATTCTCCTGACTACCTCTCAAGTGCTGAGATTATAGATGTGTATCCACAGCATGGGTGGAATGATTTCCGAGTGCTTCCCCATGGTTTGAACTTCCTTGTTTGGCTAGTGGGTGGAGCCTAGTCTACCTCATATGCTAAGAGGAAAGAGGAATAGAGTGGGGGAAATTGCAGTCTGAAGTAAAGCTAATGGTTACACAGGTCTTACCCCATGCCAAGTATTGCTGTAAGCATCATGTCCAAACCAGCTCATTCTTTGTGTGGTGATTACCAACATTATCAATTTGCCATGAAGAGGGACCAAAGTGTAATGCACCATTTCCCAGCTCTCTTATTCTGCCTGCCCTTCACAGCCCTGCCATTGACCACTAACTAGATACTCCACCTAGCCCACCACATCTGATTCTTCTAAGACTCCTGCAAGCAGCATAGACTTGAGCCATCTGTGCCTTGATTTCACTGTAAAGTAGGAATAACAATATTTCCATTTCTTATGGTTACCATGAGATTAAGCCACACACCACACCACACCATACCCACCCCACACATGCACAATGAATATGGGGTCTGTAAATCACCTACCATAATTTTGCTATTATATTCATTAGTTGGGGCCCCTTCTACCTATTCTGTTGACTGAACACATCACAAGGCGGCAGGGAAATCTGCCTCTTAGGAAGAATGCCACAGAGAAGGACATAGAAACAGGGAAGGTAAACTGAGGCCATCAATTGATCTATTACTCTGATTATCATTATCCTTTTGAATACATTAAATGCAATACCCAAGTCAGCTCCTCCTATCTGGCTGGGTAGCCTTCAATCTCACTCACTGCCCAGGGGATTCTAAAGCAGCAGGGCTGGTTTCCGGAGCTCTATTGTAGTTTGCAATCATTTGTTCCTAAGGACCATCTAAGGACTCTGATGAAACAAACCACTTCCCTGGGCTATTGTCCTGGAATTTCTGAACATGGTCCTGAAGTCTAAAACTTTAGCAAGGAAATTTTAGTGACTAGGAAATTTGGAATACAGCCTTCTAATTATTAGGCTTGACGTTTGACCAAGGCCTAGAAAGGGAGAGTGGTATTCTAAAGGTTGCCCAGAAAGATGGTGCTACCTACATGTAGGTTAACAGTCTCCCCTGGGCAGGTGTCTTTCCCAAAATGCTAGTGCCACTAGAAAGGTTTCTGAACCCAGTTTTGTCACCACAGAGCCCTGGAAGTGCCCACAGCCACAGTCTTAGAAACCACCATCATATTTCATCATTAAGCTTCGTCTGATTGACCCTAGACACATCTCTTCTGAGCAGACCCCTGCGATCCAGGTTTAGCATGTGGTGGCAGGTGGACGCTCTCTGGAGGATCCTTGAGGAGCTGTGGGAGGCTCAGAAGGTGCAAATTATTCTTTGTGGAATAACTGACCCCAGCTTCAGAGACCGTGGTCACCAGGCAGCTCTGGATGCTACTGGACTGAGCATTTTCCTACACCAAAGTAAGCCGCCTGACCCAAGTCCATGCCTTTCAGGCAGCACGGGGCGGGTCAGCCAGGAGCACAGCGCCTGGTCGCTTTGCCCGCAGTGGAGCCGTCTCACTCCACAGCTGCCGATCTCTCCTGCTCTGTATCTCAGCTGTTCCAGCATACTCAATTCTGTTCCTTGTCTAAGATGATTCTTCAACGGGGTGCAGCACAGTGTGAGAGCTGAGGCTTGCCTACGGTGCACAAAGTCATAGTTTCGATTCCCAGAGCAAGAAAAAAAGAACTTAAACAAGGCGGGATGGTGTACGGCCTGGAATCCCACACTACTCAAGAGACAGAAGCAGGTGGACTGCAAATTCAAGGCCACCCTGGACTCTAATGACAGCCCCTGTCAAGACCCAAACAGCAAAAGTGCATCTTGAATCCCAAACTCCGTGACTGTGTCTGTGTCCCTTTCAGGAGATCAAATGCTATCCTAATAGTGTGGAAGGAGACCATGTAAGTCAAGGCAATGAACTTAATTTTTCTAAGGAGTTCTCTAAGGAAAAGAGGGAAACTGAGGCATATATCACGCAAAGTGCAGGCTTTTAAGAGAAGCCTCAGCTGACAGCACGCAGGAGACACCTACACATTTAAATCACCTTTTTCTATTGATCAAGGTAAATACTTTACTGATGGCGTTAATCAATCCCTCTGTAAATCTCCATGGGTGATGCTTTTACTGTGTGTTTAATGTTTCTGTCTTTAATTGAGTTACATATCCTTCAGCCCCAATTGATGAACTGAAAGTTAGAAATCATGTTGGCGCCAATAAAAATGGTGAGTATTTTTTTTGGAGGGGGTGGGAGTGTTTAATTTAAAGAATTAAATGTTTTGAGTCTCTCAGTAACCCAGGCTTGGTCACAGTGGCCAGCTCCCTGGCTTTCCTAGCTTTCTCTCCCAGACATAGGTGAACCAGTTGCTGTGTTTATGGAAGGCAACCACTGGTAAAGCTGAAAGACACCCATAAGAGTCTTGTAATAAATGCTCAATAAAGATCTAGAAGAAAAGTCTCTAGAATCTTCCATTAAGAGTGGCCACGGTGCTGCCACTCCCTTCTTTCTTCATTGCTGCCAGGTGATTGATTTGCCCACTTAGTCACCTGGGCATAAATATTTGCCTGTCAATCACTCCATTATACTAAGTGCCCAGCTAGCCCCGGAAGGTGATTTATGCTCTTCAATGGATGGATCTAGTCCTTCTGGCAGCTGAGCCATGAGTACAATAGATAGAGCAGAGCAAGGCTGGTTGCATGCTGGGGACCTCTACCCTGGACCCCCACAGACACGATCTTGTTGTGATAGAAGCCTTCACAGCAGGAAGCATTCTCAGACCTGGAATGGCGTATGGAGACCTGAGATCTTAATTGGCCACCGCTTTGTACTCTGGGTACATGTGGCAATATCTAGAGATAGTTTTAATGGTCAAGAAGCATGCTTCTGGCATCCAGTGGGTAGAAATTAAATATGCTGGAAAGCTGCACTGGATAGTCTCCAGATGAGGAATTATCCAGTCCACAGCAATGATCATGCCACTGATGGAAACTCAGATTGCCAGGATAGGGAACAACTAAGAGATCCACAAGCCTATAAGCTGCGCTGGGAAACACGGGAGTTTGGAGAATGGATCAGAGTAATTATGGTATCAAGACATGGAGCAGAGCAACTTTGGTATCAGGACATAGAACAGAGCTGGTCAGAATAGTCCAGAGCTGGTACATCCTTCTGGAATATGCAATGTAGATTTGACTCACCGAGACTCGTGCTGGAAGATATCCAAGCAGGGATCCTGTCTCTCTTCCAGATCGGAAGCCACTGAAGTTATTAGTTAGTACTCAGAGTGCTTGTTCTCAGGGAATCCCCGATCCCAGCAGGGAAGTGTGCTGATTGACTAGCGATGTCTGTCACAAGCATGGAAAGGAAGAGCAGGGAAGTGTGCTGATTGACTAGCGATGTCTGTCACAGGCATGGAAAGGAAGAGCAAGGAAGTGTGCTGATTGACTAGCGATGTCTGTCACAGGCATGGGAAGGAAGAGCAGGGAAGTGTGCTGATTGACTAGCGATGTCTGTCACAGGCATGGAAAGGAAGAGCAGGGAAGTGTGCTGATTGACTAGTGATGTCTGTCACAGGCATGGGAAGGAAGAGCAGGGAAGTGTGCTGATTGACTAGCGATGTCTGTCACAGGCATGGGAAGGAAGAGCAGAAGCCCTTGAGCAATGTGTTCACAGTCTCCGCTCTTCTCCATTTTTCCCTTCCCATTTATCAACACAGAAGCATATTTAAGGAGCTTTAAATTTATTTTTATTTTTTGACAGTTTCATACATGAATAAAATGAAATTTAAACTATTTTCACCTCCATATCACCCGATTCTACCTTCACTTCCATTACAATCCTTCTTCCCAGCTAGTCTCCTTCTTACTTTCCTGTCTTGAATATTTTAAAATACTTGGTCTTATTAATAGAACAGATGATTTTATTACCCTTATAGCTTAAAAAAATAATCATCTAGTACTTTAGTGACACATGACCGTTAGAGACAATGAGAAAACAAAATCTCCCAAGAGTCTATAGACAGCCACAAAGGAACTTTCACTAGTTGCTTTCCCACTTTGACTCTAAGTTCTTTCTATTCTGCCCCTGTACTTGCACTGAAATGGCATTGCAAAAGATGTTGATTTTTAAAATTAATATGGGCCACGTCATTAGGTATTATTACACTGTGGTTCAAAAATTAGAGTTAATACCACACCGATGTGTTAGTGTTTCTTCTATAGACAGTCTGCAGTTGGAATGAAAGTTCTCCCTAGTTTTTTATTTTAATTTTTTGGCTATCATTATACAACATATAATTCATACATAATTTTTCTGCACATGAATGATCTTTTCCACTGCATTAATTTTTATAAGTGGAATAATGATTGACCTAAAGATTATGATAATTATGAAGGTCCTTGACACATATTGCCAGATTTCCTTCAGAAAAATGACTCTGGATCACATTTTGATGTCAGGAACATGATAAGCAGAATTAAGAATTTTCATCATAAATGCCAATTCTTAAAAATTGCTATTTTAAAATGAAAACAGAATAGCATCCCTTTTTTCCATTTTCATGTATGTATGTATGTATGCAGTGTGTGTGTGTGCATGTTTGCATGTGTGTGCATTTGCATAATTGTGGGTGTTTGTATACATGTGTGTTCTTGTGGAGGCCCAAGGTGATATCAGGAATCATCCTTGATTGCTCGCTTACGTTATTGCTGTGAGCTTAGAGACACACTAGTCTTTATGAAGATTAGTATATCTGTTACAAATATTTTCCCCAGCCTATTTATTGTTTGTTCTTGAGTATGCATGATTGTATATATATATATATGTGTGTATATATATGTCTATAAATATGTATGTTTGAAGGAATATTTATGTTTGTATGCATGAATAGATAAATGTATGTATGAATGAATGAATGTCTATGTGTATGTATGAATGGATGTATATATATGTAGGTATGTATGTATAGGTATGAATGTTTGCATTAAAAATTATAACATTGGGTCAAATTCTCTTCTTTGCTTTTCTTTTGACATTTATTTGGTGACTTTCTATTTTAATCTTATCTCGATCATATATAATTCATTCCTTATCTCTTAACAAATACAAATATGATTTACATATATACATATATGAAGGTTTTCATTTTAATCATGAGGATGATTAAAGATAGTTTATCCCAATGTAAAAAGTTTTTAAAAATGATTAACAAGTCTTGTGAAGGTAAGCAGAGCAACAGTGAGTTTCTAGGTAAAACTTCTCTATTATGTCCCGAAGACATTGTTTGAAGACACTGGTTTCCACACGCTAATTATTACATTTTTTTCCTGCCTTCTCTTCTGTGATGTGCCTCGAGCTTTGGAAGGGTATGGGTGCAAAATAAAGATGTTCTGTGTAGGTCTGAGACTCCACTCAATGAAGACGACCTTATGAGGTAACCCAAGTGAATCTCATTTTGAATTGTATGAAATATATTATTGAATTCAGAAAGAATGGACATACAGATTATTCATTTTATTTGCATGTTATCTTATTTAACCTGATCACTTTTGCCTGAGATCGAAATTCTTCTCAGTCCCATATCCTCCTCAAAAGCCTGCTTATATTTTCCCATGGATGTTGTACATAGATACCATGTCACTTCCAAAATATTGTCTTCGCTTCCTCACTTACAATGGAGACTCAGATTTCTAGCATAATTCTGACTGCACTGTCTCAGCAGGAAGGGAAGCTGGATTCGTGCATGAGTAGTAATGCCAGAACACATGTTTTGAAGCACACTCAAGACTTAACGCAGTACGAAATCAGGCCCCTCACCCCAGATTACTGAGAACTGGGTGTTGAATTTGACCAGGTTTCCTTTGGCATCTACAGAAATGATTTGCATGGTTTGATTCTTTCACTTACCAAAGGAGCATTTTGCTTTAATACATGTTACCAATATGAGGCCATTCTCTAATTCCTGAGATAATAGCATTTGGAACCATAGTTGATGTGTATATTTTAACTACTGCTGGTTTCAATTTGTTAGCGCTCTTTAAATTTAGAGAGCATTGGCACGTACCATTTCAAGGGAGACTGGCTGCAGGTTCTGTGTTATCTTTACCATGTGCTGCTGTGCTAGAAACTGGATTTGGAGGCTTCTTGTTCTGCTTTTTAGTTGAAAGCTTGTTAGTATAGAATTACTTTGGCCCCCTATAAGCGTAAAAGTGCTGGAGACATTTTCTAAGGCAGCGTTTTCAGATTTTCTGAACATCTCAGGTCAATTTTGGGTAATTATATTTTCTTAAGAATTGTCCTTTTTTTGTTGAACTTGGCCAGGGAACATTAGCTTTCTAAAAGGTACTCATCAAATATTAACCTAATCATCAAGAGAAATATGTGTGCGTTAAGAAATGTGAAATATGCGCAATGGGAAATGTAAAAAAGCAATGGAAGGGAAAAGCTAAGGAGATGGCTCAGTGAGAAAAGTCTTGTAAGGGGAGCAGAGGACTGGAGTTTGGGTCCCCAGAACACATATGTGGCGGCTCTTCAGAGCCGTGGTGTCAGAGAAGGGGGGTCACCAAGCAGGCACACTGGCTGCACTGGTAGAATTGGTGAGCTCTGTGTGCCAGGAAGAACACATTTGAGCATAGATAGAGAACTATTCAGGAAGACATGCTGCATCAGCCTCTGCCCTGAACACACACACACACACACACACACACACACACACACACACACACGCATGCACACACACACAAAAAAAACCCAGAAAATAAAAGTCATATGCATTTCAAGTACTATTGATAGTTCAGCCGTCAACCTTTTTCTGTTTGGTAACTTGCTCCTTATTTTACTTAATCAAACATGGAAAACTTTCTGTCTTGTTAAATTTCAAATACACAGTCTGAAGCACCAATATCTTAAGTGTTATGTCCCTTAAACTATTGCTACATATCAAACCTGTTGTTAGACATCTGATTTCCTTTTGGGTGTCTCATGATGGGTACTTTGTAACTATACAGAGATGACGATTTTCTCAGTATTTGCTTTCAGCCACAGAAGTGCTAGGGCAAAGGTTTTTAAGGCTCTTCCTATTTTCAAATTTCCTCCTGGAAAAGATGAAGCACAAGCAGGGTCTGAGGAAGTGACTTCCCTGCTTTTCTCAAAACCTGCCCTGAGCTTTCAGGCATTTGCCCCATAGTTTGTAGTTTCATTTCTCATTATTATCAAGATTAAACATTTTACATATATGAATCGTGCATTCAGGGGTCTTATTCTCTGAGGTTCCCAGCCATGAGTTTTCCAATTTCCATGTAATTTCCAATTGAGAAGCTCTGTCAGCCACAGATCCTGAAAATATTTTCTCCCCCCAAATGGCCAAGTGTCTTTGATTTTTAGTTTTCTGGGATAGCAGAAGCTTTTTTTGTAGGCTATCATTATTCCTTCCTGCTTCATTTTTATTTCTACCCCTGAAAAGTTTGTCATTATTTCGTCCTAGAAGCTCTTCCCTTGTTACCTTCCTGTCCTCATCTCTCCTTTATTTGCAGTCCTCTTGCTTTTGTTTTTATTATTGGACCGAGCACAGCAAACTTATTTCCTCCTAGCTCTGAGGAGTCAGATCCTACGTCCATACAAAGCTTCTGCTAATTCATTTTTAATTTCAGTCTATTTAAAATTTTATCCAGACTTTCTTACATTCATCTTGCTATTCATTTATTAACCTTGCAAAGCAAAATTTTAATTAATTTATTTCTATTCTTTGTTGAATAATAAACAACATATTGCTTTTTTTTTTCCTTAGCAAGGTTTTGGCGGTAATTCACAAACTGTGACAAAGTACTGTTTTGTTCTTGTTTTATTATTTCTGAATAGTCTTGTTTGGAGGATTTTATTTCCATTTTTGACTCAGTAACTATTTATGGGAATGTCTTTCTTATTTATTATCCAAGTTTCTATCACTTTCTTGGAGGGGGGGTTAGAAACAGTTCCATTGTTTTTGCTCTAGCAGGGAATTTGGCCTGTAAATGTTTCTGTTTTAATCAAGATTTTTCTTTATTTCTTTTATTTATTCAATTGTGCGTGTGTGAGTGTATGCGTGTGTGCAGTGTGTGTGTGTGTGTGTGTGTGTGTGTGTGTGTGTGTGTGTAGAACCACGGGCAAATTCAGGAACCACCATGGACCGCCTCCACCTCCTCCTTGTTTACTCTGCCCTGGGATACATAGGCTCCGCCCTACCAGGACCAGAAACTGCAGGCCGCCCCCGCTTCCGTCTGGAGTCTATATGTGGGGTCTAGGATGCGAACTCAGAACCTTCCACCTGCAAGGCAGAGACTTAACCCCTGACCCACCTCTTCAGCCCCAAGATTTTTCTTTAGTACATGGTAAGCTTTAAAGATATTCTGCTAATACTTGAAAAAGAATCTGGTGGGAATATCTGCTCTCCTATCGATCTTTAGTCATGCAGACTATACTACTCAAGTTTTCTTTCTATACAATGTGTAGAAGGGACCCAAATCTAATGTCTTATGATCCTATTTCTATCAATTTCTCCTTGTAATTCCAAAATATCTGAGTATGTTGAAGGTTCACAAAAGTCTACAGTATCTTCATTAGACAGTTACTTCTATCATAATAAAATAATAAAACAATTCTCTTTTTAACTTAAAGTTCAAAGTATATATTATTTTATATTATACTCTACTTTAAAAAAATAGAAAAAAGACATCAAGGTGGGAGGTGGACATGCTAGGGGAATATCCACAGGAAGTAGGGAAGAAGTGGTAGCTATGATCAAAATTCATTGAATACATGTATGAAATTGGTCAAAGAACAGAAAATTTATTTTTAAAAAGAATTCACGAATTTGTCTTTCTATGTAATATCTCTTTAAACTTTGTGTTTCGTCTTCTTTGGGCGTGATGCATTGCAGAATGCAGTCAGAAGATACTTCATTGTCACCTGGGAGTGTGTTAATGGGGAAATTAAAATGGTTGCAGAGCTCTGGAGCCACAGATGCTGCCTGGAGGCCTAGTCTGTGTTCAGAGGCCTAAGGGACGCCCTGGGGACAGAGCCCTGCCAGGAAGAGGCAGGTCGCTGTGGAGAAAGCTATCTAGGCAAAGTCTTAGAGAGAGAAAAAGAGAGGAAGTCCTTGTGTTTAGAACGGTATGTACCTTCTACTCTTCTGTATCCCTGCAGAGTCCCACAGGGAAGTCGCCACCCAATAGGAAGGGGAAGGACAGAGAGAAAACAAGAAGAAGGCTCACTTTCCTACCAGCTCCACCAGCTCCGAAGAGCGGGGTCTTTCAAGCAGCAAGGTCTCAGACCTTCTAAAGCAGTGGAACCCAAAGAGGGGAAAATGAAGCTTCTCCCATCTTTGCCGCACCCCCTGGGTGTCTGCGGCTCAACCAGAATCAACAGAAACATCAACAGGACGCGGTGGGTGTCTGGCAAGGAACACTGGCACATACCTGGTTGGACTTGGTAAGGGACCCCTGAAAGACTTCCTCGGAGGTGCTTGAGGACCGTCTGGCAACTTGAGAGGTGCTTTTCCGTAGCCTAGGCCCCACACCCTGTTTGCACTCATAGATTATGGGTAAATAGGAACTGTCTTTAGAACCATTGTTCTATTTTAATGTGTGTGTGGTATATGCTAAATGGTGGTTGTATTGCTCATCGGCTGTAAATTCCAGAATTTCCCCCCTTTTTTCTCTTCTTGTAAATTAGAAAGTTTGCTTTTTACTTTTTCATCTTAAGAAATGTTTCGGCTGGATGTGGTGGCATCTGTCTGCAACCCCAGCAATCAGAGGGCTGACACAGGAGGATCATCAATTCAAGGGCAGCCTGGACTGCATGGTTAGTTCCAGATCAGCCTGGGAGAATTAGCAAGATCCTGTCTTGAAGAAAAAGTTGTTTAATTCTTTATTGTTGCATTTTAAAAATAACTAAATATTGGGAGAGATAGATAGGAGAGAGACAGAGAGAGAGAGAGGAGCATATCATAACACATGGGTAGAGGACAGAAGATAGTTTTTTAAAGTCAGTTTTTTCCTCTTCCACCATGTGTGTTTCCAGGGGTATCAAATTCAGGTCCCCAGGTTTGTGCGCAAGCACCTTATCTACTGAACCATCTCATCAGGCCCTACCGTTACATTTTAAAGGAAATGCCGTAACTTTCGTTTGAACCACAGGCTTATTTTAGGAGATCAGAAAAGCCTGGGAAGCTTCCAAAGATACCTGGGAGGAGTCTATGCTATGAGGACCTGGGCCGAATCCCTATAGAAGAGTCACAGGTAGCAATGGATTACAAATGACTACATGGTCAGGGTCTCTGCGCTCCCTCCCCTGGATGGGCACTGTGACGGGCGACCGACATGGTTTCTGAATGAAGGCAAGTTGTACTTCCTGTCTCTTGGAACACTCGCTCTTGGCACCATGAATGGACAGGTAAGAAATACGTCTTCCTGCTCCTCATGGACAAAACTCTAAAGTACACAAGGTATGAATGAGCCCAGCCTTCCAAGCCAGGTCATCAAGACAGCAACACGTGAGTACGGAAGCCATCTTGGAAGTAGCTCCACCAGTCCCTGGCTCACACCAAGTGTCACAGAGACACAGTGGTCAGCAGAGTCCTTCCTGAATGCCTTTTTACAGAATCACAAGTAGAATAAAGTGACTTCTCAAAGGCGGTCAGCTTGCACATAGTTACACAGCAGTAGACAACTGACACTCAATCTTTGGTCTTGAAGTACACTCAGTGATTTTGAGTGGTCACAGCCTATTATTCACTTCTTTTCCAATCCAGCTCTAACACAGACTTTTCTAAGTACTATGGACAGTGGTACTGCCCAGAGCAATTCATTTCTATCACATTCACTTTAGAGTATTGAGGTTTAAGCACCATAGTACTGGGAAACCTGCTAACAAACTATAACCAAAAATAGAGACTTTTTTTTTCCTAATTTTTCTTTGTTTTTGTTTTTTTTTTCTCCATGGAGGAAGACCTTTTCAACAGTGCAGCCCAAACAATCTCTTCCTTTCAAGGCTAATTCACCCACTCTCCAAACCCATAACATGGAATAATAACAGAATCTACTCTACAGGGCTGTTCCTGAGGTTAAATGAGTTGTTCTGTGTAAAGCACCAAGTATGAGACTAATGCTTGGTAAGCACTCAGTGGTGCGAGTATCATTATTAAAGTTGATTGGTATTCTATGCCTGAGCTGAGAGGGCTTTAGGGTTTCTAGACTCATCTAGAAAAGCGTTATCCCACTGAGTTGGCAAGGAAAAGTGGTAACTCAGATGTCAGGTGTTTGTTGTTCTACTGCTGTAGAGCAGTAGAAAACTGAAAAGGCTTCATTTGACAAGGTTCTGTGGGCATGTGGTATAATTCTGGAAACTTCTAGACATTTTGGAGTATAGTTTCCTAGAGAAGCCAAAAATTCTCCATGAGCCACACTAGAAGTGACTACTTATACAGTCACGAAGGTTCTCAAACATAGGACTACCTCGTGTGGCAGTTGGTTGTAAGCGTCAATTTGAGACTGAGTCTTTAGGGATGCCTGTGAATAATGATGCAGTTAAGGCAGGCCTCCGAGCAAGCCCATAGGAGATGATCCAATTGATGTGGAAGAAGACCTGGTCATAGTTGGTGGGAACATTCTCTAGCACATAGGTAAGACTGAGAGACCTGGTTCAGCGGTAGCTGGTTAGCTAAAAAAAAAAAAAAAAAAAGTTTGTGTCTCTCAGTTTTTCCTGTGGATATGATGTGGCAAGTCCCCTTGGTTACCGACCGCCATTGACCTTAAGTGACTACATCCTAGAATCCTGAGCGTGAATAAACTCTTTGTTCTCCTAAATTGTCTGAGTCCTGTATTTATCACAGTAACTGAAGAGTAATTGAGAGAATGTGTATCACAGGTGCCTTGAGAGCTAAGTTAACTTAGTGAGCAGGAAAGGGTTAAGGGCTGGGTGTCTCCTCAGCCCAGTTCTGCATGTGAGCATTTCCATGTTAATAGAACAGTTAAAGGGAATGCTCTCCGGCAATTGATTGTATTAATATTTTATCTGGGGTAAGTGGCCGGGATGAAGGACTCTTGAAGATGTTCTGAGAGAGGGGTGAAGGATGAAATTAGAGCGCTCTTGTGGAAGAAATAAGAACAACCTGAGTAACAAATGCTTGATCCAACGAGTAAAAAAGAGAGAGAGAGAGAGAGGGAGAGAGAGAGCTGTCCCCTTGCCTCTGCAGCCAGCAGCCTGGGCCGATTAAATCCATAATGGAATGAGTAAGTTTGGGCCGCATAAATTTGTCTTCCTTCCCCAGGAATCCTGCCCGCCGCCTGGCTAGATTAATGGCCAGGAGCTTCACACATAATGAAGTGTGCTACCCTGGCACCCGCTCATGAATTTATTATGGTGTCCACAATTGGGCTGGATGGCGAAGACATCTTTATAAATCCTGCATTTAGCGCTGCCGAGATGAGCACTTCAGTCCTAATGGTGAGCCTGATTTATCACCAGCGGCCCGGCTCCTCGGCCAGGCCCCTCCCCGGCACTTCTCAAAGGAAATACAGGTCATCTTGCTGATGGAGATGAAATGTGAAGGTAATTAGAGGATGCCAAACGGAGACGGGGGAGGGGCAGTGTGGACATTTTAAATATGTTGGTCATCTTTTTCCTTGGAGCAATTATATCAGGCTGATTTATTTTTACAGTTTATAATCACTTAACTACCTGTGGCTGGGGGATTTTTTTTTTTTCCTTTAACCTCAAGCTATAGAGACAAGAGACTGGCTTTTGATTTCTTCCTTCTGGCGGTGGGAAGGGATTCATTGGGAGTCTCTCTGACTCTGAGTTCTTAGGCAGATTCTCAGTCAGGGCAGCTGGCTGCTGGTGGGTCTGGGTACTTCCTCTGGGATACTGAGTACATCACCAGGGATGACTTTCATGTCCCATCTCTAGGTGAGGATATGAAAGTATTTGATTTCCTCAGAGATACAAGGACTGGATGAAGAACGGGGTGACCAGGATTAGGATCTGATGCTCACAGACCACTGGGCTCCTCCATTTTTCTGACTTGTTGACTCAAATTGTTTCCTTCAACTCCTCTAAACCTCAGTTTTCTCACAAATACAATGGGTGTAACAATAGCCTCTCCCAGAGACTGTGAAGATCATTCACAGAAATTTTGCACACTCTCAGCAGAGTGCCTAGTATATGTGAACCACCCAGAAAAAAAAATAATTGGAAAATATTCAGGGCTGTAATACTGTAACTACATCAACACATCAAGTTTGAGAAATATGTTTTCGACACTGTGACTGTGGGAAGGCAGCGAAGGAAAAAGCTTCAGTAAAGAGCTATAGAATTGGCTAGAGCAGTAAGGGAAACACAATGGAACAACCTGAGCCCAAGTCTGGGAGGGCTGTCTAGGGAAAAGGAAACATTCCACACACTGTTAAGCCAGGAACCACAGTCCAAGCAGTCCCTGAATGTGTCACATCATGTTTTGACTTCATAATAATGTGTGGGACAGACAATTCACAGCAGAGAAGATGGAAGTACAGGGCGCAGTGACCTTCATGAGCAGCCCTAGATCCAGAGGGAAATGGATTCAGGGAACACCCACAACTGGACTTGAATCTAGTTTGATCCCTTTGCCACATAACATCAAATGTATTCAAAGGCATTCTAACTTCCATGAAATGTGATTTAATGGAACAGATCGCGTGATGGTTGAAAGGCAGTGGACTGCGCGAGGCTGTGTGTGTGAGCATGTCTATGTGAATCACATGGGATTTTTGTTTGTTTCTTTCTTTCTTTATCTTTTCCTGCAGTTATTTTATAATGTGTGTTTTGTCTCTGCATTTAATTATGCTCAATTCACTGTTCAGTTTGTGATCTTAGATGTATCTCTTGTTGTCTTTTCCAGTTCTGGCAAATTCCCAGCCATCATTTTTAAACATACTATATAGTATCTATTCTACTCATGCACCTTCCAGTTTATCAATCCTCTCTTCAGCTATGTCTAATCTCTTGTTTAATCATTTATTGAGTTCTTATTAAACCCATACAGCTATTATATTTCCCACCTCAAAACTTTTCATTTGACTTACTAAATTTAGATTCTGAATCTCTGTTTCAAGTCTCCATTCTTTAATTCTGTTTATTTTTTCTTTTAAACACAAGAAACATACTCATTTTCAGGCACATATCTAGTAATGCTAATATCTGGGTTACTTGAGTTTATGATCATTCTTATTCTGGTGACCCTACCTCCTGGATGTCTGATGAACTTCAACAAATGTCACATATTTTATGCAAAAATTACAGAGACTCCAGCAGCTCTTTTCTTCTTCCAGAAACTTTAGCTTCTGCCAGGCAACTAAGGTACAAGCAGGCCACCTCGACCCAATCAGGTACTGAGGTGACCAAGGCTGAGTACTGGCCTACCCATTTCTGCTGTTCAAGTATTATCAGATTTCTTGCAGGGAAAAGTGGTATGGCATGTAAATAACATTCAATGAATCTCTTCTTTTGGGATCTTAGACTCTCAAGTCTTGGGTACTTGGTGCTACTCTGAAGACTTCAAAGAAAAAAAAATTTTTAAAAATAGCAAAATTTTCTAGTTATCCATTGTGGTAGAGTGTGATACAACTTCATAGCAGAAGTAAAAGTCTAGTATGTATCAAATTATAATCTTTAGAGTTTTCATATTTTGATGCACATAATTTTTTCTGATCTTAATTTCATGGACTCTTAGTTTGTTTGCCTCTTTGTTGTTTTGAGACAGTCTCGCTACATAGCCTAAGGTGTCCTTGAACACATGATTTTCTTGCCTCAGTGTCCTGAGTAACTCTGGGATTGCTGACATGCACGGCAGTTCTTGCCTTCTGTTCTCATTATAGTCTTACTATGTTGTAGGACCTGGACTTACTGTGACTGATATGGTTTTCTAAAAACAAAATTTGACCTCTATGTTTTAACTTAACAATTAAATAAAACTGAAACCAATAGCAACAATAGCTAATGTCTGTTCACTATATACCTATAAGCTGGCATTAGTCTAACTGCATTAATCTATATTATCTTACTGAATTATCATAAACTCAGTTTTAGAGATGAATAAGCTGAGGCTGAGCATGTGACTAGCCTCAGATGTTCTTTGTCTCATGAATATTATACCTTTTTTTATGTTCTTTCCCATCAGGATGGAACTGCCTGGCCAATAAACCATGGCAGAATGATGATGACACTGTCAAGGTTCAGCTACAAAGGACCCTTCTGCCTGTGTCAGGAGAGCTTGCCAACACAATCCTTCTCTTATCTCGAATTGCCTCTATCAGATCACTCAGTCTGATGCTACCACTTGATAGCAGTCTCATTTTATGAAGACGCTCACACAGAAAGGAAGTGAGGCTCCTGACTAACATCACAGGAGTGAGCATGATGCAGGCTCTGACTCCATCAAGCCTTTCAATGAATACAGGTGAACCCCATCTCTACTGCACCCCGGGAAGTGACTACAGAAGAGACCTCGAACTAGCACAGCCAGGGTGAGCAAACCCAGGCATCTGACTCCGGGGAGCTTTATGAGGAGCAAAATTTAAAACTTTCCCAGGGTTAGCCTTTTGGTCTTCAGTACAGGGTTGGAGAAGGTCTTGTGTTACTCAGAATTGGAAAGATGCTGTGACATTCAGCAGGAAAGGGAAAGAGGACCCTGTTCTTGCCAAATGCAATAGGAACTTCCTCTTAACAATCCATCCACCATGGATGGAGAGGAGCCCTATCCCTTCCTACTGCGCTATTGGTAAAATTGCATTCTGATGGAGGAACAGTTGTCTTTGGTCATGGTGTACTCGCTGACCAGCCTACCAGGTTCCAAAGGATAATTCCAAACCCACATTCACAAGATGACCCTGGTTAAATTCTGTGGGTCTCAAAAAATAAAATAAAAAGGAATGGATAAGGAAAAGAGTTGGTTCGGAAATGGTGTGATAGTTAATCCTGGGGGTCAACTTGACACCTGGCATTAACTAAGATCAGCTGAGACCACCTGAAGAGAATATCTGGATCAATACTTTTACAATACAAAGGCCAGCCCTAGATATGATTGGAACA
Organism: Typhlomys cinereus; assembly: GCA_023101885.1. Lineage (NCBI taxonomy): Eukaryota > Metazoa > Chordata > Mammalia > Rodentia > Platacanthomyidae > Typhlomys > Typhlomys cinereus. The sequence goes on from JALPQD010000169.1 coordinate 900,434, forward strand.
TCCCTAGATCTTATCGGAGCCTCCAATAGTGGACCAGATAAAACGAACCACAGAACAGAAGACTAAGAAAAAGAGAGACTCTTCAAGAATGCTCCAGCCTTTAGCCGTCACCTACTAGCCTAATGGATGTTTGTAGTGACTTAGCCTGCCTCTAGCTTCAGTCACCAGCAATGTCGCCTCTACCATGAAAGACTGTTTCTTCCCTCTGGAACTGTAAGATGAATAAATTTCCTTTTCTCCCTTAAGATGATTGACTTTGAGTGCTCTCTCACACAATGGTTAAGAGTAACTGTTATAAATTGGGAGTAAATTAGGGTTGGAGGGAGATTAGCAAGGGTGGGGGTTTGGAGTTATCAGAATACACTAGACACATGGGTAAAATTGTCAAATAACAAAGTCAATAGAAAACCATTTTTTTAAAAAACAAACCCCACACACAGTGAGGTTTGTCCATTTTCGACAATCACACTATGGCACCAGAAGAAGCTGATACACAAAGAAAGGTTGCAGAGAAGCTCGTGCATGTAATTTCGACTTTCCTATAGTCTAAAGTAGTTTGAATTTTTTAAAGCATTCATTTGAAGTCACTGGAAGGCTTGGAAGGCATTTTGCATTCTTCCACCTATGCAATGGAGGAGCTCTGCTATTTGTGGGGACCTCTGTTTTCTTCTATCTTTTTTGTTATTACTATTATTGCTGAACTAAGAGGCTTATTAAGTAGTCAATGTTCTATTACTGAATGGACCATTCCAAGTGACTTTAGTTTTTCTTTTGACCTAAGTTACGACACACCAGAGTCACCAAAGCATGCAAAAAAAGAAGCAGTGGAAGGCTTTCATGGAGACGTCTACCTCCTCCATTTAGTTCTGACACACAGAACTCTGGGTTCATGGAGGAATGAATTTCACTGTTGACCTGGACCTCCTCTGTTAACAGCAGCATTAATAAGACTGGCATAACCTGTTATTCTGGAGGGCGATTGGCAATATGTCTGAGGGGTGCACCCAGTCCCAGGTCCCAACAGGATTTACTGCTGACCTCTACTCTACCAGATCCCATGACAGAGCATAATATGCTCCACCCTCTGGGTCTTGTATTCTAGAATATGAAACATGATTCATTATAAACTTAGTTCATGCGCGGCGAAACAACTGGGTTTTAGCTCCAGGCTCCGTGGGCATGATGGCCTTAGGGAAGAGAATACTGTCTCCCAAGGGGAAGCCACAGGCAAAGGGATCTCAGGGGTTGCCTGCTTCCTCTTTGAGTTTCTGCACAATTCCTGTCATTGTCCCCAGCTGTCCCTCTGTCCCATGATAATCCCTGGCCTGTAATCTTGATTTCCATTGTTAACAGGTAAGAAGGCTCATACATACCACAGGGTGATCCTCTTGGTGTTTTAGGGTTTTACAAGTTCAGTTAGTTGTATTTCCACAGAGAATGTAATCAGGGAGTATCCCCATATCCCAAGGGAAGTTTAGTTGCTGTGCCCTTCTGGGGTCACAGCAATGATAATTGCATATGTACTTATGTGTGTGTGTGTATGTGTGTACATGTTTGCATGCATATGTGTGTACATGTGTGCATGAGAGTGTGTGTGTGTATGTGTGTGCATCTAATGGGGTTCCATGGGCCCTGCATGAAATCAAGTACTCATAAGGAGTAACTTCATTGTGTTCATTCTATATGATTCCACTGGATGATAAGAAAGCCTGGCTTTGACATCAACATGCCCATTGCTTATTTGAACTTTGGGCAAGTCCTTTCTGCTGACCTTTGCTTCCCTTGCAAGATGACAGACTGGTTGTTTTCAATGAAATCTTATGTGACATCTTAACAGAAAAAGGTGCAAGTATCACATCACAAGCAAACATGATTTCATGCCTTCATGGTAGAATTCTAAAGTAGCCCCTGTGCTCTCTGCCTACTGGGTGAACCCCTTGTGTAATGAAACTTTGAGTGATTTGGTTTGAGCCAGGGCAAGTGGTAAGGGGCAAAGATGGTAAAGATAAAATGAGTATGTCTGATCAGCTGACTCCAAGCTGGAAAGGAAGATTATGATGATGGTGGGCTTGGTCTAATCAGGCAAGACCAGCTCTCTGTAACAGCAAGCAGCAATCTTCAGCTGACAGCCAATCAGAGGGCAGAAGCCCGGTCCTATGACTACCAGGATCTGAATGCTACCACAAATTGACTCAATTTGGAAGAACCATCTGAAAGAGGTGATATCACTGCTGACACTGAGTTCCGATTTGCGAGAACCCCTGAACGTGTAACGCAGAGGGGCTGTAGCCAGACTCAGCTGTGGGGACAGAGATATCAAGCATGTTGTTTGATACCACAGTGGGTGGAAAGGTGCTGGGTGGCAATAGAAAGCAAATGCAAAGTTAAAACGCAGCACTGGGCTTATAAGTCAATTAGAGACACGTTCTTCTTCCCCAGCTGAGGGACACTGGACAGAAGCCCTTCTTTTTTAGAATAATAAATGATGGGTAATGATAGCAAACAATTGTCTTAAATATTGTTAAGGAATATCTTGATTCCCCTGGTAAATACTTATTAATAACTCAGTTTGCATATTATAGGCACCTCTGATTGCTGAGCTGCAAAAGGGCTTAGCTTCTGCCTGTCATGGAGTGACTTTGCCTGACAGTGACAATGAATATGTCTGATCAGCTGACTCCAAGCTGGAGTATGTCCCTGATTCAGGAGGTCTCAGGGGGATTACGTTTGGTATCCAACATCTTCAGAATTACAGGATTTTTTTTTTAAATTACAGTTTTAAAAATAGCTTAAACTATCTTTGAAACATAATTTTAAATGTCATATTTAGGAAATCCCTGGAAGGGATTTTATCAAATCCCAGAGCTCTAGAAGACACAGCAAAAGCTCAGAATTGGCAATTTACCCAAGAGCCTCTAGCTATACATCTTTTGTGGATCTGAAATTGCTTGACCCTGGCAGGCATGCCTGACTCCTTTGTGCAGGGCACCTTAGAAGGGCATGAAGGTCAAGTATTGATACGGTGTATATTTCATACATGCAGTCAAGCGCTGCTTAACAACAGTGCAGCATGAGGAATTGCGAGGACATCACCAAGTGCATGTTCATAGACAGATGGCTCGTGTTTCTGCAGGTCAGGGGTTCTCATGGCATGATATCATAGGGTCATTGTGGAACATGCCTCCTAGCATTGACCTAAACATCATTACATAGCATAGAACTGTCCATTTATATGTGATACATGCATTACATACTCATATAAGGTATTAGGCATATGACTACATACGAATACATGAGATGTCTATACTTCGTATGAGATATCATGCATGTATACATATAAACATATATGCTTTTATAGGATACATTATTGTATATAAATAAGGCATTTTATGTGTATAAAAACACATGTGGCACTGAATATGTATGTGTATTGCTTATATATACTTTGTATATGTATTAAATATATATATACATACATGAGTGTATACGTACATGCATGCTGTCATGGTTTGAATATGAATTAACCCCCACAGCCTCATGTGTTTGAATCCTTAACTGATGTTAATGTTTGAGAACATCATGGCAAGTTTAAGAGGCAGAATCTTGTTGGAGGAAGGGAAGTCATAGCAGGTGGGCCTTGAGGCTTGGTGGCCCAGCCCTGCTTCCTCCCAGTTTTGCTCTTGCCCTTTCTGCTTCCATGATGTCTGTGGTGACCTAACCAACCTCCTGCTTCTGTCTCCAAGCCATGACTTCTCCTATGTAATTCCCACCATAGTGGACTACATCCCCTGTAGAACCATAAGCCAAATAAATCCCCCTTTCTCCCCTGAAGTTGTGTATGACTATTTTCTCACATTAGCAGAAGGAAAAGTAACTGCAACACATGTGTACATATATATGTGCATATATTCTGTTATAAATATATACATAAATATTTAGTATCTATTTATGTTTATATATTTATATACTTATATATTTAAATATATCTTCTTAAGTTAGACCTGACTTCCCTACTGAACCCGCACTTATACCAAGCTGAAGGGACTTGATATGTGCCAAGGAAGCTGGAAAAGTCTGGCTGGAGTGGTGAAGAGACACACAGTTTGGAAACAGGTTTGAGCCAACTTGCAGCCTCACCCCACTGCCACATGGTAGGGGTGACTCTGTGGTAGAGTGCTGTGTGTTATGGGATGTTCAACACCATGCCACAGCCAGTCTCTGCCCAATGGGTGTCATGAGCACTGTGTGTCCACATCAGGAACAAGGCCTGCCACAGATGAGAACCTTTGTTCAGGTGGACACATAGTGACCAACCACAGTCTTCATCACAGGCGTCAACATATAGGGATTTTTCAGTCTACTGAACTAGGGAAATTTTACAGAGTCTTAGGCATAAATGATTCAGTTTTGCATAACTGAACATAATTCAGAAAGTATGAAGTTTCAAAACTTCCAACTTCAAAAATGGGAAAATTGAGATCTAAAGAGGAAGGAGTTTATACAGGGGCACATATTGTGCAGTTAGCCACAGCCTTGCCAAGCCAACCTCTTTCACTTCGCCAACCTCCTTCACCCTAGCTGGAATGTGGTGATTCCCTAAACAGAGTCCATACCTCAAATCTCTGCATTCCCTTCCCCATCCCACTGTATCCCCCACTAATATTTCCTTTTACTCACAACAATCTGGGACCTAGGATTTGCACTGTTATCCTATTGATAAGCTTCCTCCCTCTTCCTCATGCCTGACACATGCACACACCCCTTATTGTCTCCCCAAACCCCAGCACTGTGCATGGATAGGCCAAGCACCAATTGAAGGCAAGAAGGGAGGCGCCATTCCATTGACTAATCAAATACACATAAAAGCTCTTTCTGAACTATAATTACGTTTGCTCGCTCCTTGGGTTGATTTATTTTTTATTTTAATTGTCAGCCCTGCTCCACCATGATGCTAATAGAAATGTTATTGCAGCCAATATGCGCTAAAATGATGTCTAAAGATTATTAATGAGAGCAATAAGAAGGTGTCTTCATAATAAGTCAGCATTAAAGGAGTAATTCATTTTACCTGATGTAATTGGATTGTAGCGTTTCAATAGCCTGGGACTTCCTCCTAATTGGGATTAGCTGCAGCTTCCTCCTTTTAGGAGAGCATTTAACTCTTCCTCTTCTACTTTCCAGTTTTTTTTATGAAGTCATTAAGTGTGAACTGCTGGGTATCTGTGGAAAGGAAGGGAAGGTCTGAGTAGATGTTGGGCAGAAGTAAAAAGAGGGGCTGAGGGTTCTCACAACCAGGGATCTGACCTCCTCTTTCACTTCCTTCTCCCCCTTCTCCACTTCTCTTCCTTTCCCCTCCTCCTTGCCCTCCTCTCACCCATCTGTCTCTTCTGCTGCTGCCCTCCTCCTTTCTATTCTTCACAGACTCACCAGACTTTGTCTTTCTTTCCAAGTGTGAGGCTACAACAGCGTCAGTAGAAACAAGACTTAGCCAGCAGTCCTCGGGAAACTGTCACCTGATGGCCTCTGGGATTCAGCCTTGCGCTTTCCGCACGTGACTTTGTGCCATTGTCTCCGTGCCCACGACAAAGTCACCAGCATTCTTGTGTCCATTTCTGATAAGGAAATCAGGGCAGAGTCACGACACCTTCTTGCTTGGTTCTGCCACCCTAACTCAGAGCATCAAGAACATCAGGACAGATATCCACACCAACCTGGCAAACTCACAGTGAACGATTCTAGGGTCCGTGGAGAGATAAAGGGTTTTTACTGAATAGCTGCGTTTTGACTTTAGCATGGGTCAGGAAAATAAATTAATGGTTGGCATATCAGTCTTTGAGTACAAGTTTATGTAAGGGAAAATATTGCAGCCAGGCATTGGCGTGCATGTCTGTCATTCCAGCGTTTGGGAGTTGGAAAGCAGGGAGATTGGGAGTTCAAGCCCAGCTTTGGTTATGCAGGGAACTTGAGGCTAGCCTCACTACAGGTTACCCTGTCTCAAATACACGTAAAACAAGTAACTGACAAAGCAGCCAGTCAGCAAATAAAAAGCTCCAGAGATGGCAAGACTTTACATAAATATGACATATAACACATAATACAGACACGTAGCTCCTCGCAGAAGCCAGATGAATCTGACAGGGGCTGGTCATTTTTCCTTGCTCCATTCCCAACAGAAACCACCTTTGCCTGGGTTAAGGAGAAATAAATAAATTATCAGTGTATTCCCAACTAGTGACAGCTACATATCCGAGTGGAATACCAAGATTAGAGACAAGGTTCTATGCTTTCCACATGTCCTCATTGTACTGGTTATTTTTCTCTTCCATGAGCTCAAATACTGGAAAAGAAACAATCTCAGGAAAAAGGGTTTATTTTGGTCTCCAAAGTGGGCACGGTGTTTTGAGATAGAGTCTTTAGGAAGATATTGTCAGATTTGAGTTAATATATTGGGCACCGGTTGATTTATGCTGAAGAGCCAACAGCTTGATGTGTGAGGAAAAACCCCGCGCTTGTTTGGTATAAGGAGCATCATGTTGTGTGACTGTGAGAACAGGAAAAATACTTTCCAGTTTAAGTAGTTCCTTATAGAGCTCAGTCCTAAATAGGACATCAAAATCACTCCCAACCCAAGGTTCAGGGATCTCTGTGGATGAAGGGGTGGTAAGAGCATAAGACCCTGAAGGTAGGGAGTAGTAGTACTGCCAGACAGGATCCTCTGGTCACAACAGGGCTGCCACGACCAAGAGTTCAATGCAATGATGTCTGCTTCCACAAGGCCTGCGCAATAGTTGGTCTATCAACACTTCGCCATGGATGAAGGAAGATCTCAGGAAATTACATCACCCTGAGAACCTATTGAAAGCTAATGCCAGACAGGAGCTTTCTCACTCAATGATTTCTACTGAAGGATCAACCATATCCCGATAGGCAACTGTCCATGCAGTCGTGCCTGGTGAAATCCAGCAGATGACACCTGAGAGAGGATGTGAAAGCAGGAGGGAGACTGGCTGGAAAGAAGTAAGGATGAAACAGAACAGGAGGAGGGATAAGGCAGTAAGGATGAAAACACACAGACTCATTGTGTTTGTGCATGAAAAGTGTCAAGAAGTAAAAAAAAAAGAATGGATAAGACTTATATAGAAACATATAGCTCCTTATCTGGAAACTGGGCTAGAAACATCCATCTGGTTGGATGAGTCTCTAAGGCACCTTCCAGTTACGGGGACAGCCAGGAATAAGGATCCCGCCATCTTGCCTTCCTGGTGAATTGCTAACGATCTGAGGCATGACTGTTCTCACATGCTTTGATCTTGGGCCCCTTTGCTGTTTTGGGTTCTTGTTTTGTGTTGTGATGAGAGTTAGTGCTTAAAAATGGCCATTATAAAAAAAACTTCAGTTGAGTGATTTTTGTTATACTACTATTTACCATACTCAGAATCAAAGAGAGAGTGAGGTTTTTAAGCGCCCTTTTGGGCTCTACCTGAGAAACTCTTGGGTAACTATCTGGAATACTTTTTGAGAATATATATATATACACACATACATACATATATATACTCACTATACATTCTTTATATATATTCATTTACATATATCCATTAACAGCTCTTTTACATACAAGTATAAAGTTCAAATGATTCTTCAAAGCTTTTTAAAATTTAACAATATATGCTAAGTATCTCTCCAATGAACATATATAATACTGCTTTACTTTTTTATTTTAAGGATACATATTAGAATATGTATCAAAGTTATTTAATTTATATCACATGGGCATAAATGTAAAATGATAATAAAATTTTAAAATAAATGAATAAAAGTAAAGAACTCAAAGACAGAGGTAGTTACTACTTTGTCAAAATAACGAGTCCATTGAAACCCATATTGGGCAGGGCTTGTTTTACATTTCTGCATTTTTTCATTGAGGGAGGACATCTGGATCCTAGTTTGCTCCTGGCAGTCTATTGAGACACTTCCCACAGCTTCTAGGAAGTTTGCCTGACATCACAGCACAATACAAAAGACAGATGATCTCCAGTTATTGTGAAAACAAGTATACACATTTCAGGAAACCCTTCAGCCTTACTTTGCACAGAGCAAATCAGTTAGAAGCATATAACATGGTTGTATCATCTGTCTCCAAGACCTTCCAGAACTTGACTCCTCCTTCCCCTCATTACATGTTGCACTGGGCTTCTGCTTGTCCCTGGTACATACCTTGATCCCATCATGTTCTTACCAAGCATTAGAAAAAAAGAGGTGCTTGTGAGCTCTGGATGCCCACTTGGCTGGGACAGAGTTCGCCCTCTGTTTCCTGCAGTTCTCTTGTGTGCTGAGCACAGAATTAGATGCTGGGGACAGAATAATGGCTAGAACATATCGGCCCCTCTAATCAACTACTGATGGTACTTCCCTAACTAGGTACCCTGACAACCACCGTTCAGTATGTCTGCACCTTGCCTATAAATTCATGACCACGCACCTTACAGGAGCAAGGAGGTTTTATTCTTATGTATGATTATTGGTTATAGTTCTCAGCCCAGCTTGCAGGAGAGTTCATAACAATACCAGGAGCCATGAGAACGGGCTAAACCATATCCAAAGGGACTGTTGAGAGAGGGGCAAAGTCTGCCAAAATTTGGTAAAGTATTATACCAAAATACTGAACCAGCTCCCTCCGGCTTATCTCCCCGCTCAGGGAATGACTCCCAACCACCACAGGCTGGATCTTTCTGCATCAACCAATACTCTCCTGTAGGCTTGCTTGGGGCTGATCTTAACTGTGATTCTTTACCCAGGTGCCCAGGGCTCAGCTTTCAATTGTGAAGCTGCCACTATATGTTTAACACAAATAGTTTATGTTTAGCACAAGTAGTTGACTGTTCTCCATTTAGACCTTGGGGCACCTCAGCTTTTACCTTCTGTCCTAGCTGCCATTGTCCCTTGTACCCTCACCTCTGTGCAGGGAGGCTGCCTGGGGTCACCCTTGATTGTCCATCTAAAGATCAGAGCAACAGACCCGATGTGGGTGGACGCTGACCCCGATGAGCTGATGCTCCAGACCCCTGCCTTTGGGAGACAGACATTGAGGTGTTCAAAGGTCAGGAGGTCACTTGTTCAGTTACTCACTCTGTGTGGGTCTTTCCCGTCCTCATTCTTGGCTGGACTCCCTGGGATCACCTCCCCAGTCCACTGTTTCCAGGAGCCATAAAAATGGAAAGACAGAAAAGAAGAAAAACCATATTTGTTGACTGACCAAAGGGATGAATGAATGGATGGGCTAACCAGAGGAACGGACTCTTTCTATGTCATACTTCACCTCTTCTAGAAATGCAGCAGCTGCTGGTGACAGAAACATGGCTTCTAGTTCAGAGGTCAGCCAGCATTTTCTTAGAAACAGCAGATAGTCAATATTCCAAGCTTTGCTTCCCTCAGTGTTTGTTGCTGGAGCAACTACTCAGTTCTGCCCCTGGGGTGTGAACACGGTCACAATGTGTCCCACTAAAGCTCTATTTAGTGGGTGCAGTGTGGCCCTGGACCAGTATGCTGATCTCTGGTCAGTGTCTCAGTATGATATTACTGAAAGCTTCATGCTAGGTTCTCATGGGGGGCACATGTCTTGTCACCTACATGCAGCAGTCATCATCCTGAGGGTATCCCCCCTGTTTCTTGAAGGTCCCACCTTCTCCTTCACTGGGCTTCTGGGAGAGAAGGTTCTGCAGAAGGTGATATAGTCACTCCCCCCAGGGCCTCAGAGTCACGGATGTCCTCCTCACTGCTGCAGTTGCTCCCCCTGCACCCACTGTTGGCAGCCCAATTTTGGCCACTCTTCATGCTGTGGACTTTCAGGCTTGCTCCAGATCCAAGCTGTTCCCCAAGGTGTCCGCGAGGAGATTACCTTGCTCCTTAGCTGGTGGCCATATTGCAGGTTTGTGTTTGCTCTTCTAGAGTTGCTACAAATCACAACGCTGGGTGGTTTTAACCACAGCAACGTATGCCCTCCAAGCTCTGGAAGCTGAGGTCTGAGAAGCTCGCGCCTGTCTGTCCTTGGCTTGCGAGCCATGATGGCATGCAGCCATCCCTCCGTTGGTCAGGATGAGAGCCTCCTCCTTCTGCAAACACATCAGTCCTGTGGGATTAAGGCCCAGTTTAACTTCATTCCCTTAGTAACACTGTCTCCAAATGTAACCATGCTCTGAGGCAGGGAGATCAAGAATTCATACCATGAGTTTTGTGGGGGACACAATTCAGCCCTTTCAAAGTCTACTGGCCAAGTTCCGGATCCCCATTGGAGACTTAGGACCTAGTGGGTGACCCAAAGACTCAGCTTGCTTTCTCTGCCCCTCTCTGCCTATCTGCATCATGCTCCTATTACAGTCCCACTACCTCCCTCTGCCCCCAGGGGAACAGAGTGCCCTGCCCAGTGATCTCTCCTTCTAGGTGGGAATTGGAGCACTGGCCTGCTCAATTTCACCTTTCCCCTCAACCTACAACCCTCGCTTTGGGACTCTGGTTGAGAAGGAGGAATCCAGGCATATCCTGCCATGTCATATTCTAGAACAGCATTGTGGAAAGTGGCATCTGGAACTAGTGGGCCTGGCTTGACATCAGCAACATCTTCAGACTTCCACGGTGTCAGTTTCCTCATCTATGAAATGGAACATTATGCTCACGGTTTGTTGGGAGAATCAATTAATGTGTGTTGAGCATGTAGAATACATATAAGCATATTTACGTATGGTTAGTGAATACCTAAGTTATCTGGTGTAGTTAGCCCTTCCATACAGGTGATTGTGGGTGTCCTTACCTGTGGTTTTCTCCTGCCTCTCATATTCCCAGAGGCAAGTCAGCCATGCCTCTCTCTCCTATGATCAGAGTCCCTCTTTCTCAAATCTGTCCTCTTCCAAATTAGCGTGAGTTGCTTCCCTGGGTCTCTAGTAGAGATGGTTTCATACATGCAGCATCTATAAAATGGGACAATTTCATATTTTAGACGTAATTTTTATCTAGCAATATGCCAGGCAATAAGGCTGTCATGGGAGGAGAGAGACTTAACCAAAGGATAAAGATTGCCCAACTCCCAGAATTCCCTTCTCAGTGCAGGCAACATATCCAAGAAGCCAAGCTTAAACCTAGGCTCTGCCCTTTACTACCTCTGCAGGGCTTCGGTTCCCTCACCTGGAGAAGTACAGACTCCGCCTTGAGGGCTGAAGAAAAGAAGACATAGGAAATGGCTGTAAGATTGGTGACACAATCCTGCTCACACACAAAGGCGGAGCCCCTTGGGCAGGGTGCAGCTAACGTGTGCCCTTTCTAGAAGGCCACAGAGAAAATACTGAATTGGTACAAATTGCTTCTGTTACTGGGGAGGAAACTGGAACGCCCCAGATGTTGGCAGTGGGCCTGGAATTGAGGCCACTGCCCCAAGTGATGGAGTTCCAGCCAGGGCACAGGGATGGCGTCCCAGCCAGGGCGCAGGGATGGAGTCCCGGCCAGGGTGCAGGGTTGGCTGGGATAGCATCTCCCGGAGCGCCGCGCACAGACGCAGCCTGTCTGTCACTAGATTTGTGTCGCCAGAGGAAAACAGGTTTGAGTGTCTGGGGGGTCATTCGGAATGTCAGCTGTAACTCGTGCCAGGCCAGGCACCGCCCTTGTCAGAAGGCCACTTGCAAGGACAGCAGGAAGTACGCGGTGGTCACAAGCCCGGCTCCGAGGTCCAGAGGTTTTGTTTTTCTGTGTCCATCTCCCATGTCCACAGTGGCCTCTGGCTGCTGGAGCACAGGGTTTGGGGGGCTATGGAGCAGCTGGTTATGCTTAGGCTGGGAGAACAGACCAGTGGTGCTCCCCATCGTGACCCCCCCCCACATCCCTCCTCCCATCACCGCCTCAGCTGGGATGCTGAGCCACAGATTGTCCCGCTATTGATCTCCGCCCCCCATAATGAACTGTAACAACAACTCCATTACTCCGGGCCCGCCCATTGGCTAAGGATAATATAAAATTAGCCGTCGTGCATGAGGCCTCTCAGGATCGATTTCCCTACTCAGATTACTTGTTACAAAAGAATAGAGCTGTCTCCCCTGTAATTGAACAAGTTAACTCCTTGTCTCATAAAATGTAAGCCTGTATTGATTGGCTGGGACCGGTTGGGGGTAGGGCTGGGGTTGCTCTCCCCTCCTCCACTTTCTCTTATCCCCTCCCCCAGCTGTAGAGGGTGAGGCCACAAACCCCAGGCTTGATCCTTGGTCTGGATAGCTCTGGTAAGGTGATCTCTGAAGCCCACCTTAATGGCCTCAGCACGGCTTCCGGAGGATGTTTGTAACTATCGGGACACAGGCAGCTTTACAGCTTACATAGAGCTGGTTTGAATCCTGCTTCTGCCAGATCTAGCCACGTGAACTTGGAGTCCAGCTAATCATAATCACATATTAGCATCTATCGTGTTATTGAATAATATTTGTAATGTTATTTGACATCCAGCGGCTATAACCACCTTGTGGTTCCTGGGTTGGATCTGGGTTGGATCTGCTGAGCTAATCCCCACCTGACGTCAGGCATCTGTCAACGGGCATGGATATTCTTGTTACACACACGTTTTGATGTTTGTGACCAGAAGACGCTCACCAGGGGATCTTAGAAAACTAAGACGCATGTGGGTTTCAGTTTGAAGGGTGTGTGGAAACTCTCAGGAACAGGGGCACTGTTTGCTTCTAACTGTGTCTCCCCCCATCTTTCAGGCCTGGTCAGGAGTCACATGATGTGCCTGCTTTTAAATGGACACATGTCTTACTGCTTGGAAAATAAGGGGCTTGTGTCACCTATTACAGCAGCTCATCACCCCTGCCCGTCACCCACAACCTTTGCAGACCACCCATCACCAAGAGGGGGTTCAGGTTCCCTGGGTTTGGGACCATGCCTGAGGTCTGCACATCAATTGGAACTGGGCAGTTTGGCTTAGGAAGGCTCCTTCAAGGCTGAAGCTCTTGTTGACATTGGCTGGGATGGATGGAGAGAGATGGCGGTGGGAGGTGGCTGAGGACTGAAGGCTGGGCTCACAGTTTCTTACTGTGAAAGCATTGGCCATAAATGAAGGGCCAGATAAGATTCTGCCTTTCCCTAAGTATGATGGCCAGAGGCTCACCAGCAGCTGGGAAGAACCACGCACACGTATAGGAACCGTGCCCTCATCAGCCGTACAAGCTGGGAATTCATGTCACAGTAACCAAGGCAACAAAAGTAATATCCATGCTTACTCCCTGGTAAGCTTTGTCCTAGGGCGCTTGGTTGGTGCTCCCTTACAAAACCTGTCAGAAACCCTTCGCCCTGACCCCAGATGACCTTGTTGAGACCAGCTCTGTAACTGTCACATTTCACTGTGACCACACTACTTGATAGAAGTGAGTTAAGGAGCAAGGTCCCAGTTGAGCTTGGCATGCTGGGCTGATGGCAATGGGGGTGTATGTTAAAGTCTCTTCACATTTTGATGCAGAACAGAAAGGGGGGGGAGAGCAGGTGAGTGAGAGAGAAAGAGAGAGACAGAGAGGCAGAGAGAGAGAGAGAGAGGAAGCAGGGCTTGGCTGCTCCTTCAAATGCCCACCTCCAGCAACTTACTTCAAGTGGCCAGGTCCTGTTTCTGAGAGATCCCATGGCTTTCCAAACAACATCACAAGTCAGGGATTGAACTTTCAAAGCAGAAGCCTGTGGGGTACATTCAGATTTAAGTGCGGCATCATGCTATGAATAAGTGTGTCTTGTTGACATCAGTGAAGAATGGAGCTCCCCTGCCCACCACCGGGCTCGACCATCAACAGTGTCTCAGGGAGGGATGGTGCATGACAAGGTCTTCCCCTTTCTGTGATGAAATGTCAGCAGGCCAAATCTTAAGGAGGGAAACCACAGTTATAGTGAGCTCATGGGCACAGCATCCCTTCCTCCCCACCCTCTGGTACTTACATTCTTACAGACCCAATTCTACAATGTTCCCTGAGCCTTTGGAATGACAGTAGGGCAGGGGGGCAGCTGATATCAATATCTTATTTAGGGCTTCCTAGTCCATATTCATTTATTCTCTGTACTTTGGCTTTCCATTGCAAAAGAAAACTTCTCATTTGAGGGCTGAGAGTTGCATTAACCTATGGGTATAATGGGAAGTATTTAGAAGGTATTTTGATATCATGTCCGTATAACGAAAATAATAGTACATTATTCCTGTCTAGGGCCTATGACTTCCCCATTTGTAGGCTCTTGGTCAGTTTTATAGTACTGGGAATGAGTTCCTTCCTAAAAAGCCAGTCTTAAATCTAATAATAAAAAAGCAGTTGGCTGCCCCAATAACGTTCATGCCACTATTGTACAAATGGGCACATCTTGTCAGGGTAATTTTACTTTAACTTATAGAATTTACAGCTGGGTAAGATTTTTGATGTATTTTTCCCCTAGAAGCCTGTGTAGCACCATCCAGCTATGAAAACTATCCAGCAAGGAGATGTGTCTGGCCAACTGAGCTCCAACTGAGCTACTCCATTCTGTGATCACAGAGACCAGTGTTTTCAGCAATATATGGATTTGGTGGGCCAAGGAGAATTTAATACCAATAGAATGGAAAAGGGTAGCATCACATAGAACAGGAAAAACAGTAGAATAAACTGCATTGGTGAAAGTCAGTCTTTTTAACAAATATTTTATGTACATGCCACTGAGTTTTGATATCATATGTATTTCTTATGTAAAGTCCAACCAATAAATTTAAAACTTCTGACATTTGTCTCCGTAAGCTTTGCCAGAATCTATATAATCCATTTCCTGGTTGTTATTTTGTTTATACATTGAATTCTGCATATTGTTTCTAGCTATATCCTTGAGACTTCTGATGGGTTGACATGGATCATGAAGGAATGCCTGATTTCAATGCATCTTCCAGAATGAGTGGATATATACCTGTCTAGGTACAAGAGTGTCTGTCTATTTCTCTATTATTCTGACTACTACTGGTTCCTATTGTCTCTGGGCTTTATCACCACTGAACATTGACTGACCTGGCAATTTTAATATGCTATCAGGTGCCAGAAACAATCACTCACCTGTGCTGTGGCTAACTGCATTCTGGGATTCAGAGGTGGCATCCTCTCTGCTTGCCATCGTCTTTAATTCTTATTTTTGCTTTCTGGAATAAGCACCACCATCATTTCATGTTTGGATTTCCAGAAGAGGAGAATGAGGCTTAGAAAGCAGTCTAAATTCTTTCAGAGCATGGCTTTGCACTCTGGTGTGGCAGTGAAGGCAGGCATGTCAGTCAATTGGGATGATCAGCATATTAAGAGACAAGGTTGTCAGCTCACAGTTTCAGTGGTTTCAGTCCATGATTGCTTAATCTAGCTTTTGGGGCCTGAGATGCAACAGTAAACATGATGGTTACTGGGAGAATAGAAGAAAGAGGAAGAGACTGTGGTACCACAATACCTTCCAAGGGCCCCAATGACCTGTGTCCTCCACCCACCTGGTAGGTGGGCGCCTTACTATGGACCAAGTCCTTGATATATGGCCCTGCAGGGGACCTTCAACATAGAAACTGCAGCATTTTGCCTGCCTTGCCATTGTTTTCAATCGCTCTCATTGTTGTCATTTGCAATTTAGCAGGTATGTAGAGAGGCAAAGGTCTTCACTAAATTTTGCTGAAACATCTTCAGACACATTTGAATGATTCTTCAAAGTCCTCTCATTGACTCACCTGGGATCTAGGGTCTAGAATTTGGATCCAAGATTGAAAAAAGGACATATTTCTTAAACTGGGTTATTCATTCACTAGAGATAGCCTCAGGTGTAAACTGCTAGATAAAAAGCAGTTTCTTCTTGAAGCCTCAATTTGTCAAACATTTGAAAAGAAATGTCATTTTCATATTAAATCAACTACTGATGTACTACAGAGCACAAAATGTTGAAAGCTCAAACAAACTTCCAATAGATTTTTATCTTGCCACAGGGGACTGCATCAGTCAGTCAAAGGCAGGTTATATCGTGGTAACAAACAGTTCCCCAAATCGCAGCGGTTTGAAATGGCAGACTTATTTCTCCTTGAAGGCTACATGTGTGCTGTCTGCCATTTAGGCTCTTTTCTACTTCGTCTTCACTGCAGGCCCAACCAGCAGAGCAGCCCCCACTTGGAGTGCAGCACATCACTCTGGGGAAGAAGAAAATTCAGCTTCTGAGGGCTTCATATCAGCATTCAATGCTGATCCCAATGCATGATTTCCATTCCTAGTTCTGTGACTGGAACATCATCACAACCAACCACAAAGCAGGAAGTGCAATCTTACCACATATGGTCTGGTAGAATTGAAATGTAGTTTGAAATATAAAAGCTAGAGGTGGGGGGGAGGGAGGGTGAGCATGAAAGATCACCATTATTGCTTGGACTCTGTTATAGTTTCATTACATGTTGTTGCAACAAAATACTGATCCAAGCAGCTTAGGGTATAAAGAGTTTAATTTGTTCACAATGTCATTAGATATGGGTCTAATTTAAGGCTGGGACTCTGGTCACATTTGTAAAGAATGAGAAATTAAATGAAGCCCTGAGCAGGCCTGCAAGAGACTGATTCCTGATTGATAGGAAGGGACCAGTGCATGATGGATGAGACCATTCACTGGGGAGGTGCATTGACATTCTTTGGCATGCTTGAACAGACATGTTGCCTGCCAAGTGAGGTTTGCCCCTCTGTCAGCAGTCCTGTGGTTATGGTGTGGCCAATTTCCTCTGCTCCTGGTGTTGGTATGAGTTCTTCAGTAAAACTGGACTAGTACTTATTACCAGAAAACCGTAAGCTACAATAAAAACACTTGTTCTTAAACTGGCAACATGGACGGTAATTGCAACACAATCCATCATCGTGGGGAAGTAATAGTGGCCAGAGGTTGAAGCAGCTGGTCACACCCACAGCAAGAGCGGAGAGCACTGGACTCATGCAAGCTAGCTTTCTTGCTCTACTTCCCTCTCATTCTGGAACTCCTGCCTAAGGAATGAACTGGGTCCTTCCACCTCAATTAATTGTTTGCAATTAATTAGTCAGCTAATGCAAACAAGACAATCCAACACAACATACCCAGAGCCTGACCCATTCTAGAGACTCCCTCACAGGTGTGCTGGAGGCCACAGGTGTTAGGTTAAATGTTAGCCAGCTCACCCTCTGCTTCCAGATCCATCACACCTGTTCGCCAGTAGTCAGGAGATAATCAATAGCATATGAAAAGATAGTGTCAGGACCTTTCTACGTTCTATTTATTTTTATTTTTATTCAGTTGTGCATGTGTGTGTGTGTTTGTGTATGTATATGTAGAACCATGAGCGATTCGGGAACCACCATGGACCACCTCCACCTCCTCCTTGTTTACTCTGCCCCGGGATTCACAGGCTCCCCCCCTACCAGGACCAGAAACGCAGGCCACCCCCGCTTCCGCCCAGCGTCTATACGTGGGGTCTAGGATCCGAACTCAGGACCTTCCACCTGCAAGGCAGAGGCTTAACCCCTGAGCCACCTCTCCAGCCCCTCTACATTCTATTTTTAAAAGTTGAAAAAGTATTGCTTTCTCATGTAATGGAAATGTGAAGTGTTATTCCCCAATGACCAGACTCTTACAACCCTTCTGTTTTCTTACAACCCTTCTGTTTTCTTGGCCTACCTCATGGTATAATACGGCTACTCATACTCGGCTTTGCAATTATATTCCAGTCAGCAGGAAATGATATTTTTAGAAATCATTGGTGTGTACATTCATCTATTTAAGGTAAACAATCCATCCAGTAGTCTGTGATCATTACTATATCAATTTTAGAGTATTTTCTGTTATCACACATAATGATGGTTTTAGCCATCATTTCCAATGCTCTTTCAGCCTTCTCTCAGTCTCAAGAAACCACTCAAGTGCTGTTTGCTTCTGTAATTTCCCCATTCTGGAATCACATGTTGTATAGCCTTTTAGACTTGGCACAGTGTTTCCAAGGGTCCAGCAGCGTGTGACATGGGTCACACATCAGCACTTCCCTCCTTCATACGAAAGAGTAATATTTCATCATACTTATTCTCCCATCTGTCAGTCGGTGGGTGTTAGACGGCTGCCATCTTTTAGCTCTAGTGAGTGGTGCTTCTGTGTGCACTTGGGCCCATGTTTCTTTGTGGCATACGTCTTGAATTCTCTTGTATATATCCCAGGGTCATATGTGAACTGACCAGGGCAGGCTGTATGCAGAGCAGCCTCAATCTCTACCGATCCCCATCATAAGTAGGCGAGGCTTCATTTCCCCATCTTCTTACTAATTGGCTGCAGCTCTCTTGCCGGGCAGGCCCTGCAGTCTTCCCGTGGCTTTAGTGTGAATATTCTTGTCGACCAGTGGTCTGCTCATCTCCTTTCGTATTGAGCTCTTTGTCTTTGCAAGAGCCCTCTATACATTCCAGAACACAAGCACCTTATTTTCTGTGTAATTTGCAACCGTCTCATGGCAGGGGGTGGAGGGGGGGAGAGTCATCCTCACACTTGCTTGATTTATATCTTCGGAAAACTTGGAAGTATCAAGTTTTCAATTTTGATGAAGTTCAGTTTTACCTATTTTCTTTCTTTTCCTGTTCAGGCTTTTGTTGTCTGAGAATCTTTTGCTAGGTCCAAAGTCATGGAAGTTCGAAAAATTTATAGTGATCACATATGTTTTGACCTTTGATTCACCTTGAGCTAATTTTACTTTGGCCATGAGATGAGAGTCTGGCTTTGTTTCTTCCATGCGACTTTCCAGCTGTCCCACTTTCTGAAAAGACTTCTGTCATGACTGGATACTGTGTCAATCTGGCAGCTGAGCGCTGAGCTCTGGGCATTAGTTGTGAGAAATTAGTAGTTGAGTTAGGCTCTCCCAAGCCTACCAATTGTCTGATTGATAAGGAGGTACAGCTCATGGTGGGTGGGACAAGTGAACAAGATGGAGGGAACTGGTTAAGGAATTTGGCATCCTTAGATACACTTGGTCAAACATGCTAGTCTGGCAAATAGGGATTGTCCCTCTCTCAGAAATCCTGTGGATATATGTGTGGCCAATTTCTTGGTTCTTGGTGTTGGTGTGAGTTCTCCTGCTAAGCTGGACAATGAACTGTAACCAGACTACTGTAAGCCAAAATAAAAGCCTCTTTTTCCCTTAAGCTGTTTGGTCATGAATTTGTTGGAAACATGCAGAGTAACTGCAACAACTTCTTTTCCCACCGGTCATGAGGGTAACATAAAATCAGCAACACCATAGGATATTTGGTCACTTCACAATAACTAAATGCATGGGACAGGCTTGCAATGAGAAACCCCAAAACAGAGTTGAGAAAGCAATTGATTTAATTTATAACAGCATTGAAAGGAATAACATGCTTAGGAATGCATTTAGCATGAAAGCAAAAAACTTACAATGCAGAAACTATAAACATTACACTGGGAGCTAGCTCATTGGTAGAGCACTTCCCTTTCAAGACTAATGACCTGAGTTCAGATCGCCAGAACCCATGCAAAAGCCTGACACGGTGGCATGACCCTTTGTAATCCTTGTGCCCCTACAGGAAATGGGAGTCAGAGCCCTCAGATCTCCAGAAGCTTCCAGACCGGCCTGGTGTAGGCAGCAACAAGGAAATGAGTCTCAGACAAGATGGCAAGATAAGGAAGGATATCTGAGGGTTCCCCTCTGACTTTCACACATACACATACTGTGCCTTTTATGCACCCCCATATATATGACATCCATTTTCTTATTGCAATGCATGAAAGCATGCATGCATACACACAGATACAATGAAATTTAAAAAGTTGTAAAAAAATAGGCTGGAGAGATGTCTCAGGGGTTAAGACTCTGTCTCAAAAGCAGAAGGTACTGAGTTCAGGTCTCAGCTCCCACATAAAAACACCAGGAGGAAATGGTGGCGGCCCATACCTCTGATCCTGGTGTGGAGCCTGGGAAATCCCAAAGTAAAGCAAGTAGATAGAATCAATCCAGGATAATTCCTGAAGTCACACTTGGTTCTCCACAGTGACACACAGTGCCCTTTGATACAATCCCCTCCCACACACACTCACAAAAATAAATGAATGAATAAATAAACCAAAAAAGTTGTAAAACATGTTGAAAGAAATGAAATAAGATAAAGGTTGGAAGACTATTTCCTGTTCATGAATTGGAAAACTCATGTAAAAATGTCTGTTTCCCAGGCTGATCTCCAAATCCACAATCCTTATAGGAATCTCAGCTGAATAATGTGTGCAAATTCCTGCTCTTATTTTAAAGTTTATATGGAGTTCGAAGCACAGTTAATGTTGAAACAAAAGAGGAAAGTAGAAAGGTGCGTGTTCCTGGATGAAATCAGGAAAGCGACGGTCAGCAAGACAGCACCTGGCTCAGGCATAGGCATGCAGGTCAAAGGAGTGGAACTGAGAGCTCCCAAGGAAATCTAATGTTTTTAATCTAGAATCCAGGAAGTAAAGCATAGTAGCTAGTTTTGCATTACTATAGCAAAGTAACGGAGGTAGGTAACTTTTTAAAGTTCTGGAGGCTCGGGGCATGGGATACATGAATGGTCACAGAAAGAGTATGTCTGAGCGACTGGTTGCGCCTTGAGCCCTGAGCCAAAAGAAATAAGACAGGGAGAGTCAGGCTTGTTCTTTGGATTGCAGTCCTTCTGTGAGAATTCAAGGGCCACATGAGGATGATTTCATGCCCTTGAAGACTGAAGGGACTCCAAAATGGCCCCATTTCCTAGACCCCACAAAGGTACTACTCTAATGATCTTACCCTTAATCATGAATAACCTTGAGGACACTCAGAGAGAGACAAAGTGAACTCGGCTAGCACTGATAAAGATTAAGCATCAATATGGGATAACTCTTTATTGCAAGCACCCCTTTCAATGTTTTCCCCCCTTTGAGGAACCAAAATGTCGGAGGTCGGGTTTATTTGATTCCTTAACTCTTAGGCTCTACAAGGATTCCCAGCTCCTTTGAGGGGGAGGAAGGCCAGTCAAGAGCAGTCCGCCAGCTGCGGGCCGGGCACTGTGTGGATGCCTTGGGGAAGCCACATGTCCACCGTGGCTGCTTGCTGTCCAAGCACAATCTGACTCCAGGGGGCGCTATTCCAGCCACGTCTGCTTTAGGCGGCCAGAATGAGAACTACCTCCTCCAATGACGGTCCAGCAGAAAGCCTGTGAGGAGGATAAGGTCCACACACCACTTCTGGATATTTAGCTTGTGTCCTGGTGTCATGACATTAGGTCGGTGAAATGCACTCTTTCCGATGGCCTTCCCATGCCTGCTTGGGGTCGCGAGTAGACTGAGCCGGTGACACTCATAGGAAATGGTAGACGTGACAGCAGAATAAGGGCAACAGCAAGGGTGGGGACAGCAGCTGGGGTGAGAGAAAGCAGTGGAGAAAGTTCCAGAAAGTTTTTCCAAGGACAGAAATGACAGGGAGCCTAGTGGAGACCTTGAGAGTACAGAGAGCCAAAGCCAAAAACATTTCAAGCCTTGGCGGCTGGGTAAGTTTCAAGGCACTGCCAGTCCTTGAAGGTCAAGGGCCCTGACACGCTGGACCTGAGAGTTTAGCTACTGTAGGAGTGTAAGGCTTCTAGTACCCAAAGTTGCCCAGGTGCTACCCCGAAGGTGCTATTTTCTGCAGCTCAGTGCTGCCCCCTGCTGCTCAGTGCTGCCTGCTGCTTCTCACTACTGGGGAAAGCGGAGGGTGACAATGCCTACCAAACCCCAGTATCACCTCAGGCTGAACAACGAACCTCCTCCGTAGTATCTAGAGACACGATGCTTCTAAAGTCCCAAACAACAAACTTCTGGCTTTCAGAGCTTGAATGCTTCTGGTCTATCAGCCTAGTAGAAGGCTTTGGCACTCAAGAGGCATTTTAAGAGTGTCCCATGTCTCCCACTGGGTAGAACAAAAGGATTTGATTAGCTGATTGGTAACAAGATCACCTCTCACGCAGCATAAAAGAAATACTAGTGATGTTTTAATTGCCTTGGTTCCTTCACTTGGTCCTCTGTCCTGATGTGCTATGGCCACTCGCTGTCAAGATTGGAAGCTCTCTCATTCTACAGAAAGAGGGGTAAGGTCTCTCTTGCCTAGTGGTTTGTTCTGTTTTGCTTTCAGCACATTTTGTAATTGAACTGAGTTTTTTTGTGTTAATCGAACGAGCTTTTATGAAATAGACAAATGGCTAAAGACAATGTCCCCAAAGAAACCACAACTAACTGGTGATAGCACCAGCAGGAATGAACCTAAATACACAAGGCTTCCTCTCTCGACCCAAGCTCTGAGCAGCCACACTATAAGGAAAAGCAGTAATTATCTAATAAGAACATAAGGAAGTTAGCCGACAGTGTCAGTTGCTTATCTCATTGTGACAAAATGTCTCACAAGATGAACCTAAAGGAAGAAAGGTTCTCTTTGACTTATAGTTCCAAGGGGTAAATTCCATCATGGAAGAAAAGGTATTGCAGCAGGAGGCAACTGATCACATTGTAGGTACAGTCGGGAAGTGGAGCTGTGCTACCAAACTTCAAGGCCTATCCCCAGTGACCCACCTTCTCCAAGGAGGCTCTACTTCCCAAAAACAGTTTCATCATCTGAGGACCAAGCATTCAAATACATGAGCATATGGAAGGCATTCCACACTGAAACCAAAATAGCAAATAAAAAATAATCATAAAAATATGAACTGCAGATTTCTCTCCTGGCTTTGCTTTGTGTGTGTGTGTGTGTGTGTGTGTGTGTGTGTGTGTGTGTGAAGAAGGCACGTGGGTGTGTGTGCCTGTGGAGGCTCAAGGGTGACTTCAGGAATCATCTTGGAATCCTCTTCCACTTTATTGCTTTGCTCTCGGGCTTCCCAGGTCTAACCTCCAGGATTAGAATTACAGACTGCCACCATATCTGCCTGGCATTTTATGTGAGATCTAGGGCTCTGAACTCAGGTCCTTTTGCTTGGGAGGCAAAGGCTTTAACCTTAAAATACTGCTCATTCCCTCTTCATGTCATCCATTAAAAGATGATGTGCATTTATTTACTCAACCAACCATTGATGTAAAGACTCTGGGCATGCTGAGAATGGCTTAATCCATTCTGATTGCTGTAGCAAAATGTATTAACCTAGGCAATTTGTAGACAACCAACTTTTATTCCCCACTGTTTGAGAGGATGGGTAAGTCCAAGATCAAGCACCAGATGATTTGATCCTTCTGTGTGTTCTAGCACATTGGAAGATGCAAAAGATCTCTTTCACAAGAGTACAAATTCTATTATGACCCTACTTCTTAATATTTTATTTCCTTTATTTATTTATTCATTCATTTATTTATTCATTTATTTATTTATTCATTTATTCATTTATTTATTTATTTGAAAAGAGAATGCATAGGGGGCAAGGAAGCATGCCCATTCATGCCATGATATGCAGGTGCAGGTCAGAGGACAACTTTCAGAAGTTATTTTTCTCATTCCACTATGTGGACATCCGAGGATCAAACTCAAGTCATCAGGTTTGTAAGCAGGTGCCTTTCCCACTGAGACATCTCAGAGGCCCCCAATATGTTAATAGTATCTCATTGGGTATTAGGTTCCAACAAAGAAATCATGAGATGTCAGCATTTAGATTACAGCAGTGATCAACAACCTTTTGGATTTCGTGGAGCCGTGAGTCTCACGAGAAGGGGCTGATAACAAATAAATAAAAGGCAAGCAGATGTGATGTAAATCATGCTTTGTACTTACATGGGGAGATATGTATGTCCATGTGTATGTAATTTTTGTTTTCTTTCTCTCCTCATGGTGATGTATGGACAATTGAAAAAAAAAAATTGGTCACCATAAGCCCAGAATCATGCTTCTGTGTCTAGAATGTCACTTTGAAAAAAAAAAAAAAAAAAAGACTTGACTGTTGCTAACATTGAACATTGAACTTGGCCATGGAAAAGAAAGACTTCACACTCAGTTTTGCTCAGGCCAGCCTGGTGCTGCCCAGCTTCCTTGCTTATACTATGTGGAGGAAAAATTAAGTTTCAAGAGCAAGTATTTGAGAGGCCTGGCTATATGCGTTATCTGTTATGTAGCAAGTGATTGTGAACTTAACTTTGAACAACACGTTTATTTTCTCAGCCTATAAGGCAGAGATCTGAGACCAGCTGCTTCCTCTGGGTCTACTGCTTCAAGACATTGGCCATAGTCACACTGACCGATCTGGGGTCTATCTCAGCACGTCACTAGGGAGGTTTGGAACCCCTGTGATGACTGGCAGAGTTCAGTTCCTGTGTTAGTGTGCTTTTGTTGCTGTGTCTGGACACCGGAGATCAAGTTAGTTTAAAGAAAAGAAATTCATTTTGGCCAAGGTTCTGGAGGCTGTGAAAGCTGATGTCACTCTGCCAGTCTCTGCCGGCCTTGGGTGTGAAGGCCTCTCACTGCAGCCTCCTGTGAGGAGACAGTAGAGCACACAAGCTGTCTCTTCCTACAAAGTCACTGAAACTGTCCTAGGGTACCATCGGGGATTCATCCAATTCTAATCATCTCCCCAAGTTCTCTAATACCCCTCACATATGAGTCTGGATGTTAGATTTCCAAGAGGTGACCTTGGGGGACACAGTGAAGCTATGGCAGTCTGTGGGATTAGACCCAGGCCTCTCCAACAGGGCACCTTGCTTCATCAAAGCCCGAGATGAGAAGACCAGTTGTAGAATAAGAATGAGTGATGATCTTATGCATAATCTAATTGGAGAAGGGACACTCCACCTCCTTGCCTTGCTCTGTTGGTTGGACTGTGGGGTAGAGCACTTGGACGAAGGCATCACTGATGGCTAGCTGAGAAGCTGCCTACTGGCCCAACTTGCCTTCCCGGCTCAGAGGACCCTAGTGTCCTCTGTGGGTACCAACATTCTAAAGAATAAGATTATGGGTGGTTCAGAAGATGGCAAAGGGACCCCAGGATGTGTATGGTCCACCTGCTGCCAGCCATCCTCCCTGCCTGTCTCCAGCATCCCTTCCCACTCCTCCTCGTGCGTGTTCTGTGTCCTCCTGTTGTTGACCACTTTGGGTTTGAGATCGCACACTCTGTCTGTCAAAGCCCAACTTGGCTGTCCAAGCGCAGATCCAGAAGCCCCTCCTCCAGAAATGGTACTTCTCTCATGCTGACCACACCCCTCTTCTGACAATTATTTCATCCCTCTGCCTTCTCTAGGCATTTGTACGTGCATGTGGAACAGTCTCATGCAGGCAACTGTCAGGGTTCCCTCCAGGTATTCAGGGGCTAAGGCAGGAGAATTATAAGTTCAAGGTCTGCCTGGGTATCATAGTTAGGCACAGGTGTCAAGTTGATAGTTGAGGGTTTGAGCTCTGGGCACATTTGTAGAGAATTAATGGTTGAGTTAAGCCCAGAGCAAACCTGCAAGAGATTGTCTAGCTGATGGGAAGGTCCAGTCCATGGTGGGTTGGATTAGGCCCTAAACAGATGAATAAAATACTGAGAGCTGGTTGAGGAAGTTGGCATCCTTGTGTATACTTGGTCAGACTTGCTGGTCTGGCAGGAAAGGATCATTCCTCTCCCAGCCATTATGTAGAGATGGTGTTGCAGTCAGCCTGCAACATTGCTGATAAATGACCATCAAACGACTTAAGGGAACAAGGGGTTTATTTCCTTATAATAGTCCAATTACAGTTCTCAGTCTAGCTTTACAGGAGAGCATGCACCAATACCAGGGCTGAAGTAACTGGCCACACCATCACTGCATAACGGCTAAGAGATGGACAATCTTTACTTGCCAGATCAGCATGTCTGGTCAAGTGAACAGAAGGATGCCGACTCTCTCAACCAGCTCTCTGTGATTTATCCAGGGCCTAATCCCATCCACCGTGGGCTGGGTCTTTCCCATCAGCTAGACAATCTCCTTCAGGTTTGCTCTGGGCTTAACTTAACCATCATCTCTCTACAACTGTGCCCAGAGCTCAAACCCTCAACAGTAAAGTTGATACCTGTGCTTAACTATGACAGATGGTGTGGCCAGTTCCCCAGGCCCTGGTGTTGGTGCATGCTCTCCATCAAGCTGGACTAAGAACTGTAATCAGTAATCGGAAGAGAAGGTAAACCTCTTGTTCCCTTAGGCCGTTTGATGGTCATTTATCAGCAACCATGCAGGCGGACTGCAACACTGGGCTACCAAGTGAGTTCAAGACTAGCTTGAGCAACTCTATATCAAATATGTCTCTGCATCAAAATAAAAAGCAATAAAAATTAAAAAGAAAAAAAAATAAGAGGAGGAGGAGCCCTCCCCACCTCAAAAAGAAAAAGAAAAAGTCTGGAGATGTAGCTTTTGATAAAGCCACTTACCTAGTGTGTGAGGCCTTAGCTTAGGCTCCCAACACCACCAAATATATTATTAATACTAATACAAATATCAATATCAATACTAGAAGAATCAGTAGATCAGTTCAAGCAAGACAAGCGTCTCATTGGCTTTCAAAATAAGAGCGCCCGGGAATAAACTGAGCTGGAGCAGATGCACGTCTGGGCCCAGCATCTCTCTACCGCTCAGCACTATGGTCCCTCATGGTGGCTTTGGCACACACTCCTCTAGGAACAGACACATGGGTTGTATGGTTCCAGAACCCAGTCACTCGACTCCAACTGCCAGAGGAAGTGTCCCTTTATCACCACCCAAATGCTCTGCAGTGCAGCTCCTGCCTCCAACTGGATCTGCCAGCCTTGAACCACTGTAGCTGCGTGAAATGGTTGTCAAGGTGAGGATGCATCCCAGAGGAAGCTCTGGGAAGTTACTAGAAGCAGATACTCAGCAGACCATAGAGCACAGGTCAGGTTCCCCACGAACTGCTCCCTGCTTGAGTCTGTCTGTACCTGGGTTACCAGCAGGCCGGGTCTGGGTTGAGTGTTGCCAGACTCTGGGTCTTTTGTTTAAGGAATTAAAATAAAAGCTCACACAGATTTGCAAAAGTAGCAAGTAACTTAAATTAGAACAATAAAAATGATCAAGTTACACCTCAGGACAGCATCAGGCCTTGTGAGTGAAGATACTCAAGGCCTGGAGTCTCTTTTTATGGGGCCAAAGGAAGGGGGGCTAGTTGCTAAGGAGCATAGTTTGAATGACTATTTTGATTTACAGATTAGGTCATCTAATCATTTTTACACTGTGATTGTCTCTTTTTACAATGCATCGGATTTTAACCATATGCATGCCCATAGACATAGACATAAATGTTTTTTGGAGGGTTGTCAAGTGAGGACATATCCCAGAGGAAACTTTGGGAAGTTACTAGAAGCAGATGCTGAGCTGACCATAGAGCACAGGTTAAGTTCCCCCAATAATGTGATTTTTCCCTTAAGGTATTTTTGAGGAAACATTTTTGTCTTACTGTGCATGCACATGAAACCAATTCAAGCCAGATCAGTCTTCTGATTCTTCATATTTTACAACTCTATTTGAATAGAAACTGTCCAAGTTTGATCATTGTTAGAGGAGGAGAAACTCATCCAATTTTTCAGGAAGAGTGTACCTGCAAGAGGATACAAGTGAACATCCAGGATTCTTAAGTGCATTGTTGAGAGAGGGGTGTGTATGTAAGACACATGCAGGTGAAGGAGCTGGGCTACCAAGCCCTTATTAGAAAAGGGGATATATGCCTGACTCAAACCATGGGGTCCAGAATGCAGCTCCCCATGCTTGCCTACCTCATCTGGCTCAGGACCAGGACACAGCAGGTATTCAGACAATGCTTGGGAATGAAGAATGGATACATGCTTGGGATAAATGAATCAATGTGCACAACACTGATGGAAGGTCCATAGGCGTCTGCAAAGGCTAGGGGGCTAAAAATGTGTGTGTGCGTGCGTGTCTGTACATATGTGTTTGTGCATGTGTGTCTGTGTGTTTGTGCATGTGTCTGTATATGTCTCTGTGTGTCTGTGTCTCTCTGTGTGACTGTGTATGAGTGTGTGTCTGGGTATGTGTATGTTTGTGCTTGACTTCTCAGTGAGGCAGTGGGCACCTTGGTAAGCAGTATTTCTATGTTCTAAAAGAAAACTTTATGCACAGAAACAGAGTTTCTGGTGTTAGATTCAGGTCACAAAAATAACTAGTTTGTGGGCCACCCCATCCCAAGGGACCAACCTCCGCTAGAGCCTGAGTTCGCTGTCTCCAGGGAGAGACCAAGGACCACCGCTCACATGGGGATCCTCCCACTGTTCCCACCCTGCGGAGGACCCCACTCTGTGACTTTGCGTGATGCCCATTGTTGTGCCACCAACGCGAGAAAAGGTAACATTTAATTTAGGTAGCGCATCTAGAGCGGGCAGGAGCCTTCATCAAGCCCTATTTAAATTTCGGCGTCCCACACCAGCGCCTCTAAAATTGTTAAACTGCGTAGTCTTTGCGGCTTTATTAAACCTCCCCTGTTCCAGTCAAGCTTGACCAACTGGCGTGAGTGTTTTCACCGAGAGCGCGGTGGATTTGCAGCAAAGGATCTATCTGGCTGCCTCCGGCTGCTCCGGGGAAACTCAAGATCATCCCAGCCCCGAGGCCCCTCGGTGGCAGCGCCCAGCACCCAGCAATTGTGCTTCTAATCAACTCCTTCTAAGCAGGTGAACATTTATCTCAGTCAGTTACCCCTTATAATTACTGTATTGAACCTAGTTGTCTATAAAATGAATGGTTTGTTCAGACACTTTACCCAAAGAGTTCATTAGGGGTTAAACAAAATGCAATCCCATTTGCAAAGAGTATAATAAATTGTTTCATCTGTGAATTTAGCTGTTCTCCCTAATGCAGACATGGGTGTTACAGTGGCTTTCCCTTGATAGGGTTATGGGTTAATGAAATGCCTTTTCTGTTGCTTATTTTCCTCTCTTCTGTGCTGAGTGATAAGTAGCTAACCAACGAAGCTTGTAATTACAATCTTACAGAAACCGGGCCGATCTGTATATAAATCTCACCATCCAATTACAAGATGTAATAATTTTGCACTCAAGCTGGTAATGAGGTCTAATACTCGCGCATGCGATAATCCCCCCTGGATGCTGGCTTGATCAGATGTTGGCTTTGTAATTAGACGGGCAGAAAATCATTATTTCATGTTCAGGAAAAAATGAGGTTGGTGGGAAGTTAATTTTCTCACCGCTCTCTGAAGCGTAGACAAGAATTTAATGATTTAATCATGATTGTTAGCTCTTTTGCAATCAATTTGTAATGATTGTGTAGCAACTCTCTTCAAGGGAAGCTGCTTCCGAGAGGAGTTTGCATCCAGCGGTCCAGGAGGGCTGGCCTTTGAGGGACACGTGACTGGGAGCCCATTAAAGCCCTCTTCATGTGACTTGGCAAGCAGGGCTTGCAGAGATCCCTGTCCTGACTCAGGAAACAGAAGACGCACTTCATAGCTGCCTGAGCCAGGGACAACGATTTTGTTGGTGTTTTGCACTATGACTCCAAACACTATTTTTAAACAGGAGTATTTCATCTCACTTGGAGACATTTGCTGCCTGGCTGCTGGGATACGCAGACTCTCCCAGAGAATTTTTCACTTCCATCCAGTACCCTGTGTAGTTAAAGACCCCCCCTTCCTTCCACTTGCACAATCCTCCCAGACTCTGAGACCCTAAAGCTTCTCTTCCATGCACAGTGCATGTAGGGGGAACTCACAGAGGCCTTGCATCCCTGGAGCATGGGAACAAAAGCATTGACAGACTGCAGCTTCCACAGACCCCCTTCTTGACCTCTTACCAGTTTGATGCTTGTTGAGAGAGGCTCCTCTGAGCACCTCTGGCCTAGCCCACACCCCAATCCTGGCTGTTCAGTGACTTCATTGTCTCTAAAACAATCAGGAGTGTCTTTAACTTCAGATAACATCTGTTCGCAGCCCTTTTAAAACTCTAGAGGCCAAGAATTAGAAAGCCCGCCTACTTGCTGGAAGGAAAAGAGAGCAGAGCACACACTAATTAATATTTCAATACATTATCCTCCTGTATTGACTCGGACTTCCTCCTGGGTGTTCGCTCACTGATTTATTTTCTGAGTACCCCAAACATCATTTTGAAGGTGTCCACCGGTTCTGGATAGTGTAATTACTGCTCCGAGGTGCCTGGTTCACTCGTCCAAGTCGATTCGAGGAGTTTTTATTAAGCTCCAGCCAGTTGCTTAGATCGGAGCATGGGATATCCTGTTTGTGTTAGCAAGTAAGATGGGAAGGAAGAGGTGATGAGCGGCGTGAACGTGTGTTACTGCAGCTTATTGAGTTTCATTGGCTCTGTCCATGCTGAAATGCTCCATTATGTTGCATAAGGAGAAAGGGAAGTTATCACAGAATAAAGTGCAAGTACTGCCCCTAGTCATTTAGAATTGCTTTTTTCATACTTGTGTAAACTGATTTTGTATCATAGATTGGGCTTTTGAACCTCACCTGTCAAATTTTAAACATTTTGAATGTTTAAAAGGGGAAATATGTGGAAAATAAGCTGTCCAAGGTATTTCATATCTTTTTTATATTTGATGGCCAAATCTCTGGACTTAGAGTATTTGGCTTCTGCCTTTTTTAAAAAATGTATTCATTTATTTTGTGTGTGTGTGTGTGTGTGTGTGTGTGTGTGTGTGTGTGTGTGTGTGTCAAAGGGCATTCATTGTGTGTCCCCATAGAGGACCAAGGGTGACTTCAGGAATTATCCTGGATTACTTCTACCTTCTTTTTGTT
The DNA here is from genome assembly GCA_023101885.1 of Typhlomys cinereus. Lineage (NCBI taxonomy): Eukaryota > Metazoa > Chordata > Mammalia > Rodentia > Platacanthomyidae > Typhlomys > Typhlomys cinereus. Next base: position 931,179 of record JALPQD010000169.1, read on the forward strand.
TTGTTCTGGCATTTCACAAGCTCCGTCCACCAGGGCCAGAATTGCAGGTCATGGCCATTTCTGCCTGTGCTTTTACATGGGACCTAGGATCCGAATTCAGGACCTTCTGCTTGTGAGGCAGAGTCTTAATCCCTGAGTCATCTCTCCAGCTTTTCTTAAAATAGCTCTGTGATGTTCTCTTCAAACTGTTTTAAATAGCACCCAGTGTCATAGTTAGATAGAGGTGTCAACTTGACAGGTGAAGTCTGTAGAGGATTAGCAATTGAATTAAGCCCAGAGCAAACCTGCAAGAGATTGTCTAGTTGATGGGGCAGCCCATGGTGGGTGGGACAAGGCCCTGGACAGGTGAATAAAACAGAAATGATTGAAGAAATTGGCATCCTTTGTACACTTGGCCAGACATGCTGGTCTGGCAAGTAAGGATTGTTCCTCTCTCTTTATGTGGATATGATGTGGCCATTTCCCTCTGTTCTTGTTGTTGCTGTGAGTTACCTGACAAGATGGACAAACAACTGTAACCAGAAATAGGAAGAGAAAATTAAACGCTTTGTTCCCTTAAGCCATTTTGTTTTAATTTTATCAACAACCGTGCAGAGTAACTGCAGTACCTAGAGAGATGGATGGCTCACTGGTTAAAGTGCTTGCTACAAGCAGAAGAATCAGAGTTAGGCTCTCCAGATCTCATGAAAAATGCTGGTTGGATGTGGCAGCTCATCAGGAATTCTACCCTCAGAGGACAGAGACTGGGAATGTCCAGAGCAAGCCAGCTAGGGAGACTAGTCCTATAAACAACGTCTGTGCTTGAGTAGAGACCATGTCTCAAAAGAATAAGGTAGAAGAGTAATCAAAGGTGATTCCTGATCAGCCTCATGCCTCCAGCTACCCACAAATTACACGTTCACTTATATACACATGCATCCACAGACATATGCTACACATACATATGTATTCCCCTACATACATGAAAATGAAAGAAAGAAAGAAAGGAAGGAAGGAAGGAAGGAAGGAAGGAAGGAAGGAAGGAAGGAAGGAAGGAAGGAAGGAAGGAAGGAAGGAATAATACTGTAAGCCATGAGATTCTCCTGTAAATATTGATGCTCACTGGCACTAATGATATCACAAATATTCCTGTAAACACTGAGGTCAATTTCAACTATGTTAAAATATATCTTCCAAACTGCTCACTCCAAAACAGATGAAATAGCATCTGATATTGAGCACAAGGAAGTTATTCAGCTGGGGCAAGTGAAGTGAAGATGGAGAGACCTTCGGATAGATGTGTCACAGATCAAGAAAAGCTTGGGCCACACACAGCAGTAAGCAAGCTCAGAGTCGCTCTTGGGTGGGGAGGATGGTGAAGGTCTTGATCAAACACACTGTAACACAGGAAGAAGTGGGGAGGAAGCAGAGACTGATGGGAAACCTGGCAAATGGTGCGGCAGGCAAGTGGACAACATCACGGGGTTGGCTGAAGTTCCCCCCAGGTGTGTCTTTCCTAGTGACCTCATGCTCACCCCTCCCCTTGATCCGCACCCAGGGCATCTGTCCTTCTTTAACCCTGTGTATATCTCACATTCCAATTGCTGCCCATGCTCCTTGAAGCCTTGCTTCTATTCAATTGCTACTTTGCTGATCGATCTTTTAGCTTGGATCCCACTGCCTGTCAGCTGCCAATCCCTGTCTTTCCTGCACTTGTTTTTTATTTCTTTGTCTTCATGGATCCCTTCATGTCCCAGGACCAAGCACGTGTTTATCCTTTCGTCAGGACATTTCTGTCTTCCCTGCTCATCCTTTAGACTTGGGCTGAAGCCCTATCTCTTCAGGGGAGAATTTTCTGTAGCAGGAGTAGATCACTGCTTCCAGTTACAGGGACTTCCAGCACAGGGTGTCCTCTGGCCCAGCTGTAATTTGGTCCTTTCTGAGTGATTAGCTGAGACAAATCTGAATTCTCCACTGGCGCGCAAGCTCCTACAGGAGAAGCGCTGCTGCGCAGTGTCTGCCCATGGCCGCTCTCACCCTCTGTCTTATCTAGACTTTAACGAATGAAGGAATAATGACTCTCTTATGAATGAATGCTGAAGCCTGGGGGATCATATAGAGATGATTCTGGGTATGGCAGAACGCAATCGCTGCTTCTTCGGGGTGTAACTGTCCTCCCCTCTCTCCATTCTCCATGCACACATGTGGGCGACTGTGACTCTTACATATCACTGCAATGGGCCATAGAGCTCCTGGTGAGCTCCGGAAGCTCTGCTGAGTGACATCCACTTGAATGACCCTTCTTCTATCTTTTAAGAAGTGCGCCCTCTAAATCCCAGCCCCATGGCACTTTGTCTCTGAAACACTGCTCGAGGAGCTGAATCCCTGCAGTGGGTGGGCCTCGGGATCGTAGGTTTTATCTCGTCCTGCAGACTCAGGGTTATGGGTCTGGACTCTGTAGGGAGGGCACGCATGGAGCATTCCTTCTGGGTATCCAAAAGGTTTCCTTTCTGCAGGAGTCCACCAGTCCCTGTGCACAGCGAACAAGTGTTCGGCTCTGTCCTGTGCTTTCTTTCAGGTTGGTCTTCCATCCTTGAGTTCATCTTTTCATTGAAACGCGCTCAGGTTTACATGATGTAAAATGAGCCATCTTGACCATGTTGCATATACGGCCAGCTAGCTGCCTTAAGAATAGTCACGCTGTTCTCTACCATTCACTCACAAAACGCACGAAACTGAGATTCTTGAGCGCTCACTCCCAGTTCCACCCCCACTATTCTACTTCCTGTCTATGAAATTGGACTACAGACCTCACAGGAGAGGAATCAAATCTTCAGTGTCAACTTGAGTAGGTTTAGAATCATCTTTGGGAATATCTGTGAAAGTGTTTCCAGAGTAGACGAACAAAGGGAAAGACTCCCCACTCCAAATGTGGCCGCATCATCCCATAAACTGGGGACCCATGTGGAATGAAAGGGGAAGGAAGTCCAGTCGAGTGTCAGCTGCCCTTTCCTCTGCTTCCTGCCACCATGATGTGGACTAAGCTGCTCTGTCCACTCCCGGTGATGGCTCGTCTTGGTCGTCAACTCAGCTGGATCTGGAATCCAAGTACAGGACAGCTGGCCATCAGGCATACCTGTAGCGGGCCTGAGGATCAAGTTACTGAAAGGGGAAGACATACTCTCCATGTCAGCATCTTCCGGTGACAGACTAGATAAAAAAGAAATATAAGGAAGAAAAGCTGGCTTCTGCTGGCTTGCCCTCGCATCACGCCTGCCTGCTCGCCTTTCCTGCTGGCTTCCACTGCTGCTCACATTCTTCGCTGACAGAGAACCCAGCTTCTTCCGGTGTGGACTGAAAAGCCGTGGCCGTCCAGGAATCCTCCAGGCCTTCAACACTAGCCCTGTGGACAGTAACTGCAGGCAGATATTGTCGGGTAACCTGACTTCGTCTCATAAGCCAATCTGGTAAATCCCATTTTAATGTATCTTCATTCCATTGGTGCTGCTCCTCTGGAGAACCCTGGCTAACACACTCTCCTGGCCATGATGGACGGATTCCTCTGAAATCAGGATATGAAATACATCCTTCCTCTCCTAAGGTGTTTCTGTCAGGTATTTCGATCACAGCAAAGATGAAAATAGTTCATGCACACAGTGTTTGTCTCCTCGTGACTGCTTTATTTCACTTAACGTTCTCTCCTCAAGACTGAGCCATATGCGTTGGAGTTTCCTTCTTTTTTTGAGACTGACAACATTTGGTTCAGCCATTCGGTGCTTCTCCTCCGCCCCCCCCCATACATGAATAACAAAGTTGCACCCCCCATAGGCTACTGTGAAGAAGTCTGGAGTGAACATGGTGAACCGGTTTCTGTTCAAGTCTCTGCTTTCAGTTCTTTTGTACTTTCTGAGGAGTGGAATGGCTGATTCCTGTGATAGCCCTGGGTTTACGTTGTTGAGGGATCTCCTTGTTCACTTCCACAGTAGCTCCACACTTACACCCCATTGTGACACACTTTTCCTGGGGAGATGCCACACAAATGTCTATCTACTCCTGATAGGAATTTGATGATAGATCTTAATATGATACCAAAGTCTAACTTGGTAAACCAATGAGTCTATTGAGGTTACTAGAAGAGGATGAATGAGTTGCTTACGGGAGCAAGGGCAACTCCAAGACAGCTGTATCATCAGAAGGCTGTGGGTGAGACTCATGAAACTGCAACCCAGAACTCTCCACCGTGATCTTTGCTCATGAGAGAGTCTCCTTCAGACCTCTGGGCTGCTCATTGTCTCCTTCAGACATGACTTCTTTGCCCCAGCCTTTGTTTACTACTTTTCTTTACTCTGAGCATGTGACACTAGCTGATTCCCAGGCCCTGCTTCTCTGTCTGCTCCTGTCTCCCCTGGGAAGAGGTATCCTAGCTCTTACAGGAAGCTTCTGCACATGTTGGAAGTGCAGATTTCTTCTTTGCATTTTTTTTCCATGTTATAAGTTTTGAATAATGAACATAATCATTTTATAATTATAGTTAAATGTTATGATAATAACAGTGGTGATGGTATTTTAAATGAACCTGGACTTTTAATTAAAGATAATAAGTAATTTTTCTCTTCTTCTCTCCCTCCCTCACCTTAAAATTTAAAACAACCATAAATGAATAAGCACAGTAATAAGCTGTAATTTCGATGACCTCTTTCTGTCTCTTCTGTATCTGGAGCAAAGGTCAGCGGGTAGAGAGAACTGAAGCATCCATCATCAGACTTCACACAGGTTCTGCTTTCCATGAAAGTACAGCTCTCCTCCCGGAGATGCAGGTCTAAATTAGAGAGCTGAGGAGAAGAGGGCAAGTGTCCAGAGAAAAGGGCAGACCCCACTGGAGAGGTCTATGTGATTCCATGGAGCCATGAGGGAAACTGGATTTCTAGCTGAGCCCTGACCTCTTCACAGAATGATCGTGGGTGAAGGCGAGCAACCGGTGACCCCTAAGGTCTGTGCAGAAAACCCGGAACAGAATGGCCCCAGCTTATCCTACAAGCACAGGAAACAGATCCAGGGAGAAAATAGCTGAGATCACAAGTGAATAGGGTGCAAGGTTCCCCAGCATGCTCCCAATCTTTCTTCATTATTTCTGTCCTGCTCCCAGCCAACCAACATCCCCATAAAAGAGTGGACACTGCCTGAGCTTGCCAACTCACATTGAGTGCAAAACACAAAAAGAGCCTCCCAAGGAAAGAGTGAGAGTTAAACACGTGACAGTCCGTCAATTCAAAGAAATGGTTGACCACACAGTCTTCCTTCAGAAACCACTCAGGGAACCGATGGGAAATAAGATTAAGAAAGAAGTGGACAAGGAAGTTGAAGCTCTTCAGAGTTAAATGCCATATCAAAGAGCAACACCAAAAGAGAATAACCACGACTAGCAATTTAACAAGGAATGTGGCACAGAACTTAGAGTCATATGGTATGAGTGATATGGAAGAGGGTATAAAAATGAGAGATGAGAGACATGAAAGACAAAGGAGGTCAGACACACTCACTGATGACAGACTTGGAGAAGGAACAAATAAAATGCAAACGTCTGTGAAAAAAAGTTTTGAACTGTGTGGAGAATGGGCACAGCAAGATTTGTGTATGCATAAGGGACTATCTCACCAAGATTCTTAAGCTTTAAAAAAAGAAGAAGAAAAAAAAAATCACACAAGCCTCTGGTATGCAAGGTATTGGAAGAAGAATTCAAGGACAAGAGGAGAATCTGGCCTCAGTCATGTATGGCAATGGTCTGGTCTGGCAATCAGTGATATTCCCAAACTCGGCCTTCATTTTCACTTGACAACATCCCTGTCTGTGTTCCTATTTCCCAGTTTTTTAAGACACCACTCCTGTTGACTTAGAGATTCTGACGCTATGTGTGATTGTTCTTATTACTTGTCAACTTGTCAGGATCTGGATTTATCAAGAAAACAGGCTCCAGACACATCTCTGAGGATGTGAGCCATTGGGAATGCCTGTAAGGAATTATCTTGAGTGGGTCAATTAAAATGAGAGGACCATCCATAAAAGTGTGTTACACCATTCTCTGGGTTTGGGTTCTGGACTGCAGAAAAGAGAACGTGCTAGCTAAACACCAGCACACTCATCACTTTTTGCTTCTGACTGTAGATGCAACATGACAAGCTACCTCAAGTTCCTGCTACCAGTACTTCTGGGAACTGTATTCCCAAATTGTGAGCCAAAATACACAGTGCCCTTTTTTCTGTTTCAGTTGCTTTTGTCATTATATTTTTATCACAATAACAGGAAAAAATGACCAAGACAGGAAATTGTCAATGTGAAATAGAGACATGACTGTGACAGATCTTACCATGTGATTCTTAGACCTTTGGAATTCTTCTGTGGGGAAAAATGTGGAAGAGTTTGGAAATTTGGGATAGAAAAGACCTTAAATCGTGTAAGTGAGACTAATGGACCATTCTGGTGGGACAAGAAGGCTTAATTTCCAAGGATTAAGAGGGAACAAGAACTCTATAAAGAACTGAGCTGGGGACATTCGTTGATATTTTCACCAAGGATCTGATTTTATTCTGCCTGCACCCTGAGAACTTGAGTGAAATTAAATTTAAAGATAGTGGCTGAATTTATCTGGTGGAAGAAATTCCAAGACAGAAGAACAGTCAGGCTGTGGCATGGCTGCACTGTCCTGTGCAGTTTGGGAAGATAACACCCCTCCTTCTAGATCCCAAAAGTTCTACACACCAAAATGTGCAACTGTATGGTTTCTAAGCCCAGGTAGGGCATAGTGGCTCTGTGAGCAGTTAAAGCACTGCCCAATCTGCCAGTCAGTTGCTAGCAGGGATTAGCTGGCCAGAGGTGCTTTGAGTGAGCAGAACAGTCAGATTTAGTCTTTGCTGGGGAGCGGTGCTTAGTGTATCTAGCTGGAGCTGGGAGCCTTTTATGCAGTACACAGCATACAGTAGCTTGCTATGACCAACTAGGAAAGTCTGAGAAGTGGTGAGTGGGTATCAGGGAAGGGTCCAGGCTTAGCCCTTGGCAAGCCAGGCACTAAAGAGATAGAAACATGAACTAACTCAGACCATAGCAGATACCACATGGTGGGATTAGAAGTCATGATGAATATAGTGGTTTCCGGCCTGGCTCTGTCACTGTGATAGATGATACATTCAGCCAACAGGCATGCAGAGTGCACCTCCTTCCCTTCACACTGGGCTTAGTCACATGTCTGACTTTGACATCAGTCATTGATAGTCAAACAAAGGCTCAGAATGTGCTTGGTTGGCCTTGCCTACCTGTGTTTCTGTCCCTGGAGAGCTCACTGGCTCTGGAAAGAGATGCTTGAAACTCAGACTTGTAGCAACCCCAGGCCCGATTCACGCAGGCCAGCCAGGCAGTGGAACCAAAATCCACATCATGGAGGTTGCTAACTGTGCTTCAATAACCAAGTGAGACAACCACTAGCTTACTTCATGATTGCTTTTTTCTTGCTGAGTGATTTTTCACACTTTACCTACCAGAGACCGTGTTTCTTTATCTAGAAAATGATGAAATAGAGAAATATTGGAAGGCTTAAACAAAATAACAGTATAAAATTCTTAGCATATAGTATATATTTAATAAATATTAAATATCAAGCCTATGTCTCATAGTCAACACTTTTCTTTTGCTGCCTTCCAGCATTCTCCATCCCAACCCCACAGTCAAATTGTTAGAAGCTAAGTGCCAGCCCTGGTCCATCTTATTAAATATTGCCAGCTGATGGGAAGAAAACCAACTCAGGCCTCAACACAGCAAGGTTATAGTAGACATAGAGCTTGTTTGAAAGTTGATGTCATCGCCCAGAATCAAGTTTTCCCAGGTGTCTACACTTGTCTATGTCTGAGCTTTCCAGGATCCACACACTCTGGTGAGGCACAAACAGGCACAAACAATTTGAAAACATCACTGGACCTCCAACCCTGGAGCAACTCTTCAATAAAAAGTCTCAAATGATGAAAGGAATGTCCTTCAGTCTGTGTATGCACTGCCCTTCACAGTTTGCAAAACCACTCTCACGCTTATGTTCTTGGTACCTGTGCCGTACCCCCTGGAGACAGAGCTGTGAGTGTGTGAAGTGTGCTGCAAGGCTGGGCTCAGGCAAGGCGTGCAGAAGGAGGTAAGCACCTTTGCTTGCCTGTGAATCAGAGCCTTCCACTGACTGATGTGCTCACACAAATTAGCCCTTGCCAGAGAGGCTGCTGGGAAGTTTCCCAGGGCAACATGGAAGAGAGGCTTTCAAAAAACCCAGCAAAACAAGGCAAGTTGGAAAGCTGCCCACATACCTGTTAGTGGCCATTTTCAGACATAAAAAATAGAGTTTCAGAGTCTGGAAAGGCAGTGGGGTCCTAGCATCAAGTCCTTTACAATCTATGGGATTTATGCTACTTTATTAATGCCTAGGGTGGAATTTTTCATGAATAGAGCCCATGTTTTCACTCATTTATATTTGCTTTAAATGGAACTTTATATTATTTGTGAATTCATAAATACAATGTCTTGGTCGATTTGTTCCCAAATTTGTATTAAGAGCTAGATGACTATTCGAAGTACAATTAGTCACCTGAAATATCATATTCACACAGGAAAGTGCCACTGCAGGGACATCACTTGTCTTAGCGTCCCTGTGTCTAACACATCCCCAAAGTTCGTGTGCTGGGAACATCATCTCTAAAGTCAGGGGTGGTTAGGGAGGTGATGAAGGCCAGATGAAGCTATGAAGATAGAGCCCCATGATGGCATGACTGCCCATAAGAGGCCAGACCTGAGCTCTGGCTCTCGTGTGATGGACCATCCTTTAAGCAGCCCTTTTACTACATCCTGAAAGGATTTGGGGTCCACATGAATTTGAGACCTTCTGGACTAATTCCAGCTGAGATGGTTTTCTTGCCTTAGAACTTGGCCTATGCCTATGCTATCCCACGGGAACAGTTACTCTTCAGCTGATTTCCTAAGAACTGAGTTCCAGATTCAACATCCCATGGCTTGTAGTGAGGCAACTTACTAAAGAGAGTCTGAGATTACCCTTGCCTCATTGACAAGGGCATGAGTTATTCCCAGCCCGTGTAGTTCTGACAGGATGGTGGCTGAGATACCCTTCTTTTTCCTTCCCTTTTCCTCTCCCCTTTTCCCCTTTTCCATCCCTCCTTTTTCCTTTCCCTTCTTTCCATCTTCCCTCTCTTCCCCCTTTTCTGTCCCCCTTTCCCTCTTCTCCACCTTCATCTCCCCCTTCCCTTCCTTCTTCATTTTTCTTTCCCTCTTCCCCCCTCTTCTCTTCCTCCCTTTCTCTCCCCCCCTCTCCTCCTTTCCTCTCCTCCCCTTCCCTTCTACCCCTTCTCTCTCTTCTACTTTCTTCCCTTTGCCTTCCCTCCCCTTCCCTTTTCTTTTCTACTTTCCTCCCCTCCCCTCTCTTTCCTTTCCCTCCTCTCCCCTTCCTTCTCTTTCTTTCCCTTGTGACTCTTAGTTCTTGAGGATCATTTTTTTTATTTTTTCAATTGTGTGTGTATGCGTGTGTGCGCGCACATGTGTATGTATGTGTGTGTGCAGAACCACGGACGAATTCGGGAACCACCATGGACGCCTCCACCTCCTCCTCGTTTACTCTGCCCCGGGATTCACAGGCTCCGCCCTACCAGGACCAGAAACACAGGCCGCCCCTGCTTCTGCCTGGTGTCTATACGTGGGGTCTAGGATCCGAACTCAGGACCTTCCGCTTGCAAGGCAGAGGATTAACCCCTGAGCCACCTCTCCAGCCCCCTTGAGGATCATTTAATGTTTCATTTAATTTATTTGTGGGAGAGAGAGGAGAGAGAAAGAGAAAGACAGATGAGAGTACATGCATGCCATGGCACAAGGGTAGAGGTCAGAGAAGAACTTTCTGAAGTCGTTTTTCTCCTTCTACCATGTGGTCTCCTGGGGATCACACTCATGTAGCCAGGTTTGCGAGCAGTTATACCTCACCCACTGAACTATCTTGCCAGCTGCTTCCTGGGGGCTTCATACCTTCATGATTGCATCTAGTGACCAATGTTGTGGCTCTGGAATTCAGCTGGAGCGAAGAGAAGTTGTCTGGATCTGCTAACAAGGCCTGGGTCCCTGCAGCTGGGCCCACATCTGGGGATTTCTAGACCCACATGGGCCTCCCAGGGAAAGGGTGGTTCCATGCAGTAACTCCACATACTTGCAAGAGAGGCCCCGAAGAGAAATTCCTGTCCTTATTCCGGCCTCTCCTCTATCACCTGTTCATTAAAATTGCCCAGAGTTTGTGCATTTTTCATTACAAGAGTCAACATTTGCCACGTTAATAAAGCAAGGCACTGATTTTTCTCCTCTGAAATAGAATATGCAACGACACAGCCCCTTTGATGTTGCCCAGCCAATACAATATGTATCTGAATGAGGATGAAAGTCACTATTAAGGCCAGGCTTCCGGGCCAGGGTGGGGTGCGGGGTGTAGCTGAAGAGAGGCTGTGGCCAAATGTCTGGAAAACTGAGGAATCTTAAGACCAGCACCTTGGGAAGCAGGGGTCCTGGGCTTCTGCAGCCTCCTCCCTATCCTGGCCCTATGCAAGACACCTTGCCAGGGGAGGAAAGTCACTTGTGAAATCCTCGCACCTCTGGGGTAATTGTGACACCCAGAAGGTGACAGAGTCCCATGGGGAGCTTGGGGAAGGAGTGAGAGGAACCGGCTTCCTGGAGCTGTAGGATAGACTCAGAGTCACGGGAGACAATGGCTGACCCTTCCTCACCACCCCCTGGGGCATGTTGGATGGGACCAAGGTATGAAGATCTTGTTCTCTGGGATGGACTGAACATCTGGAGACAGCGTGGTCATGCAAAGCAGCTGCACACCCCCGGTGCCTGTCCTGTTGAGCCTGTCCCGCTTGCTCCTGGGCTCACTGTTCTTTCTCTGAAACATTCGTGCTGCCCACAGGGACCTGTAGACCATCAAGGGTAGGGTAGAGTAGTAATAACAGTGGGAGAGGCTGTGGGCAAGTGAGAGGAAGTGCTGCCACTGTCTGAGGGCTTTGGCTCAAGACCGAGCTTTGGTCTTTTCATCGGAAAGACTGGCACTCCTGAGGCCAGGGTCAATGAAAGGGAACTATGTGCAAGAAACCAGTGGTCAGGAGTGCTGAGGTTGGAAGCAGGTCTTGCCCCTCATATGTGACTCTGGCTTCTGATGATAATGTGGAGTGGGGACAGAATCTTCCAGAAAGAACTGTAGTGAGGACTCAAAAGGTCCTCAGAGCCATTCGAAGACCCTAATAGAGCCTCTGTTCTCAGAGACAATGCTGAGTGGGGGAAAAGACAGTGAACACATAAAACCTGTCATTCTTAAAAGACAGAGTACATGTGTCTCCTGTCCTAGCACCTGCTTTCACACTCAAGTCTTTTGGTGCCAAAGAGATGTTCTGTACTCATTTCCCTATGAGAAAATTATCAAGCTCTGTGGGAAAGTGTGGCCCAACCAAGCCTCCTTAGATGGGTCGGAAGAGCCACTGAGAAGATAAGATCTGATTGGAGGGAAGGAGTGAGTCATGCAACCACATCCAAGAAGAGAGAACAGATCAGGACAAAGGGCCTGGGGCAGCCTCAAGCTCTGTGTGTTGGATGAATGGAATGTCCAATCACTGCAGCTGAAGCAAAGTGAACAGAAGGCAGAATGGCACAGCTGAGCCTGGTGTGGTGCGCAGGTCATGGCAACACGGTGGAGTCAGGTCATGGCAACAGGGTGAGACCAGGTCACTGGCAGTATGGGGACTAGATCACAGGCAATGTGGGAGTGTCAGGTCACAAGCAGTGTAGGGGGCTAGATCACAGGCACTGTGGGGGTTAGGTCATAAGCAGTGGGGGGGGGGGTCACGTCACAGACAGCATGGTAAAGCCAGGTCTCTGGCAGCATGAGGGGGCCTCCTCAGTTTTGTTCTCTAGGTTCCTTTCCTGCAAGGGGCAGTAAGGGTTTTAGCCCTTGTGGAACTTAAGGTCTCTACTACAATGGCTCTGCTAGTGATTTAGCTCTACTGTTACAGCCCAAAAATCGCCATTCTAACATAATGATACTGACAAGAACACAGAATGGGCCAGATTTGACCCCAGCCTGAAATTTACTGACCCTGGTCATAGGTGGCCATTTTAAGTAAAGCTTTGACCCCTGGTCCCCTAATGTGATTGTCATTCTTAAAACAATCTCCAGTTCGCTGTATGGATAATGGGCACTGTGGGTCAGGAGGGTCACCTGTTCGAAAACGGTGCTAAATCCTGATGGGCCTGGACTTGGGGCTCACAGAGCAGAGACACACAAGAGACGGGAAGGGGAGCTGTTTCTAAGGGAGCCGTCCAGATGACCTACTACCCGGCTTTGTAGCTGGGAAGCATGTGTCATCCACAAGATCTGATCAGAACTTGTCAATGGGACCAGCGAGTGCCGCAGCCACCAGGCCCATGCCGACAGACTCAGAAAGACTGCCTCTTTGGTTCAAATCACTTGTAAAAACCCAGACTGCAATTAGAAAGCTTCAGAGCTGCGCCGTATCTATAAAAAGAGGTAATTTTAATATTTGGTTCAACTTCAAAGCAGCAACTTAGAATTATATATACCCCATTAAAATATAATGTTTTCCCCCCAAACTAATCAAATGGCTAAATCAATTGTTGGTGGATTGCCAGTGGCCCGAGGATCAATGGAATAGAAAATGTATTCTATATTTTCCTTGTTACATAGAGTTAGAGCACATATTTTATTAATGTTCATCCTTTAGAGACCAGATTTGTGTGTTCGCTAAAATAAACATTGCGATCTTTAGGGCTTGGTGGAATGGAGAGTATAAGGGCCAAGAATGTCGGCAAAGAAGTAGCCGTCCTGGCGCGCTGGTGTGGCTGGCGGTTGTGCCCAGAGCTGGGATCCAGAGACCTGATTCCTGCATCTACTACTCATGAACAGAGTGACTTTGGAATATGCCTTTTTCTTCTTAGCCTCCTCATTTGTGAAATGGGAGGTTCAGATATGATCGGCGAAGGCAAACAGATTTCGTCCTAGCTAAGCTTGTAGGCTCTGCATGACCCTCACTAGGGGAAGGATTCTGAAATATGCTGGGGTCTCAGGGGAGGATTTGCTTATCAACTTGACTGAGCTGAAGGATGCATAGATGGTTGTATTAGTACATTCTATGTTTCTACAATGAAATGCCAGAAGCAAGTTCACTTTATGAAGAAAAAGGGATAATTTAGCTGTTAGTGCTGTAGAAACAAAGCCAAGATTGGGCAAAGCCATTTGTCCCTTTGGCCTCTAGTGAAGTTCACACAATGGATAGACACATGTATGGGAAAAAGGATTGTGTCTTGATGCAATAAGTCAAAGAGCTAGGTAGGACCAGATGTGTATCACAGTCCTCTTACTGTGAGAACCTAGAGGAAATACCTTCAAAGTGATCATGTCTAGGTGACAACCCCTCCCCCACACATACACCATGGGCTTCACTTCTTATAGGTTTCAGTCTACCTCCCAATACTACCACCTGAGGGAACAAGTTCCCCTGCAGAAGAGCCCTTAAACCACAGCACTGAAAAGCATTGCTTTAGGACTGCTGCGAGGTGGTTTCTGGAAAAGGCTAACTTGGGAGTCCCCAGGCTTGGTGAAGAAAGCCCATCCTCACCACAGGAGTGGGGGACACTGGAGACTCCGTAGGTCTGAATGAAGTGAACAGGGAGAGGGAGGGCAAATCTGCTCTCACTGTTTGAGTTGACACATCTACTCTTTCTGCTCTTGGACACAGCATGCCTGTTCTCAGGCCACTGAACTCAGGCCAGGATTTAACATCCTCGAGTCTTGGACCTTAGGCTTCATCTTCTCAGCATCAATGTTTTCCCTGGTTCTCTAGCCAACAGATGACTTTACAGTGCATGAGCTGATTTTTTTTATTGGAGAATCCTTACACAAAGGGAATGCTGAGATCCATTAGTGATGTCTGCCATGGACGTGGGTGAAGCCTCCTTAGAGGCTTAGACAGAGGAAGTCCAGGATCTCTTCTGTGCTCAAAGTTTAGGAAGGGTCTCAGTCTCCTCTGTGGGCATTCCATTCGCTGTGGTTAGCTTTGGTGTGGCTGAGACTCGTGGAGGAGAAGGGTGAAGATTCCAGGGATGTGCTTTGTGCCCCAGCCACCGCAGAGGAAAGGCTTTGCAGCCACCCCTGCAAGTCCGTGGTGTGGGCCATCAACTCTAAAGAAGGACCAGGAATGTTAGAAAGCATCATGGCAGCTCACAGACTCCTGAATTTCTCATCTGCTGGAGCGAGGAGCTAATCTAGAGAAAGGCTCACTCTCCCCGCATACCAACACCAGGGGCAGAGGGAATTGGCCACAATGTATCTATTGCTGAGAGACAGACAATCCTTGCCAGAGCAGCATATCTGACCAAGTATACTGAAGAACATCAACTCACAGATCACCTCCCTCCATCGCACCCAGCCCCACCCACCATGGGTTGGGTTCCTCATCAATCAGACAAGCTCCTGCAGGCTTGCTCAGGGTTAAACTCAACTAGTAATTCTTCACAACTGTGCTCAAAGCTCAAGCCTTCAACTGTCAACTGACGTGTATCTATCGCAGAAGGAGAGAGCACATCCCAACAGAACAGCGGAGTACAAGAAGCAGAGGCAGAGGGCTGCGACATGGGGATTCAAAAGCAAGGGATATGTATGTGGAGTCGCAGACCTTAAAAATCTTCAGCCTTGGCGACACATGACTTCTCCATCCTTGGAAGGCTCATGGAGGCTGGGGCAGCATTAGAGGCCCTGATTGTTGCTTCTTGGTAGGAGAGGCTAGCCATGCCCACTGCACCCACCCTTTGGCTTTGGATCAGATTACTTTGAATAAGGAGGACTTGGGCAACGGAAACTTGCCCCTTACACTTCTAAGGGCCAGAAATTCAAAACTGTCAGCTGTCCATGGTCCTTGGGGTCAATCTGTTCTTGGCCTTTCCCCCTCTTGGTGGCTATCTACATTCTTGGGCAGTGCCTTCTTTTCTGTCTTGAATCAAATTCTGCCTTTCTCTGGCAAGGACACGTGTCCTTGGATTGGGGTCTTGCTGGCTCATCCAAGAAGATGTGCTCATTTCAACATTCCTTACCTTTGTCCATCTACAAAAGTGCCCTTTCCCTAACAGGGCCACTTTCAACTCAGATGGAGGTAAGGACACACCTTGGAGGCCACCACCGCTCAGCATATTTCCCTGTGTTGGACAATGTTCCTCCATGGGATTTGCTTATTCCCATGATGCCAGGGATGGACCATTTCTTCTCTCTTTCTAAGTTCATTTAGTATAATTTTTCTATCTATAGTAGGCATAGTTTTTAATGTTTAGAGTTCTGCTGTGTAACAGTTACTTTTAACTAGTGCTGTGAGAGAGCACTCAAAGTCAATCAATTTAAGGGAGAAAAGGAAATTTATTCATCTTATAGTTCCAGAAGGGAGAAACAGTCTTTCATGGCAGAGGTGACGTGGCTAGTGCTGAAGCTGGAGGCAGCTAAGTCACTACAGACATCCAGTGGATTAGTGGGTGATGGCTGAAGGCTGGAGGATTCCTGGAGAGTCTCTTCTTCCCAGTCTTCTGTTCTGTGGTTTCTTTTATCTGGTCCACTACTGGGAGGTTCCAGTGAGATCTAGGGAGGTTCTAATTGGATCTAGGGCTAGTCTTAGTATTGTAAATATATTGATCCAGATAATCTCCTCAGGTGGTCTCAACTGATTTTAGTTAATGCCAGGTATGTCAAGTTGACACCCTGGATTAACTATCACATGATGTGTTGAGCATTTTTGCATGCAAGAGTTTATTTATTGGCAGGGTTTGACTGCATAGCCAAGATTGGTCTTGAACTCGTGATCTTTTTGTCCCAAACCTCCTATGTGCTAAGGCTGCAGGTATACACCAACATGCCCAGCTAAGATTGAATCTAGTCCTACAGCTTCACAAAGAAGAGAGTGGCTTCCTATTCCCTGACTCATTGAAGTCCAGAGGCTGTTGAGTCAGGAAGTCCAAAACTGGATTTGCACCCAGGCCTCCCTGGTTCTCACAGTTGCACAAAAATAATCTCTATTTGATTGAACCCTTCTGGTTTCTTCTAGTTTATTTCTCTAAGGAAGTTAAGGGAACTCCCCCACAGGCTGGATAGGATAAATGAGTGGCACCTTCCAGTGTCACGCCTAATGCATTCCTTTACCTCCCAAATGGCCAGTCTGTAGATTGGATTGGAGCACTTGGGATTGCTTCTTTCTTTTTTTTATTTATTTTTTATTTATTTTGTATTATTTATTCAATTGTGCATGTGTGTGTATGTGTGTGTATGTATGTGTGTGTAGAACCACAGGCGAATTTGGGAACCACCATGGACGCTTCTACCTCCTCTTTGTTTACTCTGCTTCGGGATTCACAGGCTCTGCCCTACCAGGACCAGAAACACAAGCCACCCCCAATTCTGCCCGGCGTCTATATGTGGGGTCTAGGATCCGAACTCAGGACCTTCTTCTGCCTGCAAGGCAGAGGCTTAACCCCTGAGCCACCTCTCCAGCCCCTGGATCGCTTCTTTCTTATAGAGAATTCTGGGACATATCTCTCAACTTTCTGTCCTCCACCAGGCCCAGACTTCATATGGAAACATGGAGCTTGGGAGCCTCCCCTGAAAGCTGTTCCCCCCTCTCTCTCAGAAGGATGTTGGCTTATTTTTATGTGTATGGGAGCTAGTTGTGGGCCTCAGTTTCCCTTGCAATGCTTAGCATACAAGTTTGTGGCCCGGGCCACGTGATGCTCCTTTAGCAGCATTCAGCATTTGGGGTGTTTCAGACCCCTAAACCCCAGTAATGATGGAAGGGAAATAGCCTAGCAGCATCGAACTTTACAAGAATTGCGTAGAATCAGAGTAGGTCCTATTTCCAACCGTAGCTTCCCTGGGAAGCCAGAGATCTGCTAGCAGACATCTAGACCAAACCTCTCCGCACTACCTGGGGATATCGAGGCTGGCCAGGGAAGAGCTGCTGGAAGTCACCCAGTCACTTTTCATGCATTTATTGAGAGGTTCCTCTGTGGCAAGGTGCTGGGCCAAATGATGGGAGACACTGATGACCACAACCTCAGTCTATGGGGAGCTCATTCATAACTATCTAAAGTGACAGGAAGTTGGAGTTGGGGGCATGGCAGTCCAGGTGGGTGGCCCACAGGTTTTTCACAGACAACATTCTGTGAATGAACTATGTGCAGTTCTGAGTTTTCTTGTTTACCTGTCAACTTGTAGACATTGGAAGACTTCCTATAAACTCTTGGATTTTCAGTTTTCCACAAGAAAATCCTCACCTGGCACACAAATTTGTATTTCTGTCTAGCTGATATGGGAACTAAAGAACAGCAGTATCTCTGGGTCTACCATGGTCCCTAGTTTCTGTGTCTCTGAAGCCTGGGGGTTGAAGCGTTGAGAGGTGTGTGTGTGTGTGTGTGTGTGTGTGTGTGTGTGTGTGTGTGTGTGTGATTTTTCTAAAGGAGACTTAGGAGAGCAGGAGCTAAGGGCTATTGTCTCGGACATACCTGAAGAGGAAAAGCAGAGCTCAAACAAGGGACCCTGAATTTTAATCCACATCAGATACTTGTCTCCATCATGAGAGGGGTGGCAGTCAGACTTTGATGGACTATGTTGTGACACACACGTCTCATATCCATGTGCCTTGAAAAGCAAAAGTCATTTCATTTCTCAGCTTGTTGAAGCTTGCCCAGACTTCTGCTCCATGTTCTCCTTTTCCTATGGAAGCAGCCTCATATGGCAGCAGGCATTGGGGCAGGGGGCTAACTCTAAATGTCCCCCCCTCATTGCCAATTAATTGCTCTAGCACAGAATGGCACATGCAATTCTACTGCCAGCTGAACTGGCCAAAACCGGTCATATGGCCCAAATGCTATGGAATCAGGAAGTACAACTCTACATGTGCCCAGAAGGGGGTGATGTGAAGCTATTTGGGACCAGCATCAGCCACTCTCTACCTGCCTGGTAGGTGTCAGTATCCGCTTGTGGCCCTTGCTCTAGATCAACCTATTCATTTTGTACATGGGAATAGATAGACCTGCAGAAAAAAAAAAAAAAAAAAAAAGAAACTTAGTGACAGTTGTAAGCTGGGACCTACCCTAAGTTCTTTTCACCAGCTTTGTAAATCTTGTAGTAGGCAAGTGGCTGGGCTTGGGTGATGGTCAGACCTAGGAACAAAGTCTGGCTTTACCACTCGACAGCTTGTGACTTTAGGGTACTAGTAGGCTTCTGCAAGCCCACTGTCTGTAGGACACACGTGACCTGCCTCCTAGATGACCTAGGTGGCACATCCAGTGTCCTCAGCGCTGGGCCAAGTCTGCCAACCCTAGAACATTTTGCAGGTGAAAACCACCAAGGAAGTTGCCACAGTCCTGCGGCAGGACTGGGTTTCAAGCCCAGATCTTCTGACTCTTGGGAAGGAGCTCATGTGTTTACGCACAGCTGGCGGCTTCCTTCTTCATGGACGTTTCCCCACAGGTTGATCTGAGCAGCTTTCCTCGTATAAGCACTTTTATCCTTCCTGCTGCTCTGGCGAGCACCCCCTGCCTGCCAGCGCAGAAGAAACTGGACTTTCTGCAGGGAGTCAGGATCTCCTGCTTCCTGTATGGGCAGATGCTGTGACTTCTCCCTAGGCCCCAGTCTAGAAGTCACCAGTGCTCCGAGTGTCTGCCCAGCTCTGAAATTCCCCCAGTGACTGCAATTCCTTCACCAGTTGGGACATCATGAGGAAAGACTTAGAGAATAATAGATGTACAAGGATCCTGAACTCACTATTGCATAGTAACTTGAAAGCACAGATTAGTATCCAAGATCCAAGGACACCTGAGAGCGAGGTACTGAATGATGCTTCATATCCACCCAAAGTTCACTGGTTAAAACCCTAACCATTGCTGTGATGGTATTTGGAGATAAGCCTTTGAGCGGTCATTAAATCATAAAGGTAGAGCCCACATGAATGATGTATTAATCTATTTTCTGTTGCTGTAGCGAAATACCTAAGGCTATACAATGCATAAAGAAAAGAGGCTTATTTAGCTCACTGTTCTGAAGATTTAAGGACAGGGCCAGCATTGATTGATTGTGGTGATGGCCTCATGGCTTCATGATGGATGGTGTCATGGAAGAAACAGTAACAGGTGTAATCACATGGCAAAGCCGGAACTTAGGGAATGGGGAGGGGTCAGTGTTATCCATTTTAAAATAACTCACCGGCCTTCTAAGGTTTTCCTGATGACCTCCTGCTAGGCTCTGCCCTTTAAAGTTTAAAACCCCTCAACACGGTTTACCAGACCTCCCACACACGAACCACCAGCCTCACGCAAACCTTGGCAAGAACAAATGCCCTTACCCAGGGGCTCTCTCACGCTCCTCCCGCCACATGAGAAACAGGAAGCACACAGCCCGGAAGAGGGAGCTCATGGGCGAGGCTGGCCATGCTGATCTCAGACTTCCAGTCTCCCCAACTTCAAGAGAAAAAATCACCTGTGCTTTGAGCCATCTGTTGCCGGGCTTTGTTATAGAGATCTAGACCAACTCAATCTAAGAAACTTTCTTAACCTCTCTTCTAAGTTTGCTCAGATGTCAAAAGAACATAATAAAAGTTCCTCACCCCTACTGTTGTGAATATTAGACAAGTTATAGTAGGGAGAGAGCTTTAAAGCACCTCCTGGCGCCAAGAAGTGCTCCGTAAATATTAGCTGTGCACTGGAAGCCACTGTTATTACAAAAGCCTGTATTTTTGAAGAGCTTCTAAATGCATGGCAGACGGAGCGTCCTCTACGGTGCGGTCTGGGGACTGTAGGATTGGACACATTCAGCATTATGTAGATTCCTCAGGAAGTAGGATTTCAGCGAGGAGAGCCTTGAAGGGTGGGGAAGACTTCTTGAAGGAGGGCTGCTAGGGATGGTTTGGTTAGGAAAGAACGTGGTATCTGTGGCATCCATCCTCCCCACAGTAAAGGGGCATAGCTTCCCTCCACTATGTGAAGGCACAAGGGAAGCATAGGGTTTCTGTGTCACAAGAAAGACCCCAAGCACCAAGTCAAGCAAGCTGGTGTCACCCTCAAGTGTGACCCTGGCCACTCTATTTCCCCACCCTTAAGAAACGGGGATAATGACATCTCAGATGCAAAGGAAGTTGGCTGCCCGGTGAAGCACAGTAACTGCTGCTATCTTTACAATGTCTGAGCTTCGCATGTGAGAAATACGGCTCCTGGCAAAGAACGTTGCACAGAATCTTAAAAGTACAGGATTTATGCTGCACTCAGATCTCCAAACCACAAGCTGGGCCTACCCAGGAATAACCATTCAAAGAGTGGCCTGTGCTCTCACACCAACACGCAAACTCTTTGTAAGAGATCTGTCACAGAACGGGGGAAAAGGGCTGAAGAGATGGCTCAGGGTTAAGACTCTGTCTCATAAGCAGAAGTTCCTGAGTTCAGATCCCAGGTCCCATATAAAAACACCAAGCAGAAACAGCAGAGGCACTGGAGGGCAGAGCCTGGGAAATCCCAGAGCAAATCAAGAAGGAAGTAGATGCAATCCAGGATGATTCCGAAAGTCACCCTTGATCCTCCACAGGGACACACAGTGCCCTCTGATACACACACACACACACACACACACACACACACACACACACACACAAATAAAACAAATAAAATATTAAAAAAAAAACAGAGGAAGAAGTTGGGAGTGACTGTTTTAAAAACTTGCATAACAATTTTCCATTGCTGGGACCCTGAACCTTGAGGATTGTTTGTATCATATGCTCCTCTCAGGAGTAAGAGAGTAGGGCGCAAGCCTGTTCCCATTGAACTACAGATCAGTTCAGTTATGGTTGGCCTTGTAAATTGCAGGCGTCTTAATTGTACAGCACATATGTGCAACAGGGTGACGTGTCAGTCTATGATGGGGGAATATTTTCTCAGTGGCTCCTTGCTCCAGTCTTAGAAAGTATTTTCTAGAGAGATTGAGAGTGTTAGTATTGAACAGTAGCTATGTTAGAAAAGTGAGTGAGGTAATTTTTGCATAGATCATACAATAGAGGAATTGCATGGGTAATGGAAGATCTGGGATGTCAAACAAGGGACAATACAACCAATCCAAATTGTGAAGGCATTTCCTGCCCAGGAGAAAGTTCCAGAAACATCTAGGCATGGAAGGATAGCAAGAGAATGTGATATAACCAAAACTCAGGATTGTCTGGAAAAAGTTGGATTGACGACTAAGACTGCTCAGCCATGAAAACCACGGAAGAGACCTTGTCTTCACTGGGGATGCCACCAGAACAGAGAAGGAGAGAGAAAAGGCTTGTCTTCCCTTCTGTTTCCAGCTTCTGGCCTTCTGCACATGCTGAAGATCCCTGGATATCAGTTGAAAAGGAGGTGGGAGCAGAGAGCAGGGGACGCGGACGTTAGATCCGAGAACAAGCATGCGTAGTGTGTGTTCTCCTCCAAAACCTCAGGCTGGGCGGCCCTGGGCAACTCTGAATCTTGAGGTGTCCAGGCCCACAAACCGACATAAACCTGGACTTACATGCAGGAAACAGAGGTGGGAGCAGTAGGAATTCATCAGGCATGCGTCAGAGGGAGCCTAGGATATCCTCCATCATCTAAGCCAATTTTATGGTAGCATACATGAATATTTATAAGAAAAACAATCAAAGAAGAGCAGGGTCAAATTCTTTACAGGGTTATGTTAAATGTATACATTCTGGCTAGCAAAGAAAAAGCAGGAGTGACATCTACTTGCTGTGTGGGACCAGGTAGAGTTGTCTCTACCTGTGATGTCTCCAGGTAGAGTTAAAAGCAAGACATGACACGTAGTTGCTAAAAGGAAATGGACAATGAATGTCTCAAATCAGAGTTACCTGGTTCCTGTAAAATGTGCATAATCTTGTGACCCATGCATTAACATATCTCAAATACATAAGGAACTGTAGGGGGAAGTTTTTACCTCACCAGTCCTGAGAAAAACAAAGTGATCTAACAGTCAGGAGGTAAACTCAATTCCCAAAGGGAGGAATCCACCTAACAACTGTCCATTACAGATGCTAATGTGTCATTCTCCAGAGAGCAGGCTTTAAGTTTGCCAACCCCCACACCAAAGGTCTGGTTACCCCAAATCCTCCTCTCGATGCAAAGATCAGGGCACGAGGAAGATGGAGATGATTGCCAACGTGAATCATCTTCTTCACCACACTTACGTCTGGGTGTGTGGAGAAGCAAAATAGATGGTGCTCACTCGGACTCCTAGAGTTTGGGATGGGAAACAATCCGCAGAATGTGATTCAGAAACTAGCAATATGTTTCCCTAGCGGTTTCTCCTTCAACCTCCGTCTTGTGGGACAAGTTAGATGTGTAAAGAAGAAAAAAAAAAAAAAACATGAAGCCTGTGATGCTCTCCATTTTTTATGGAGACGATTTAGAAGAATTTCTTAGGAAATAGAAGAACTCTAGGGAAAAGTTAAAGTTAAAAAAAATCAGGAGGTTGAGAGACTAGAACACTTGTAAAAGGGACCTGCCAGGTTGGGATGCAGGGAGAAAATTGATATTAACGAAACATCATGAGCAAATTAAGACAGCCAAGTGCTCTCAGATGTCTGCGGGGACTGCTCCTCTCACTGGCTTTGGAAAAAGTTAACGTGTAAAAAGTTCCTCATAAACACAAGCATTCTAAGAATTTCATCTTGGAGACATTCCTGGCTAGCATCACTCCTGCAGTTGGGAATAGCTCTGATTAAGTCCGGCTGGTAATTAGGTTGCAGCATGTTTGTGCCGAAGGCTCCCCAAAAGCAAAAGGGTGAGGAGGAAGGCATGGACCCCAAGAGAGAGCCTTCGTCTCCTGCTTTCCTGTCTGGGGAGTAGGATGGCCCGGATGGCAACATCTGGTTTCAGAGATGAGAACGGTCCTCCGTTTGGGAACCAGCTCACATCATCTGCAAGACTCCCAGTGTGCGAGCACAGAAAGCACCAAGTGGGTGTCTCATCGGCACGCGCCCAATTTGTCCCAGAACAGCCTCTCACTCCCTTGCAGACGAGCTCTGGCAGCCATGTTCACATCACTAGCCCTCAGCCGAGGACGTAGCTGATTGGGCCGGGGCGGTCACTTGACCCAATGAACCAATCAGGTATCCCGGGCATTTGGAGCTGGCATCGCCCATGCTAGTCAGTTTCAACTTACAGTCTGACCTGTGTTGGTGCACTCTTGGGGAATGCTGGCTCGCTGCCTTCTCAAGACATGGTGGTTTACAGAACCGGGCTTAAGAAAGTGCTGAGGAAAATGGGTGATGCGCACTGTGGGGCTGGAAGGGAGCCCGTTCCCCCTGAGCGTCTCCAGTTTCATGGTATTTCCTTGCGTGTTGGAGACATGAACCTTGTCAGCAAGCCGCCTCCTTGTTTCTTGTGCAGATTTGAAGGGTCTGCCACCAAAACAACAACGTTAGGAGAAAACAGCCGTGCCTAGCCTAAGAGGGTCTTGGTTCCTGGAGTGTGAGAGCAGTCAAAAATACTTTCAGTATCCACTCAGTGTAAGTAATCAGCTGTGCTGGACCTCTTTGCTCTTTCTTTGCTTTGAATGTTTGTATTCTTTCCCAAATTGAGGCTGAAACTGAACCCCAGTGCAGAAACGGAAACTGAAAAACAGAACCTGTGAGGGATGAGAAGGTTACAAGGACTCCACTGTTGAATTAGTGCCCTGTGGGGTTGGTCAGAACTAGCCATGTCCCCTTCTTTCTGCTCTGGAGCGATCCAGCATTTGCCCCCTGTGCGGGACTCCACCGTCACAATGCCACCACGGTAGCAGAGGCCGGGTCTTCCCTAGACACCAGCTCTGATGGCACCTTGTTTAGAACTTTCCAGTCTCCAGAACCACGAGCAGTGTATTTATATTGTTGACAAATTGCTGAACCTAATGACATTGCAGCAGCAGGAACTGCCAAAAACGCTCCCGCATGGGCTGGCACTGTAGATGCGGGCACTTGTGCTGTGTGATTTGATGTTCTCCAAGGATGCCAGGGCCAAAAGCAGCCCCAACCCACCGGCCTCACGACTCACCGGTTCACTCTGGGTAGGCCAAAGCAGGATATTCTCTGGGGAAGGAGACAACCCACCCACCTCAGGACAGATGACAAGACTGGGGCTCACAGCGTGCTTACACTCTATAGATTCTGGAAGCTTCTGGCAGCTTCTGGATACCTGCAGTTTAAACTTGATCCCAATGTAGCATCCACTGAGTTGAGACATGTGATCCGGGTTCTCTCTCTCCCATCCCATCCACAAAGCCGTGCCCATCTGAGGAATCCTCTAGCTATCTGAAAAGACGGCTTGTGGGCCCCAACACAGATGAAACGTACCATTGCTTTGCAGCTTTCTGGAAAGAGCTGGTGTTTGTTCCACACTCCAATTGAGTTGATGTCTGGGTTTGGAAGTTGGGCTTCATTTTTTAAAGATATTGAGGTTTTTTGTTGTTTGTTCGTTTTGGTTTTTTTTTTTTTCCTCAGCCATGTTGTAGATGCCTAGGACTCTTAGCATTTGGGACACAGAGGCAGGGAATTGCTATTTCCAGGCCAGCCTAGGCTACATAATGAGACCCTGTTTCAAAAAAATTAAGATGATTCCAAAGTGCTACCAGGATTGAGACCCACTGAGCTGTGTGAACTGTATTATCTTGCAAGGAGCAGAGATGAATTGAGCTGGGGAATTCTGGACTTTCACTGTTAAACACTGAGAATGAACTTGAATGCCTGGCTGGATGAGTAAGAGAGAATAGGCTGGATTTGGTGGCATTGAGTGCAGACGTTTCCCGTTATCATTGAAGTCACATCAGCAGGGACAGTCAGCCATCTACCACTCATTTGTTCTTCATTTGGAATCAACGAGGGAATTTATGCATACGCTCCCACGAGGAGGAAATGGATCAGTTCGATAAGGGAAGAAATAAATTAGACTGCCAGAGATTTCCCAACCTGCTTCAGGGACTCAGCCATATACACAGAGAGAAACCCAAACACATAAATTGACATATACAGACAGACACACAGGGACACACAAAAGCACATGGATTCCCACACACAGATTATGCCCAGATACACACAAGCATACATGCACACACAGATACACACACTCACACACACATATGGGCATACATACATCAATGGTGGCTTGTTCACGACACATGGATTTTAGTTAGTGTCAAGTAGATCTGTGGGGACCTCTATGTGCCGAACGCTGCTCCTGGCATATGGCAGGACTCAATAAATATTTGTTGAATTATGAATAAATGAACATGTTGTCACTGTAGAATTCGCCACATGCTCTTTGGATTATAGGAATTTTTCAAGAAATGTTATTTTGAGATCCAAACAAAAATGAGCAGACCTGCCTCTACCAGAACTGGGAACTACTGGGTGGGAATCAGAGGTTTGAACTATGCAGTTTCCATGGGTTTGCTTTTAAGATTTGTAAGTTTAAATGGTTCCCACTGTTGTTCAGACATTGGCTCAGCCTGTATGGATTGGCCAGGATTAGAAGGGACAGAGCTGGATGTCTGCATGTGCGTACTATGCCAAGGCATCTATCCCTCTACTCAGTGACTGCTGTGGGTATCTCCCTTCCAGGGGTCTGGAGACCCCAGAGCTTCTCAGACTTCCAGACCAAGACACTAGCAAGAGTCACAAAGTATTGAATAGAGAAGTTTTGTCCTGGGACCGTTTCTAACATTATAGACACCTGACGTTTCTTGATTCTTCAAACTTTCATTCTGGTACTGTAGTCTACCTGCTCACCAAATTCTTGCTGTTTTTCATATTTAAAATGCCCATTTTCCTGCACCTGCAGTTTCACCCAATCTGCGTTACCTCTGGTTCTCTTTCCAGGTGTGCATGTCCCATTTGGAGATCACATGGTGAGCATAAAGCTAGAATCTGAGAAGGGCTGAAGACTGGGGTGATTGTCCCTAAATGGAGGAGCTGGGGGGGGGGCGGCTTGCAGCTGTCGCCAGATATGTGAATGGAACTTGAAACCCAGGTTCTCATTCTTAACATTGTGACCCCCTTAAGACACACCTCAAAGTCTGCTCAACAAATAATTAATAAATAAATGATGTGTAAGTCATTGTCATTTGTAGTGTCCAAGGCCATTCCTTAACAACCCTGTGACCAGTCACATTAAATGTCATTCATTCTTTATAGACCAGGGAATTACCAGGTGGTGTGGCAGAGAAGAATTTCTTTCTGCCAGTTTCTAGAGTTTTACAACTTTAGTTATCTTTTCTCTTTCTGGTTTATGAAGTTGGGTTATATATGCATATGCATATGCAATATTACATATCTTAGCATGTAATTTAGCATATATTATGGTATAGATTTTGTCTGAGAAACTAGCTATTTCTGTCTGCATCCTTGACCCACTGGTAGGAAGCCAGAGTGAGCTCCTGAGAATCTCTCAGACTGGAGGTTCGCTCACAGATCTCCTCATGAGGACCTTTGCTTGGGGACATTCTAGTGTTGACAGCCATACTTGTCCTCTGTGCCTGTTGGATTTGACTTTCTCTCCTGGTTTTGCCCCTTAGAGCAATGGTCAGGACTTCAGGATCAAGCGGGTGCCTCAAGTCCTTCCACATCTTGCTCCCTTTTCCACATGCTATAGCTGACATTTGGTCCATTTAGCGTGCAGATACACTGAGCAGTACTGGATAGTGGGGACCCAGCAGGGATCCAAAGATATCAAGCCTTGAAATGCATTGCTAGGAGCACATGACCCACACCTGCCAGATAAGGAAGCCATTTCCTTCTCTACATCTGCTTCCTTTTCAAATAATAGAAGGAAGTATGACATGAACCTTTAGCAGTGATTGTGAGACTAAACTCATGAAAATAAATTTATAAAAAATATTGTACAATGAGATAATTCATGAAAAGTTCCTTGTTAGGCACACAGTAAAAGTCTGATGAATGAGAACTTTTGTCAATTTCATTATCCTTGATGTCATTGCCATTACCATCATAACCATAACCATCACCAGTATCATTATTATCATCGGTACACTCATTATCACTACCATAATCACCATCAGCACCACTATCATCACCACCACCACCATCACCATCATTCCCATTATCAATGGCACCACCCTTGCTACCACCATCATCATTATTGTCACATTGAACTTGTTATCCTCGTCTCTATGGCAAAATTCTTGACATCGACAGTTTAAGAGAGGAGGATTTATTTTTAGCTCATGATTCTGAGGGTTTCACAACCCTTGACTTTATTGACTCTGAGCCCATGGCAAACAAACATGAAGGCAGCAGGAACATGAGTCCCCTCCTGGTAGACAAGAAGCAGAGAAGAGACTTTAAATTTGAAGGACACACCTCCAATGATCCAATGATCTGCTGACTCTAGCTAGGCTCACCTCCACCACCTTTCAATTATGTCATAATGTTAAGGATCCAGCGAAGAGTAATTCATTGATTAGGACAGAGCCCTTTGGATCCAATCGTTTCCCCAGAGCTCATCAGCTGGCCACCACCCCCCTAATATGTGAGTGACTGTCACTGTCACCTCTACCCCATCATTGTCAGTCTCACCATCATTACTACCATCATCATCATCTCTGTCTGAGCTCCCAGGGGTACCAGCATTGGGTTTCCTAAGAGACCTGGCCCCATCCATTTAGAAGGCTCACAGGTAGCCTTAGTAAGGACTTTGAGATGTGCGTGGAAGAAGGGGAGGAGTTTGGATAAGTGATAGTCTCATGAGAATGGTAGGACATTGAAGGTAAGAAGAGGGATTCTGAGCACAGTAAAGAAGAAATGCCAGGGATGCTTAGGGGAAAGAGCACCTTCAGCTAGAATGGTCTAAGAATCAGGAGGGGAGATGAGCTGGAAGAAGTAGCAACAGCTGGGTCTGGCTGCCAGGCTTGGAGGTGGACATCTGAGTGGTTTCTACCCACTCGCTTAATCAGAACAGGGATTGTTAAGTACCCAGCAGGAACGTTCTGCCGCTGTCTAGGAGAGGCCAAGCTCCTAGGTGAAGAGACTCTCCTTCGGGATTCACAAGATGGCCTACACATGCCCGGATGCTCCATTTATCAAATTACTCCTTTGCTTCGACAGCAGAGTTGGAGTCCTGTGGCAGGTGCCTGGAACGGGCTGGGTGGCGCATTTTATTGGCCAGTATTGAATTTGTTCAGACCCCTGCCATCTCCCAGAAAGGAACCATGGATGTGGGGGTCAATTTACCCTCCGACCCGAGCAACAAAGTAGATAACCAGATGGCTACAGCGTGTGGGCGAGATGAACTTTCTGGGGAAGCTGTTCAATAAGTTCGACCATTAGCCCAGAAAGTGCTTACATGCACTAAAAAAAATTAAACAACAAAGTCAGAGCAGTTAATGACACAGGCATCAATAAGCTGCGCGGGTGCACTGCTGACCTCCCCACCCACCTCCCCACCCCACTCACATGCATCTGCCAATCTGGTTATTAGAAACCATTCCAATAACTAGCTGGTGGCAGAAGGACGAGCTGCTTCTCAATGTGCAGATGAGAAATGCTACGTCTGGTTTGTGCTCTGGCTTCAGTTTGTTGCTCGTCTATTTCAACTAAAATGTGAGAGCTTGTTAGGAGGGGCCAGTTTTTTTTTTTTTTTTACCTTACATCTTTAAAGCAAAACTGTTTGTTCCCTCCCTCGCATCTGTCCTTTTTTCTGCTGACCAAGTGGACCTTGATGTGTTTTCAGGGAAGCAGTGGACTGGGTCTGGCTACCTTCCGAATGACCTTCCTAGACCACTAGGCCCCTCCCATGTCCCTGTTGTCTGCTCCCCTTGGTCTGGTGCTGGTTGGCCTTAGTGGCCTTCCTAGTCTTTAAAGCTGGGCTTGTCCACATGGTTCATGTCAATAACACAAAAGCTGAGTGTTTCAAGAGCAAAAAAAACCTGTCAATGTCCTAATGCAGGCATCACCTCTTTCCTCTTCTCCCCATCTCGCAGACTCCTGCCCCCCATGTGCTGGCATTGTTTGGGAGCTTGCAGAACCTTTGGGACCTGTGTCCTAGCTAGCAGACATGAGTCACTGTGATGGCGCTGTGATGGCAAGGTGACTTCCATTGCTGGCTCCTATCTATTTCTTGACCCACCAAGATGTGAGGAATTCCTTTATGTGCTTCAGCCACCATGAAGCCAACTGCCATACCTTTCCCACTTGACCAACTGAAATCCCTCTAAACTGTGACACTAAGCATATCCTCTCTATTTCTCTCTCTGTGTCTCTGTCTCTGTCTCTGTCTCTCTCTCTCTCTCTCTCAAGTTTCTGTCAAGTAAATCCCTGATCCAAACTCTGCCATGGAATATTTGATAAAAGCATTGAAATCATCTAGTTCATCTGTGTGTGTGTGTGTGTGTGTGTGTGTGTGTGTGTGTATGTGTGTGTGTGTATACTCATGTGCACATATGTGCACAAGAAGTGGATCCCAGAGGATCTTTCTCTGTCACTCTACATACTATTATTCAAGGCAAGGTCTGTCATTGAGCCTAGGGCTCACTGATTCAGCTAGACTGGCAGACCACGGTGGTGATCAGTGGTGTCAGATAGCAACTACATGTTCCTCTCCATTAAGGGTGATCAAGGGCGTTTGTCTGTGCTGTCACAGCCCTAGTGATTTTGCATAGGGTTCATTCACTCCTACCTTGCTGTTGTCTCTTAACTAGGAAACCTTACCATCCTGTTTTGCAAAAGAGGAGCATGAAACCTCAGAAGAGTCACCAAGGGGAGGGATCGGTGAGAGTACAGCCTCAAAGATACCCGCTGGGACTGGACATGGCTTGAGTGTGCCCGCCAAGGATCAAAGGTTTCATCCCCAGGGTGGCCATGCTGGGAGTTGGTGTGGACCCTTTAGGAATAAGATGGGGCAAAGCAATTAGCTTATAGGAGGGCTCCCTGAGAAAGAATCAGTGGAATTCTTCAGCACCTCTTTTCTCCCCATGGCTTTCCTGTTCCTCCGCATGACCTTTACCTCTTGTGTGGATTGCTGTCAGGATGCCATCCATCACAGTCACGTGACCCAGCCAGAGAGGACCTCAACAGAGCTGAGCGGATATGGGTGCCGTGCCCTTAAATCTCTGAAACTGTGAACTAAGTTAACCTTTTCTTTACAAGTTAAGCAGACTCCAGTATTTTCCTCTAGTAGTGGTTCATGCACCAATGCAGCATTTTTTTTCCTTCGCTGGAGGCAGATACATGCCTCAGATACAAAATGTTCCTGTTCTTTCAAGATTTGGGCAGCCAATGGGTAAAGCTCCTGCCTGTAACTTGGTGACCTGAAGTTGATCCCCAGAAACTTACATGATGAAAAATAGTAGAAGGAGAGAAATGCCTTCTGAAAGTTTTCCTCAGACCTACGCCTGTGTGCCATGGTAGGCATGTGTTTTCTCAATAAACAAACAAACAATAAATAAACAGATAAATAGGTAAATAAAATATTTTATTAAAGATCTGAACCATATAGACAATTCCACTTCTCAAGACTACAAGAGACTTTAGGGTATATTTAACCCATCCAATTCAGCAATGACAACACTAATAAGATAGAGCTCCAATTTGTCAGAGAAGAGATGGGGTACAGAGAGTCACAGCAGCAAGTGTGATCTTCAAGGCAGTGTGTTTAGCTCTGAACAAGCAGCCCCAATGCTAAAGCGTAGCACAGTAACAGCTGACCCCGAGGGCTTCTCCCATTCCAATGCAGCTGCTTTTGTTGACTACCTATGACTCTTTCTCTGGGGACCAGACTCCTTCCGTCTGTGCTACTGCCATCCTGTTGGGCCTTGCTCCTGTCAACTGTTCCCACCTCATGAAAGGAGGGAGCATAACTAGGCGTGTGTACATTTATAATACTGGTTCAGAGTGACTAGTTCCCCTCCTCTGGAGATTCTGCTGGGAGAAT
>JALPQD010000169.1:969877-1004371 GCA_023101885.1 Typhlomys cinereus
TCCTGCTCCCAGCCAACCAACATCCCCATAAAAGAGTGGACACTGCCTGAGCTTGCCAACTCACATTGAGTGCAAAACACAAAAAGAGCCTCCCAAGGAAAGAGTGAGAGTTAAACACGTGACAGTCCGTCAATTCAAAGAAATGGTTGACCACACGGTCTTCTTCAGAAACCACTCAGGGAACCGATGGGAAATAAGATTAAGAAAGAATGGACAAGGAAGTTGAAGCTCTTCAGAGTTAAATGCCATATCAAAGAGCAACACCAAAAGAGAATAACCACGACTAGCAATTTAACAAGGAATGTGGCACAGAACTTAGAGTCATATGGTATGAGTGATATGGAAGAGGGTATAAAAATGAGAGATGAGAGACATGAAAGACAAAGGAGGTCAGACACACTCACTGATGACAGACTTGCAAACGTCTGTGAAAAAAAGTTTTGAACTGTGTGGAGAATGGGCACAGCAAGATTTGTGTATGCATAAGGGACTATCTCACCAAGATTCTTAAGCTTTAAAAAAAGAAGAAGAAAAAAAAATCACACGAGCCTCTGGTATGCAAGGTATTGGAAGAATTCAAGGACAAGAGGAGAATCTGGCCTCAGTCATGTATGGCAATGGTCTGGTCTGGCAATCAGTGATATTCCCAAACTCGGCCTTCATTTTCACTTGACAACATCCCTGTCTGTGTTCCTATTTCCCAGTTTTTTAAGACACCACTCCTGTTGACTTAGAGATTCTGACGCTATGTGTGATTGTTCTTATTACTTGTCAACTTGTCAGGATCTGGATTTATCAAGAAAACAGGCTCCAGACACATCTCTGAGGATGTGAGCCATTGGGAATGCCTGTAAGGAATTATCTTGAGTGGGTCAATTAAAATGAGAGGACCATCCATAAAAGTGTGTTACACCATTCTCTGGGTTTGGGTTCTGGACTGGCAGAAAAGAGAACGTGCTAGCTAAACACCAGCACACTCATCACTTTTTGCTTCTGACTGTAGATGCAACATGACAAGCTACCTCAAGTTCCTGCTACCAGTACTTCTGGGAACTGTATTCCCAAATTGTGAGCCAAAATACACAGTGCCCTTTTTTCTGTTTCAGTTGCTTTTGTCATTATATTTTTATCACAATAACAGGAAAAATGACCAAGACAGGAAATTGTCAATGTGAAATAGAGACATGACTGTGACAGATCTTACCATGTGATTCTTAGACCTTTGGAATTCTTCTGTGGGGAAAAATGTGGAAGAGTTTGGAAATTTGGGATAGAAAAGACCTTAAATCGTGTAAGTGAGACTAATGGACCATTCTGGTGGGACAAGAAGGCTTAATTTCCAAGGATTAAGAGGGAACAAGAACTCTATAAAGAACTGAGCTGGGGACATTCGTTGATATTTTCACCAAGGATCTGATTTATTCTGCCTGCACCCTGAGAACTTGAGTGAAATTAAATTTAAAGATAGTGGCTGGATTTATCTGGTGGAAGAAATTCCAAGACAGAAGAACAGTCAGGCTGTGGCATGGCCACACTGTCCTGTGCAGTTTGGGAAGATAACACCCCTCCTTCTAGATCCCAAAAGTTCTACACACCAAAATGTGCAACTGTATGGTTTCTAAGCCCAGGTATGGCATAGTGGCTCTGTGAGCAGTTAAAGCACTGCCCAATCTGCCAGTCAGTTGCTAGCAGGGATTAGCTGGCCAGAGGTGCTTTGAGTGAGCAGAACAGTCAGATTTAGTCTTTGCTGGGGAGCGGTGCTTAGTGCATTTAGCTGGAGCTGGGAGCCTTTTATGCAGTACACAGCATACAGTAGCTTGCTATGACCAACTAGGAAAGTCTGAGAAGTGGTGAGTGGGTATCAGGGAAGGGTCCAGGCTTAGCCCTTGGCAAGCCAGGCACTAAAGAGATAGAAAATGAACTAACTCAGACCATAGCAGATACCACATGGTGGGATTAGAAGTCATGATGAATATAGTGGTTTCCGGCCTGGCTCTGTCACTGTGATAGATGATACATTCAGCCAACAGGCATGCAGAGTGCACCTCCTTCCCTTCACACTGGGCTTAGTCACATGTCTGACTTTGACATCAGTCATTGATAGTCAAATAGAGGCTCAGAATGTGCTTGGTTGGCCTTGCCTACCTGTGTTTCTGTCCCTGGAGAGCTCACTGGCTCTGGAAAGAGATGCCTGAAACTCAGACTTGTAGCAACCCCAGGCCCGATTCACGCCCAGAGGAGGCCAGCCAGGCAGTGGAACCAAAATCCACATCATGGAGGTTGCTAACTGTGCTTCAATAACCAAGTGAGACAACCACTAGCTTACTTCATGATTGCTTTTTTCTTGCTGAGTGATTTTTCACACTTTACCTACCAGAGACCGTGTTTCTTTATCTAGAAAATGATGAAATAGAGAAATATTGGAAGGCTTAAACAAAATAACAGTATAAAATTCTTAGCATATAGTATATATTTAAAATATTAAATATCAAGCCTATGTCTCATAGTCAACACTTTTCTTTTGCTGCCTTCCAGCATTCTCCATCCCAACCCCACAGTCAAATTGTTAGAAGCTAAGTGCCAGCCCTGGTCCTCTTATTAAATATTGCCAGCTGATGGAAGAAAACCAACTCAGGCCTCAACACAGCAAGGTTATAGTAGACATAGAGCTTGTTTGAAAGTTGATGTCATCGCCCAGAATCAAGTTTTCCCAGGTGTCTACACTTGTCTATGTCTGAGCTTTCCAGGATCCACACACTCTGGTGAGGCACAAACAGGCACAAACAATTTGAAAACATCACTGGACCTCCAACCCTGGAGCAACTCTTCAATAAAAAGTCTCAAATGATGAAAGGAATGTCCTTCAGTCTGTGTATGCACTGCCCTTCACAGTTTGCAAAACCACTCTCACGCTTATGTTCTTGGTACCTGTGCCGTACCCCCTGGAGACAGAGCTGTGAGTGTGTGAAGTGTGCTGCAAGGCTGGGCTCAGGCAAGGCGTGCAGAAGGAGGTAAGCACCTTTGCTTGCCTGTGAATCAGAGCCTTCCACTGACTGATGTGCTCACACAAATTAGCCCTTGCCAGAGAGGCTGCTGGGAAGTTTCCCAGGGCAACATGGAAGAGAGGCTTTCAAAAAACCCAGCAAAACAAGGCAAGTTGGAAAGCTGCCCACATACCTGTTAGTGGCCATTTTCAGACATAAAAAATAGAGTTTCAGAGTCTGGAAAGGCAGTGGGGTCCTAGCATCAAGTCCTTTACAATCTATGGGATTTATGCTACTTTATTAATGCCTAGGGTGGAATTTTTCATGAATAGAGCCCATGTTTTCACTCATTTATATTTGCTTTAAATGGAACTTTATATTATTTGTGAATTCATAAATACAATGTCTTGGTCGATTTGTTCCCAAATTTGTATTAAGAGCTAGATGACTATTCGAAGTACAATAGTCACCTGAAATATCATATTCACACAGGAAAGTGCCACTGCAGGGACATCACTTGTCTTAGCGTCCCTGTGTCTAACACATCCCCAAAGTTCGTGTGCTGGGAACATCATCTCTAAAGTCAGGGGTGGTTAGGGGAGGTGATGAAGGCCAGATGAAGCTATGAAGATAGAGCCCCATGATGGCATGACTGCCCATAAGAGGCCAGACCTGAGCTCTGGCTCTCGTGTGATGGACCATCCTTTAAGCAGCCCTTTTACTACATCCTGAAAGGATTTGGGGTCCACATGAATTTGAGACCTTCTGGACTAATTCCAGCTGAGATGGTTTTCTTGCCTTAGAACTTGGCCTATGCCTATGCTATCCCACGGGAACAGTTACTCTTCAGCTGATTTCCTAAGAACTGAGTTCCAGATTCAACATCCCATGGCTTGTAGTGAGGCAACTTACTAAAGAGAGTCTGAGATTACCCTTGCCTCATGACAAGGGCATGAGTTTATCCCAGCCCGTGTAGTTCTGACAGGGATGGTGGCTGAGATACCCTTCTTTTCCTTCCCTTTTCCTCTCCCCTTTTCCCTTTTCCATCCCTCCTTTTTCCTTTCCCTTCTTTCCATCTTCCCTCTCTTCCCCCTTTTTCTGTCCCCCTTTCCCTCTTCTCCACCTTCATCTCCCCCTTCCCTTCCTTCTTCATTTTTCTTTCCCTCTTCCCCCCTCTTCTCTTCCGCCCTTTCTCTCCCCCCCTCTCCTCCTTTCCTCTGCCTCCCCTTCCCTTCTACCCTTCTCTCTCTTCTACTTTCCTCCCTTTGCCTTCCCTCCCCTTCCCTTTTCTTTTCTACTTTCCTCCCCTCCCCTCTCTTCCTTTCCCTCCTCTCCCCTTCCTTCTCTTTCTTTCCCTTGTGACTCTTAGTTTCTTGAGGATCATTTTTTTTTCAATTGTGTGTGTATGCGTGTGTGCGCGCACATGTGTATGTATGTGTGTGTGTAGAACCACGGACGAATTCGGGAACCACCATGAACGCCTCCACCTCCTCCTCGTTTACTCTGCCCCGGGATTCACAGGCTCCGCCCTACCAGGACCGGAAACGCAGGCCGCCCCTGCTTCTGCCTGGTGTCTATACGTGGGGTCTAGGATCCGAACTCAGGACCTTCCGCTTGCAAGGCAGAGGATTAACCCCTGAGCCACCTCTCCAGCCCCTTGAGGATCATTTAATGTTTCATTTAATTTATTTGTGGGAGAGAGAGGAGAGAGAAAGAGAAAGACAGATGAGAGTACATGCATGCCATGGCACAAGGGTAGAGGTCAGAGAAGAACTTTCTGAAGTCGTTTTTCTCCTTCTACCATGTGGTCTCCTGGGGATCACACTCATGTAGCCAGGTTTGCGAGCAGTTATACCTCACCCACTGAACTATCTTGCCAGCTGCTTCCTGGGGGCTTCATACCTTCATGATTGCATCTAGTGACCAAGGTTGTGGCTCTGGAATTCAGCTGGAGCGAAGAGAAGTTGTCTGGATCTGCTAACGAGGCCTGGGTCCCTGCAGCTGGGCCCACATCTGGGGACTTCTAGACCCACATGGGCCCTCCCAGGGAAAGGGTGGTTCCATGCAGTAAACTCCACATACTTGCAAGAGAGGCCCCGAAGAGAAATCCTGTCCTTATTCCGGCCTCTCCTCTATCACCTGTTCATTAAAATTGCCCAGAGTTTGTGCATTTTTCATTACAAGAGTCAACATTTGCCACGTTAATAAAGCAAGGCACTGATTTTTCTCCTCTGAAATAGAATATGCAACGACACAGCCCCTTTGATGTTGCCCAGCCAATACAATATGTATCTGAATGAGGATGAAAGTCACTATTAAGGCCAGGCTTCCGAGCCAGGGTGGGGTACGGGGTGTAGCTGAAGAGAGGCTGTAGCCAAATGTCTGGAAAACTGAGGAATCTTAAGACCAGCACCTTGGGGAGCAGGGGTCCTGGGCTTCTGCAGCCTCCTCCCTATCCTGGCCCTATGCAAGACACCTTGCCAGGGGAGGAAAGTCACTTGTGAAATCCTCGCACCTCCGTGGTAATTGTGACACCCAGAAGGTGACAGAGTCCCATGGGGAGCTTGGGGAAGGAGTGAGAGGAACTGGCTTCCTGGAGCTGTAGGGTAGACTCAGAGTCACGGGAGACAATGGCTGACCCTTCCTCACCACCCCCTGGGGCATGTTGGATGGCATACCAAGGTATGAAGATCTTGTTCTCTGGGATGGACTGAACATCTGGAGACAGCGTGGTCATGCAAAGCAGCTGCACACCCCCGGTGCCTGTCCTGTTGAGCCTGTCCCGCTTGCTCCTGGGCTCACTGTTCTTTCTCTGAAACATTCGTGCTGCCCACAGGGACCTGTAGACCATCAAGGGTAGGGTAGAGTAGTAATAACAGTGGGAGAGGCTGTGGGCAAGTGAGAGGAAGTGCTGCCACTGTCTGAGGGCTTTGGCTCAAGCCCCTCAGGAAGACCGAGCTTTGGTCTTTTCATCGGAAAGACTGGCACTCCTGAGGCCAGGGTCAATGAAAGGGAACTATGTGCAAGAAACCAGTGGTCAGGAGTGCTGAGGTTGGAAGCAGGTCTTGCCCCTCATATGTGACTCTGGCTTCTGATGATAATGTGGAGTGGGGACAGAATCTTCCAGAAAGAACTGTAGTGAGGACTCAAAAGGTCCTCAGAGCCATTCGAAGACCCTAATAGAGCCTCTGTTCTCAGAGACAATGCTGAGTGGGGAAAAGACAGTGAACACATAAAACCTGTCATTCTTAAAAGACAGAGTACATGTGTCTCCTGTCCTAGCACCTGCTTTCACACTCAAGTCTTTTGGTGCCAAAGAGATGTTCTGTACTCATTTCCCTATGAGAAAATTATCAAGCTCTGTGGGAAAGTGTGGCCCAACCAAGCCTCCTTAGATGGGTCGGAAGAGCCACTGAGAAGATAAGATCTGATTGGAGGGAAGGAGTGAGTCATGCAACCACATCCAAGAAGAGAGAACAGATCAGGACAAAGGGCCTGGGGCAGCCTCAAGCTCTGTGTGTTGGATGAATGGAATGTCCAATCACGCAGCTGAAGCAAAGTGAACAGAAGGCAGAATGGCACAGCTGAGCCTGGTGTGGTGCGCAGGTCATGGCAACACGGTGGAGTCAGGTCATGGCAACAGGGTGAGACCAGGTCACTGGCAGTATGGGGACTAGATCACAGGCAATGTGGGAGTGTCAGGTCACAAGCAGTGTAGGGGGCTAGATCACAGGCACTGTGGGGGTTAGGTCATAAGCAGGGGGGGGGGGGTCACGTCACAGACAGCATGGTAAAGCCAGGTCTCTGGCAGCATGAGGGGGCCTCCTCAGTTTTGTTCTCTAGGTTCCTTTCCTGCAAGGGGCAGTAAGGGTTTTAGCCCTTGTGGAACTTAAGGTCTCTACTACAATGGCTCTGCTAGTGATTTAGCTCTACTGTTACAGCCAAAAATCGCCATTCTAACATAATGATACTGACAAGAACACAGAATGGGCCAGATTTGACCCCAGCCTGAAATTTACTGACCCTGGTCATAGGTGGCCATTTTAAGTAAAGCTTTGACCCCTGGTCCCCTAATGTGATTGTCATTCTTAAAACAATCTCCAGTTCGCTGTATGGATAATGGGCACTGTGGGTCAGGAGGGTTACCTGTTCGAAAACGGTGCTAAATACTGATGGGCCTGGACTTGGGGCTCACAGAGCAGAGACACACAAGAGACGGGAAGGGGAGCTGTTTCTAAGGGAGCCGTCCAGATGACCTACTACCCGGCTTTGTAGCTGGGAAGCATGTGTCATCCACAAGATCTGATCAGAACTTGTCAATGGGACCAGCGAGCGCCGCAGCCACCAGGCCCATGCCGACAGACTCAGAAAGACTGCCTCTTTGGTTCAAATCACTTGCAAAAACCCAGACTGCAATTAGAAAGCTTCAGAGCTGCGCCGTATCTATAAAAAGAGGTAATTTTAATATTTGGTTCAACTTCAAAGCAGCAACTTAGAATTATATATACCCCATTAAAATATAATGTTTTCCCCCCAAACTAATCAAATGGCTAAATCAATTGTTGGTGGATTGCCAGTGGCCCGAGGATCAATGGGAATAGAAAATGTATTCTATATTTTCCTTGTTACATAGAGTTAGAGCACATATTTTATTAATGTTCATCCTTTAGAGACCAGATTTGTGTGTTCGCTAAAATAAACATTGCGATCTTTAGGGCTTGGTGGAATGGAGAGTATAAGGGCCAAGAATGTCGGCAAAGAAGTAGCCGTCCTGGCGCGCTGGTGTGGCTGGCGGTTGTGCCCAGAGCTGGGATCCAGAGACCTGATTCCTGCATCTACTACTCATGAACAGAGTGACTTTGGAATATGCCTTTTTCTTCTTAGCCTCCTCATTTGTGAAATGGGAGGTTCAGATATGATCGGCGAAGGCAAACAGATTTCGTCCTAGCTAAGCTTGTAGGCTCTGCATGACCCTCACTAGGGGAAGGATTCTGAAATATGCTGGGGTCTCAGGGGAGGATTTGCTTATCAACTTGACTGAGCTGAAGGATGCATAGATGGTTGTATTAGTACATTCTATGTTTCTACAATGAAATGCCAGAAGCAAGTTCACTTTATGAAGAAAAGGGATAATTTAGCTGTTAGTGCTGTAGAAACAAAGCCAAGATTGGGCAAAGCCATTTGTCCCTTTGGCCTCTAGTGAAGTTCACACAATGGATAGACACATGTATGGGAAAAAGGATTGTGTCTTGATGCAATAAGTCAAAGAGCTAGGTAGGACCAGATGTGTATCACAGTCCTCTTACTGTGAGAACCTAGAGGAAATACCTTCAAAGTGATCATGTCTAGGTGACAACCCCTCCCCCACACATACACCATGGGCTTCACTTCTTATAGGTTTCAGTCTACCTCCCAATACTACCACCTGAGGGAACAAGTTCCCCTGCAGAAGAGCCCTTAAACCACAGCACTGAAAAGCATTGCTTTAGGACTGCTGCGAGGTGGTTTCTGGAAAAGGCTAACTTGGGAGTCCCCAGGCTTGGTGAAGAAAGCCCATCCTCACCACAGGAGTGGGGGACACTGGAGACTCCGTAGGTCTGAATGAAGTGAACAGGGAGAGGGAGGGCAAATCTGCTCTCACTGTTTGAGTTGACACATCTACTCTTTCTGCTCTTGGACACAGCATGCCTGTTCTCAGGCCACTGAACTCAGGCCAGGATTTAACATCCTCGAGTCTTGGACCTTAGGCTTCATCTTCTCAGCATCAATGTTTTCCCTGGTTCTCTAGCCAACAGATGACTTTACAGTGCATGAGCTGATTTTTTTTTATTGGAGAATCCTTACACAAAGGGAATGCTGAGATCCATTAGTGATGTCTGCCATGGACGTGGGTGAAGCCTCCTTAGAGGCTTAGACAGAGGAAGTCCAGGATCTCTTCTGTGCTCAAAGTTTAGGAAGGGTCTCAGTCTCCTCTGTGGGCATTCCATTCGCTGTGGTTAGCTTTGGTGTGGCTGAGACTCGTGGAGGAGAAGGGTGAAGATTCCAGGGATGTGCTTTGTGCCCCAGCCACCGCAGAGGAAAGGCTTTGCAGCCACCCCTGCAAGTCCGTGGTGTGGGCCATCAACTCTAAAGAAGGACCAGGAATGTTAGAAAGCATCATGGCAGCTCACAGACTCCTGAATTTCTCATCTGCTGGAGCGAGGAGCTAATCTAGAGAAAGGCTCACTCTCCCCGCATACCAACACCAGGGGCAGAGGGAATTGGCCACAATGTATCTATTGCTGAGAGACAGACAATCCTTGCCAGAGCAGCATATCTGACCAAGTATACTGAAGAACATCAACTCACAGATCACCTCCCTCCATCGCACCCAGCCCCACCCACCATGGGTTTGGGTTCCTCATCAATCAGACAAGCTCCTGCAGGCTTGCTCAGGGTTAAACTCAACTAGTAATTCTTCACAACTGTGCTCAAAGCTCAAGCCTTCAACTGTCAACTGACGTGTATCTATCGCAGAAGGAGAGAGCACATCCCAACAGAACAGCGGAGTACAAGAAGCAGAGGCAGAGGGCTGCGACATGGGGATTCAAAAGCAAGGGATATGTATGTGGGAGTCGCAGACCTTAAAATTCTTCAGCCTTGGCGACACATGACTTCTCCATCCTTGGAAGGCTCATGGAGGCTGGGGCAGCATTAGAGGCCCTGATTGTTGCTTCTTGGTAGGAGAGGCTAGCCATGCCCACTGCACCCACCCTTTGTGGCTTTGGATCAGATTACTTTGAATAAGGAGGACTTGGGCAACGGAAACTTGCCCCTTACACTTCTAAGGGCCAGAAATTCAAAACTGTCAGCTGTCCATGGTCCTTGGGGTCAATCTGTTCTTGGCCTTTCCCCCTCTTGGTGGCTATCTACATTCTTGGGCAGTGCCTTCTTTTCTGTCTTGAATCAAATCTGCCTTTCTCTGGCAAGGACACGTGTCCTTGGATTGGGGTCTTGCTGGCTCATCCAAGAAGATGTGCTCATTTCAACATTCCTTACCTTTGTCCATCTACAAAAGTGCCCTTTCCCTAACAGGGCCACTTTCAACTCAGATGGAGGTAAGGACACACCTTGGAGGCCACCACCGCTCAGCATATTTCCCTGTGTTGGACAATGTTCCTCCATGGGATTTGCTTATTCCCATGATGCCAGGGATGGACCATTTCTTCTCTCTTTCTAAGTTCATTTAGTATAATTTTTCTATCTATAGTAGGCATAGTTTTTAAATGTTTAGAGTTCTGCTGTGTAACAGTTACTTTTAACTAGTGCTGTGAGAGAGCACTCAAAGTCAATCAATTTAAGGGAGAAAAGGAAATTTATTCATCTTATAGTTCCAGAAGGGAGAAACAGTCTTTCATGGCAGAGGTGACGTGGCTAGTGCTGAAGCTGGAGGCAGCTAAGTCACTACAGACATCCAGTGGATTAGTGGGTGATGGCTGAAGGCTGGAGGATTCCTGGAGAGTCTCTTCTTCCCAGTCTTCTGTTCTGTGGTTTCTTTTATCTGGTCCACTACTGGGAGGTTCCAGTGAGATCTAGGGAGGTTCTAATTGGATCTAGGGCTAGTCTTAGTATTGTAAATATATTGATCCAGATAATCTCCTCAGGTGGTCTCAACTGATTTTAGTTAATGCCAGGTATGTCAAGTTGACACCCTGGATTAACTATCACATGATGTGTTGAGCATTTTTGCATGCAAGAGTTTATTTATTGGCAGGGTTTGACTGCATAGCCAAGATTGGTCTTGAACTCGTGATCTTTTTGTCCCAAACCTCCTATGTGCTAAGGCTGCAGGTATACACCAACATGCCCAGCTAAGATTGAATCTAGTCCTACAGCTTCACAAAGAAGAGAGTGGCTTCCTATTCCCTGACTCATTGAAGTCCAGAGGCTGTTGAGTCAGGAAGTCCAAAACTGGATTTGCACCCAGGCCTCCCTGGTTCTCACAGTTGCACAAAAATAATCTCTATTTGATTGAACCCTTCTGGTTTCTTCTAGTTTATTTCTCTAAGGAAGTTAAGGGAACTCCCCCACAGGCTGGATAGGATAATGAGTGGCACCTTCCAGTGTCACGCCTAATGCATTCCTTTACCTCCCAAATGGCCAGTCTGTAGATTGGATTGGAGCACTTGGGATTGCTTCTTTCTTTTTTTATTTATTTTTTATTTATTTTGTATTATTTATTCAATTGTGCATGTGTGTGTATGTGTGTGTATGTATGTGTGTGTAGAACCACAGGCGAATTTGGGAACCACCATGGACGCTTCTACCTCCTCTTTGTTTACTCTGCTTCGGGATTCACAGGCTCTGCCCTACCAGGACCAGAAACACAAGCCACCCCCAATTCTGCCCGGCGTCTATATGTGGGGTCTAGGATCCGAACTCAGGACCTTCTTCTGCCTGCAAGGCAGAGGCTTAACCCCTGAGCCACCTCTCCAGCCCCTGGATCGCTTCTTTCTTATAGAGAATTCTGGGACATATCTCTCAACTTTCTGTCCTCCACCAGGCCCAGACTTCATATGGAAACATGGAGCTTGGGAGCCTCCCCTGAAAGCTGTTCCCCCCTCTCTCTCAGAAGGATGTTGGCTTATTTTTATGTGTATGGGAGCTAGTTGTGGGCCTCAGTTTCCCTTGCAATGCTTAGCATACAAGTTTGTGGCCCGGGCCACGTGATGCTCCTTTAGCAGCATTCAGCATTTGGGGTGTTTCA
The DNA here is from genome assembly GCA_023101885.1 of Typhlomys cinereus. Taxonomy (NCBI): domain Eukaryota; kingdom Metazoa; phylum Chordata; class Mammalia; order Rodentia; family Platacanthomyidae; genus Typhlomys; species Typhlomys cinereus. Next base: position 981,608 of record JALPQD010000169.1, read on the forward strand.
GACCCCTAAACCCCAGTAATGATGGAAGGGAAATAGCCTAGCAGCATCGAACTTTACAAGAATTGCGTAGAATCAGAGTAGGTCCTATTTCCAACCGTAGCTTCCCTGGGAAGCCAGAGATCTGCTAGCAGACATCTAGACCAAACCTCTCCGCACTACCTGGGGATATCGAGGCTGGCCAGGGAAGAGCTGCTGGAAGTCACCCAGTCACTTTTCATGCATTTATTGAGAGGTTCCTCTGTGGCAAGGTGCTGGGCCAAATGATGGGAGACACTGATGACCACAACCTCAGTCTATGGGGAGCTCATTCATAACTATCTAAAGTGACAAGGAAGTTGGAGTTGGGGGCATGGCAGTCCAGGTGGGTGGCCCACAGGTTTTTCACAGACAACATTCTGTGAATGAACTATGTGCAGTTCTGAGTTTTCTTGTTTACCTGTCAACTTGTAGACATTGGAAGACTTCCTATAAACTCTTGGATTTTCAGTTTTCCACAAGAAAATCCTCATCTGGCACACAAATTTGTATTTCTGTCTAGCTGATATGGGAACTAAAGAACAGCAGTATCTCTGGGTCTACCATGGTCCCTAGTTTCTGTGTCTCTGAAGCCTGGGGGTTGAAGCGTTGAGAGGTGTGTGTGTGTGTGTGTGTGTGTGTGTGTGTGTGTGTGTGTGTATGTGTGATTTTTCTAAAGGAGACTTAGGAGAGCAGGAGCTAAGGGCTATTGTCTCGGACATACCTGAAGAGGAAAAGCAGAGCTCAAACAAGGGACCCTGAATTTTAATCCACATCAGATACTTGTCTCCATCATGAGAGGGGTGGCAGTCAGACTTTGATGGACTATGTTGTGACACATACGTCTCATATCCATGTGCCTTGAAAAGCAAAAGTCATTTCATTTCTCAGCTTGTTGAAGCTTGCCCAGACTTCTGCTCCATGTTCTCCTTTTCCTATGGAAGCAGCCTCATATGGCAGCAGGCATTGGGGCAGGGGGCTAACTCTAAATGTCCCCCCCTCATTGCCAATTAATTGCTCTAGCACAGAATGGCACATGCAATTCTACTGCCAGCTGAACTGGCCAAAACCGGTCATATGGCCCAAATGCTATGGAATCAGGAAGTACAACTCTACATGTGCCCAGAAGGGGGTGATGTGAAGCTATTTGGGACCAGCATCAGCCACTCTCTACCTGCCTGGTAGGTGTCAGTATCCGCTTGTGGCCCTTGCTCTAGATCAACCTATTCATTTTGTACATGGGAATAGATAGACCTGCAGAAAAAAAAAAAAAAAAAAAAAAAAAGAAACTTAGTGACAGTTGTAAGCTGGGACCTACCCTAAGTTCTTTTCACCAGCTTTGTAAATCTTGTAGTAGGCAAGTGGCTGGGCTTGGGTGATGGTCAGACCTAGGAACAAAGTCTGGCTTTACCACTCGACAGCTTGTGACTTTAGGGTACTAGTAGGCTTCTGCAAGCCCACTGTCTGTAGGACACACGTGACCTGCCTCCTAGATGACCTAGGTGGCACATCCAGTGTCCTCAGCGCTGGGCCAAGTCTGCCAACCCTAGAACATTTTGCAGGTGAAAACCACCAAGGAAGTTGCCACAGTCCTGCGGCAGGACTGGGTTTCAAGCCCAGATCTTCTGACTCTTGGGAAGGAGCTCATGTGTTTACGCACAGCTGGCGGCTTCCTTCTTCATGGACGTTTCCCCACAGGTTGATCTGAGCAGCTTCCTCGTATAAGCACTTTTATCCTTCCTGCTGCTCTGGCGAGCACCCCCTGCCTGCCAGCGCAGAAGAAACTGGACTTTCTGCAGGGAGTCAGGATCTCCTGCTTCCTGTATGGGCAGATGCTGTGACTTCTCCCTAGGCCCCAGTCTAGAAGTCACCAGTGCTCCGAGTGTCTGCCCAGCTCTGAAATTCCCCAGTGACTGCAATTCCTTCACCAGTTGGGACATCATGAGGAAAGACTTAGAGAATAATAGATGTACAAGGATCCTGAACTCACTATTGCATAGTAACTTGAAAGCACAGATTAGTATCCAAAGATCCAAGGACACCTGAGAGCGAGGTACTGAATGATGCTTCATATCCACCCAAAGTTCACTGGTTAAAACCCTAACCATTGCTGTGATGGTATTTGGAGATAAGCCTTTGAGCGGTCATTAAATCATAAAGGTAGAGCCCACATGAATGATGTATTAATCTATTTTCTGTTGCTGTAGCGAAATACCTAAGGCTATACAATGCATAAAGAAAAGAGGCTTATTTAGCTCACTGTTCTGAAGATTTAAGGACAGGGCCAGCATTGATTGATTGTGGTGATGGCCTCATGGCTTCATGATGGATGGTGTCATGGAGGAAACAGTAACAGGTGTAATCACATGGCAAAGCCGGAACTTAGGGAATGGGGAGGGGTCAGTGTTATCCATTTTAAAAATAACTCACCGGCCTTCTAAGGTTTTCCTGATGACCTCCTGCTAGGCTCTGCCCTTTAAAGTTTAAAACCCCTCAACACGGTTTACCAGACCTCCCACACACGAACCACCAGCCTCACGCAAACCTTGGCAAGAACAAATGCCCTTACCCAGGGGCTCTCTCACGCTCCTCCCGCCACATGAGAAACAGGAAGCACACAGCCCGGAAGAGGGAGCTCATGGGCGAGGCTGGCCATGCTGATCTCAGACTTCCAGTCTCCCCAACTTCAAGAGAAAAAATCACCTGTGCTTTGAGCCATCTGTTGCCGGGCTTTGTTATAGAGATCTAGACCAACTCAATCTAAGAAACTTTCTTAACCTCTCTTCTAAGTTTGCTCAGATGTCAAAAGAACATAATAAAAGTTCCTCACCCCTACTGTTGTGAATATTAGACAAGTTATAGTAGGGAGAGAGCTTTAAAGCACCTCCTGGCGCCAAGAAGTGCTCCGTAAATATTAGCTGTGCACTGGAAGCCACTGTTATTACAAAAGCCTGTATTTTTGAAGAGCTTCTAAATGCATGGCAGACGGAGCGTCCTCTACGGTGCGGTCTGGGGACTGTAGGATTGGACACATTCAGCATTATGTAGATTCCTCAGGAAGTAGGATTTCAGCGAGGAGAGCCTTGAAGGGTGGGGAAGACTTCTTGAAGGAGGGCTGCTAGGGATGGTTTGGTTAGGAAAGAACGTGGTATCTGTGGCATCCATCCTCCCCACAGTAAAGGGGCATAGCTTCCCTCCACTATGTGAAGGCACAAGGGAAGCATAGGGTTTCTGTGTCACAAGAAAGACCCCAAGCACCAAGTCAAGCAAGCTGGTGTCACCCTCAAGTGTGACCCTGGCCACTCTATTTCCCCACCCTTAAGAAACGGGGATAATGACATCTCAGATTGCAAAGGAAGTTGGCTGCCCGGTGAAGCACAGTAACTGCTGCTATCTTTACAATGTCTGAGCTTCGCATGTGAGAAATATGGCTCCTGGCAAGAACGTTGCACAGAATCTTAAAAGTACAGGATTTATGCTGCACTCAGATCTCCAAACCACAAGCTGGGCCTACCCAGGAATAACCATTCAAAGAGTGGCCTGTGCTCTCACACCAACACGCAAACTCTTGTAAGAGATCTGTTACAGAACGGGGGAAAAGGGCTGAAGAGATGGCTCAGGGTTAAGACTCTGTCTCATAAGCAGAAGTTCCTGAGTTCAGATCCCAGGTCCCATATAAAAACACCAAGCAGAAACAGCAGAGGCACTGGAGGGCAGAGCCTGGGAAATCCCAGAGCAAATCAAGAAGGAAGTAGATGCAATCCAGGATGATTCCGAAAGTCACCCTTGATCCTCCACAGGGACACACAGTGCCCTCTGATACACACACACACACACACACACACACACACACACACACAAATAAAACAAATAAAATATTAAAAAAAAAAACAGAGGAAGAAGTTGGGAGTGACTGTTTTAAAAACTTGCATAACAATTTTCCATTGCTGGGACCCTGAACCTTGAGGATTGTTTGTACCATATGCTCCTCCCAGGAGTAAGAGAGTAGGGCGCAAGCCTGTTCCCATTGAACTACAGATCAGTTCAGTTATGGTTGGCCTTGTAAATTGCAGGCGTCTCAATTATACAGCACATATGTGCAACAGGGTGACGTGTCAGTCTATGATGGGGGAATATTTTCTCAGTGGCTCCTTGCTCCAGTCTTAGAAAGTATTTTCTAGAGAGATTGAGAGTGTTAGTATTGAACAGTAGCTATGTTAGAAAAGTGAGTGAGGTAATTTTTGCATAGATCATACAATAGAGGAATTGCATGGGTAATGGAAGATCTGGGATGTCAAACAAGGGACAATACAACCAATCCAAATTGTGAAAGCATTTCCTGCCCAGGAGAAAGTTCCAGAAACATCTAGGCATGGAAGGATAGCAAGAGAATGTGATATAACCAAAACTCAGGATTGTCTGGAAGAAGTTGGATTGACGACTAAGGCTGCTCAGCCATGAAAACCACGGAAGAGACCTTGTCTTCACTGGGGATGCCACCAGAAACAGAGAAGAGGAGAGAAAAAGGCTTGTCTTCCCTTCTGTTTCCAACTTCTGGCCTTCTGCACATGCTGAAGATCCCTGGATATCAGTTGAAAAGGAGGTGGGGAGCAGAGAGCAGGGGACGCGGACGTTAGATCCGAGAACAAGCATGCGTAGTGTGTGTTCTCCTCCAAAACCTCAGGCTGGGCGGCCCTGGGCAACTCTGAATCTTGAGGTGTCCAGGCCCACAAACCGACATAAACCTGGACTTACATGCAGGAAACAGAGGTGGGAGCAGTAGGAATTCATCAGGCATGCGTCAGAGGGAGCCTAGGATATCCTCCATCATCTAAGCCAATTTTATGGTAGCATACATGAATATTTATAAGAAAAACAATCAAAGAAGAGCAGGGTCAAATTCTTTACAGGGTTATGTTAAATGTATACATTCTGGCTAGCAAAGAAAAAGCAGGAGTGACATCTACTTGCTGTGTGGGACCAGGTAGAGTTGTCTCTACCTGTGATGTCTCCAGGTAGAGTTAAAGCAAGACATGACACGTAGTTGCTAAAAGGAAATGGACATGAATGTCTCAAATCAGAGTTACCTGGTTCCTGTAAAATGTGCATAATCTTGTGACCCATGCATTAACATATCTCAAATGCATAGGGAAGGAACTGTAGGGGGAAGTTTTAACCTCACCAGTTCTGAGAAGAACAAAAGCGATCTGAGAACAGACAGGAGGTGAACTCAACTCCCAGAGGGGGGAATCCACCTAACAACTGTCCATTTCAGATGCTTAGTGTCATTCTCCAGAGAGCAGGCTTTAAGTTTGCCAACCCCCACACCAAAGTCTGGTTACCCCAAATCCTCCTCTCCGATGCAAAGATCAGGGCACGAGGAAGATGGAGATGATTGCCAACGTGAATCATCTTCTTCACCACACTTACGTCTGGGTGTGTGGAGAAGCAAAATAGATGGTGCTCACTCGGACTCCTAGAGTTTGGGATGGGAAACAATCCGCAGAATGTGATTCAGAAACTAGCAATATGTTTCCCTAGCGGTTTCTCCTTCAACCTCCGTCTTGTGGGACAAGTTAGATGTGTAAAGAAGAAAAAAAAAAAAAAAACATGAAGCCTGTGATGCTCTCCATTTTTTATGGAGACGATTTAGAAGAATTTCTTAGGAAATAGAAGAACTCTAGGGAAAAGTTAAAGTTAAAAAAAAATCAGGAGGTTGAGAGACTAGAACACTTGTAAAAGGGACCTGCCAGGTTGGGATGCAGGGAGAAAATTGATATTAACGAAACATCATGAGCAAATTAAGACAGCCAAGTGCTCTCAGATGTCTGCGGGGACTGCTCCTCTCACTGGCTTTGGAAAAAGTTAACGTGTAAAAAGTTCCTCATAAACACAAGCATTCTAAGAATTTCATCTTGGAGACATTCCTGGCTAGCATCACTCCTGCAGTTGGGAATAGCTCTGATTAAGTCCGGCTGGTAATTAGGTTGCAGCATGTTTGTGCCGAAGGCTCCCCAAAAGCAAAAGGGTGAGGAGGAAGGCATGGACCCCAAGAGAGAGCCTTCGTCTCCTGCTTTCCTGTCTGGGGAGTAGGATGGCCCGGATGGCAACATCTGGTTTCAGAGATGAGAACGGTCCTCCGTTTGGGAACCAGCTCACATCATCTGCAAGACTCCCAGTGGTGCGAGCACAGAAAGCACCAAGTGGGTGTCTCATCGGCACGCGCCCAATTTGTCCCAGAACAGCCTCTCACTCCCTTGCAGACGAGCTCTGGCAGCCATGTTCACATCACTAGCCCTCAGCCGAGGACGTAGCTGATGGGCCGGGGCGGTCACTTGACCCAATGAACCAATCAGGTATCCCGGGCATTTGGAGCTGGCATCGCCCATGCTAGTCAGTTTCAACTTACAGTCTGACCTGTGTTGGTGCACTCTTGGGGAATGCTGGCTCGCTGCCTTCTCAAGACATGGTGGTTTACAGAACCGGGCTTAAGAAAGTGCTGAGGAAAATGGGTGATGCGCACTGTGGGGCTGGAAGGGAGCCCGTTCCCCCTGAGCGTCTCCAGTTTCATGGTATTTCCTTGCGTGTTGGAGACATGAACCTTGTCAGCAAGCCGCCTCCTTGTTTCTTGTGCAGATTTGAAGGGTCTGCCACCAAAACAACAACGTTAGGAGAAAACAGCCGGGCCTAGCCTAAGAGGGTCTTGGTTCCTGGAGTGTGAGAGCAGTCAAAAATACTTTCAGTATCCACTCAGTGTAAGTAATCACTGTGCTGGACCTCTTTGCTCTTTCTTGCTTTGAATGTTTGTATTTCTTTCCCAAATTGAGGCTGAAAACTGAACCCCAGTGCAGAAACGGAAACTGAAAAACAGAACCTGTGAGGGATGAGAAGGTTACAAGGACTCCACTGTTGAATTAGTGCCCTGTGGGGTTGGTCAGAACTAGCCATGTCCCTTCTTTCTGCTCTGGAGCGATCCAGCATTTGCCCCCTGTGCGGGACTCCACCGTCACAATGCCACCACGGTAGCAGAGGCCGGGTCTTCCCTAGACACCAGCTCTGATGGCACCTTGTTTAGAACTTTCCAGTCTCCAGAACCACGAGCAGTGTATTTATATTGTTGACAAATTGCTGAACCTAATGACATTGCAGCAGCAGGAACTGCCAAAAACGCTCCCGCATGGGCTGGCACTGTAGATGCGGGCACTTGTGCTGTGTGATTTGATGTTCTCCAAGGATGCCAGGGCCAAAAGCAGCCCCAACCCACCGGCCTCACGACTCACCGGTTCACTCTGGGTAGGCCAAAGCAGGATATTCTCTGGGGAAGGAGACAACCCCACCCACCTCAGGACAGATGACAAGACTGGGCTCACAGCGTGCTTACACTCTATAGATTCTGGAAGCTTCTGGCAGCTTCTGGATACCTGCAGTTTAAACTTGATCCCAATGTAGCATCCACTGAGTTGAGACATGTGATCCGGGTTCTCTCTCTCCCATCCCATCCACAAAGCCGTGGCCCATCTGAGGAATCCTCTAGCTATCTGAAAAGACGGCTTGTGGGCCCCAACACAGATGAAACGTACCATTGCTTTGCAGCTTTCTGGAAAAGAGCTGGTGTTTGTTCCACACTCCCAATTGAGTTGATGTCTGGGTTTGGAAGTTGGGCTTCATTTTTTAAAAGATATTGAGGTTTTTGTTTGTTTGTTCGTTTTGGTTTTTTTTTTTTTCCTCAGCCATGTTGTAGATGCCTAGACTCTTAGCATTTGGGACACAGAGGCAGGGGAATTGCTATTTCCAGGCCAGCCTAGGCTACATAATGAGACCCTGTTTCAAAAAAAAATTAAGATGATTCCAAAGTGCTACCAGGATTGAGACCCACTGAGCTGTGTGAACTGTATTATCTTGCAAGGAGCAGAGATGAATTGAGCTGGGGAATTCTGGACTTTCACTGTTAAACACTGAGAATGAACTTGAATGCCTGGCTGGATGAGTAAGAGAGAATAGGCTGGATTTGGTGGCATTGAGTGCAGACGTTTCCCGTTATCATTGAAGTCACATCAGCAGGGACAGTCAGCCATCTACCACTCATTTGTTCTTCATTTGGAATCAACGAGGGAATTTATGCATACGCTCCAACGAGGAGGAAATGGATCAGTTCGATAAGGGAAGAAATAAATTAGACTGCCAGAGATTTCCCAACCTGCTTCAGGGACTCAGCCATATACACAGAGAGAAACCCAAACACATAAATTGACATATACAGACAGACACACAGGGACACACAAAAGCACATGGATTCCCACACACAGATTATGCCCAGATACACACAAGCATACATGCACACACAGATACACACACACTCACACACACATATGGGCATACATACATCAATGGTGGCTTGTTCACGACACATTGGATTTTAGTTAGTTGTTCAAGTAGATCTGTGGGGACCTCTATGTGCCGAACGCTGCTCCTGGCATATGGCAGAGACTCAATAAATATTTGTTGAATTCATGAATAAATGAACATGTTGTCACTGTAGAATTCGCCACATGCTCTTTGGATTATAGGAATTTTTCAAAGAAATGTTATATTTTGAGATCCAAACAAAAATGAGCAGACCTGCCTCTACCCAGAACTGGGAACTACTGGGTGGGAATCAGAGGTTTGAACTATGCAGTTTCCATGGGTTTTGCTTTTAAGATTTGTAAGTTTTAAATGGTTCCCACTGTCTGTTCAGACATTGGCTCAGCCTGTATGGATTCGGGCCAGGATTAGAAGGGACAGAGCTGGATGTCTGCATGTGCGTACTATGCCAAGGCATCTATCCCTCTACTCAGTGACTGCTGTGGGTATCTCCCTTCCAGGGGTCTGGAGACCCCAGAGCTTCTCAGACTTCCAGACCAAGACACTAGCAAGAGTCACAAAGTATTGAATAGAGAAGTTTTGTCCTGGGACCGTTTCTAACATTATAGACACCTGACGTTTCTTGATTCTTCAAAACTTTCATTCTGGTACTGTAGTCTACCTGCTCACCAAATTCTTGCTGTTTTTCATATTTAAAATGCCCATTTTCCTGCACCTGCAGTTTCACCCAATCTTGCGTTACCTCTGGTTCTCTTTCCAGGTGTGCATGTCCCATTTGGAGATCACATGGTGAGCATAAAGCTAGAATCTGAGAAGGGCTGAAGACTGGGGTGATTGTCCCTAAATGGAGGAGCTGGGGGGGGGGCGGCTTGCAGCTGTCGCCAGATATGTGAATTGGAACTTGAAACCCAGGTTCTCCATTCTTAACATTGTGACCCCCTTAAGACACACCTCAAAGTCTGCTCAACAAATAATTAATAAATAAATGATGTGTAAGTCATTGTCATTTGTAGGTGTCCAAGGCCATTCCTTTAACAACCCTGTGACCAGTCACATTAAATGTCATTCATTCTTTATAGACCAGGGAATTACCAGGTGGTGTGGCAGAGAAGAATTTTCTTTCTGCCAGTTTCTAGAGTTTTTACAACTTTAGTTATCTTTTCTCTTTCTGGTTTTATTGAAGTTGGGTTATATATGCATATGCATATGCAATATTACATATCTTAGCATGTAATTTAGCATATATTATGGTATAGATTTTTGTCTGAGAAACTAGCTATTTCTGTCTGCATCCTTGACCCACTGGTAGGAAGCCAGAGTGAGCTCCTGAGAATTCTCTCAGACTGGAGGTTCGCTCACAGATCTCCTCATGAGGACCTTTGCTTGGGACATTCTAGTGTTGACAGCCATACTTGTCCTCTGTGCCTGTTGGATTTGACTTTCTCTCCTGGTTTTGCCCCTTAGAGCAATGGTCAGGACTTCAGGATCAAGCGGGTGCCTCAAGTCCTTCCACATCTTGCTCCCTTTTCCACATGCTATAGCTGACATTTGGTCCATTTAGCGTGCAGATACACTGAGCAGTACTGGATAGTGGGGGACCCAGCAGGGATCCAAAGATATCAAGCCTTGAAATGCATTGCTAGGAGCACATGACCCACACCTGCCAGATAAGGAAGCCATTTCCTTCTCTACATCTGCTTCCTTTTCAAATAATAGAAGGAAGTATGACATGAACCTTTAGCAGTGATTGTGAGACTAAACTCATGAAAATAAATTTATAAAAAATATTGTACAATGAGATAATTCATGAAAAGTTCCTTGTTAGGCACACAGTAAAAGTCTGATGAATGAGAACTTTTGTCAATTTCATTATCCTTGATGTCATTGCCATTACCATCATAACCATAACCATCACCAGTATCATTATTATCATCGGTACACTCATTATCACTACCATAATCACCATCAGCACCACTATCATCACCACCACCACCATCACCATCATTCCCATTATCAATGGCACCACCCTTGCTACCACCATCATCATTATTGTCACCATTGAACTTGTTATCCTCGTCTCTATGGCAAAATTCTTGACATCGACAGTTTAAGAGAGGAAGGATTTATTTTTAGCTCATGATTCTGAGGGTTTCACAACCCTTGACTTTATTGACTCTGAGCCCATGGCAAACAAAACATGAAGGCAGCAGGAACATGAGTCCCCTCCTGGTAGACAAGAAGCAGAGAAAGAGACTTTAAATTTGAAGGACACACCTCCAATGATCCAATGATCTGCTGACTCTAGCTAGGCTCCACCTCCACCACCTTTCAATTATGTCATAATGTTAAGGATCCAGCGAAGAGTAATTCATTGATTAGGACAGAGCCCTTTGGATCCAATCGTTTCCCCCAGAGCTCATCAGCTGGCCACCAACCCCCTAATATGTGAGTGACTGTCACTGTCACCTCTACCCCATCATTGTCAGTCCTCACCATCATTACTACCATCATCATCATCTCTGTCTGAGCTCCCAGGGGTACCAGCATTGGGTTTCCTAGAGACCTGGCCCCATCCATTTAGAAGGCTCACAGGTAGCCTTAGTAAGGACTTGAGATGTGCGTGGAAGAAGGGGAGGAGTTTTGGATAAGTGATAGTCTCATGAGAATGGTAGGACATTGAAGGTCAGAAGAGGGATTCTGAGCCACAGTAAAGAAGAAATGGCCAGGGATGCTTAGGGGAAAGAGCACCTTCAGCTAGAATGGGTCTAAGAATCAGGAGGGGAGATGAGCTGGAAGAAGTAGCAACAGCTGGGTCTGGCTGCCAGGCCTGGAGGTGGACATCTGAGTGGTTTCTACCCACTCGCTTAATCAGAACAGGGATTGTTAAGTACCCAGCAGGAACGTTCTGCCGCTGTCTAGGAGAGGCCAAGCTCCTAGGTGAAGAGACTCTCCTTCGGGATTCACAAGATGGCCTACACATGCCCGGATGCTCATTTATCAAATTACTCCTTTGCTTCGACAGCAGAGTTGGAGTCCTGTGGCAGGTGCCGGAACTGGCTGGGTGGCGCATTTTATTGGCCAGTATTGAATTTGTTCAGACCCCTGCATCTCCCAGAAAGGAACCATGGATGTGGGGGTCAATTTACCCTCCGACCCGGAGCACAAAGTAGATAACCAGATGCTACAGCGTGTGGGCGAGATGAACTGTTCTGGGGAAGCTGTTCAATAAGTCGACCATTAGCCCAGAAAGTGCTTACATGCACTTTAAAAATAATTAAACAACAAAGTCAGAGCAGTTGATGACAAGGCTCAATAAGCTGCGCGGGTGCACTGCTGACCTCCCCACCACCTCCCACCCCACCTCACATGCATCTTTGCCAATCTGGTTTATTAGAAACCAGTTCCAATAACTAGCTGGTGGCAGAGAAGGAGAGAGCTGCTTCTCAATGTGCAGATGAGAAATGCTAAGTCTGGTTTGTGGCTCTGGCTTCAGTTTGTTGCTCGTCTATTTCAACTAAAATGTGAGAGCTTGTTAGGAGGGGCCAGTCTTTTTGTTTTTTTTTTACCTTACATCTTTAAAGCAAAACTGTTTGTTCCCTCCCTCGCATCTGTCCTTTTTTCTGCTGACCAAGTGGACCTTGATGTGTTTTCAGGGAAGCAGTGGACTGGGTCTGGCTACCTTCCGAATGACCTTCCTAGACCACTAGGCCCCTCCCATGTCCCTGTTATCTGCTCCTCGTCTACCAGTGGTCTGGTGCTGGTTGGCCTTAGTGGCCTTCCTAGTCTTTAAAGCTGGGCTTGTCCACATGGTTCATGTCAATAAAACAAAAGCTGAGTGTTTCAAGAGCAAAAAAAACCTTGTCAATGTCCTTATGCAGGCATCACATCTTTCCTCTTTCTATCCACCATCTCGCAGACTCCTGCCCCCCATGTGCTGGCATTGTTTGGGAGCTTGCAGAACCTTTGGGACCTGTGTCCTAGCTAGCAGACATGAGTCACTGTGATGGCGCTGTGATGGCAAGGTGACTTCCATTGCTGGCTCCTATCTATTTCTTGACCCACCAAGATGTGAGGAATTCCTTTATGTGCTTCAGCCACCATGAAGCCAACTGCCATACCTTTTCCCACTTGACCAACTGAAATCCCTCTAAACTGTGACACTAAGCATATCCTCTCTATTTCTCTCTCGTGTCTCTGTCTCTGTCTCTGTCTCTCTCTCTCTCTCTCTCAAGTTTCTGTCCAAGTAAATCCCTGATCCAAACTCTGCCATGGAATATTTGATAAAAGCATTGAAATCATCTAGTTCATCTGTGTGTGTGTGTGTGTGTGTGTGTGTGTGTGTGTATGTGTGTGTGTGGTATACTCATGTGCACATATGTGCACAAGAAGTGGATCCCAGAGGATCTTTCTCTGTCACTCTACATACTATTATTCAAGGCAAGGTCTGTCATTGAGCCTAGGGCTCACTGATTCAGCTAGACTGGCAGACCACGGTGGTGATCAGTGGTGTCAGATAGCAACTACATGTTCCTCTCCATTAAGGGTGATCAAGGGCGTTTGTCTGTGCTGTCACAGCCCTATGATTTTGCATAGGGTTCATTCACTCCTACCTTGCTGTTGTCTTCTTAACTAGGAAACCTTACCATCCTGTTTTGCAAAAGAGGAGCATGAAACCTCAGAAGAGTCACCAAGGGGAGGGATCGGTGAGAGTACAGCCTCAAAGATACCCGCTGGGACTGGACATGGCTTGAGTGTGCCCGCCAAGGATCAAAGGTTTCATCCCCAGGGTGGCCATGCTGGGAGTTGGTGTGGACCCTTTAGGAATAAGATGGGGCAAAGCAATTAGCTTATAGGAGGGCTCCTGAGAAAGAATCAGTGGAATTCTTCAGCACCTCTTTCTCCCCATGGCTTTCCTGTTCCTCCGCATGACCTTTACCTCTTGTGTGGATTGCTGTCAGGATGCCATCCATCACAGTCACGTGACCCAGCCAGAGAGGACCTCAACAGAGCTGAGCGGATATGGGTGCCGTGCCCTTAAATCTCTGAAACTGTGAACTAAGTTAACCTTTTCTTTACAAGTTAAGCAGACTCCAGTATTTTCCTCTAGTAGTGGTTCATGCACCAATGCAGCATTTTTTTTCCTTCGCTGGAGGCAGATACATGCCTCAGATACAAAATGTTCCTGTTCTTTCAAGATTTGGGCAGCCAATGGGTAAAGCTCCTGCCTGTAAACTTGGTGACCTGAAGTTGATCCCCAGAAACTTACATGATGAAAAATAGTAGAAGGAGAGAAATGCCTTCTGAAAGTTTTCCTCAGACCTACGCCTGTGTGCCATGGTAGGCATGTGTTTTCTCAATAAACAAACAAACAAATAAATAAACAGATAAATAGGTAAATAAAATATTTTATTAAAGATCTGAACCATATAGACAATTCCACTTCTCAAGACTACAAGAGACTTTAGGGTATATTTAACCCATCCAATTCAGCAATGACAACACTAATAAGATAGAGCTCCAATTTGTCAGAGAAGAGATGGGGGTACAGAGAGTCACAGCAGCAAGTGTGATCTTCAAGGCAGTGTGTTTAGCTCTGAAACAAGCAGCCCCAATGCTAAAGCGTAGCACAGTAACAGCTGACCCCGAGGGCTTTCTCCCATTCCAATGCAGCTGCTTTTGTTGACTACCTATGACTCTTTCTCTGGGGACCAGACTCCTTCCGTCTGTGCTACTGCCATCCTGTTGGGCCTTGCTCCTGTCAACTGTTCCCACCTCATGAAAGGAGGGAGCATAACTAGGCGTGTGTACATTTATAATACTGGTTCAGAGTGACATAGTTCCCCTCTGGAGATTCTGCTGGGAGAATTGGAGATATTGAAGAATCTAGTTGCAGCAAGAACTGGAGAATCTAAAAGTGTGAAGAAAGATGCCTCTGTTCATTCTGTACTGTGGAGTGCCAGGGATGAACTTGGGAGAAAACTGGCCGTCTGTACTGCAGCAAAGCCTTGATGGAGACAGAGGAAAGGTAGAATTGGGGAATGTGAGTCTGACAGCATCACTGTCCCTTATAATCATCAACATTGAATCTCCTGATGTCTACTTGGGACTCCAGGGTCCCAGGACTGCTCCCAGATGCAGGGAAGGAGGGAAACAAAAACTAGAATGGTCCCAAGACCCCTTCAGTTGTGTCACATGACATATAGTAGCATCATAGTGGACACACAAGTAAACTCTGTCCCACCGCCTAAGAGTGTCGTCTTCTGGAACTAAAACAGGATTTGGTTTGCCCGGAAGGGGAAGAAATGATGGCAGGAGCCAGTTTTGAGTCTGCCCTGCATTTCTTCTTCAAAGCAGCACTATGGGGTTGGCTGAGCATCTGCTGCGGGCCAGGCACCGTGCAAGTGGCCAAGATGGTGGCTTTCCCATGGTCCAAGGTCACGTGTCTCTGCTTGCCTCTGCCAAGTCATCAGGATCCACAGGGTGGATAAATCCAGAAGCACTTTCCTGGGTCCTCCCTGACGTCTTGGATGCTGTCAACAAGGCAAGGCCATCTCTCTTCTTAGGGTGACCAAGAAGAAACCCCAGGGCCCTAGGTGAAATGATGTGATCAGATGTGAACGCCCTTCTCCAGCTGGAAGCCCTCTACCCACAAGCCAACCTCTGCCAGGCTCCCTGGGACAGGGAGGGACCTTTCCCATCATCTCTGATGATTAAACCAGTTTCATGTTCAGAACGTGTGTAAAGTTATTTGGGCCAAATTTCCATGTTAACTGTTCAGATCAGAAACACTCACTGTCAGTTAAACTTGGTTGGATTATATGACAACACAGTCAGATCAAGAACATGTGGCCTGATTGATTGAACCCAGAGAAGAAATGCCTTTTCCCTTCTGCTCAACTGTACATTGTACACCATAAAGATACACAAGCGCTTGCTCTTGCCAGAAATGTCAACTGCTTTGATCTCTCCCTTTAGATATTAAATGTTCCCCTGCTCGCCCTTCTGCTCAGCGGGCCCCATAAGGCCTTTCAAACCAATAAACAAGCATGAAGCTGCTAAGAGGGTGGAAGCCGGTTGCCTTTTTGAGCCTGAGCCCTGTGGCCTGAAGGTCGTGTTTAATCAGCCTCAAGGTTTTGGCGAACACCGACGTGCAGTTTAAAATAGCATTTCAATAACCTCAGCCCCTGGCTGCCGCCCTCATCAGCCGTGGAGATGGAGGCCCATGGGTTTTGGGGAAAGAGGGGGGTTGTGTGTTTGTTGTTAAGGGTCTGAAGCAAATGAAGCTGTGCTTGGCTGGTGGCCTCCGCCGAGAGCTCCCTGCTGGCTTCAGGGAGGGTCCTGGCTTGAGATCCAGGGGTCTTCAGCACCCCTGGGTAATTGGACTGAGGCACCAGAACGCCCGCTGGAGGTGCACGTTGCATTCTTTTCTTCTCTTCTCAAACTCTCAAGATAGATTTTTTAAATAAATAAGATACTTTATTTTGTTATGAATGTAGGTTCTGGGGTGTGTGTGTGTGTGTGTGTGTGTGTGTGTGTGTGTGTGTGTGTCAGAGGGCACTGTGTGTGCCTGGCTCAAGGGTGGCTTGGGGAATCATCCTCCTTATTGCTTTGCTCTGGGTTCACAGGTTCTGCCCACCAGGGCCAGGAGTGTACACCATTGCCATTTCTGTCAGCATTTTTGATGGGATCCCAGATCTGAACTTACGTCCTTCTGCTTTCGGGGCAAAAAAACTTAAGCCCTGAACCATCTCTCCAGCCCTCTAAAGAGGGGATTCTGCTCTTAGAAGAGGTTGTAGGGACAGCTCCACAATCACCCTCCGAATTCCTGACTTATTTGCTGATGTACCAAGACCAAAGATGACTCGAATCTCGCTTCTGCCACTGCTGGCCATTCACCCATGGGTGGGGGCCCATTTAGGCCACATATGGTCTCCTGACACGGCAACTGAGTTGTCTTTGCTCTCCCTGCTTCCCCCAACAGCAGGGTATTTCCGGATAGTATTGACAGACCCAACTTCTCCACAGTTTTCTTTCCCTCTTGCATATGGTTCTGAGAGTGATACAATGATGTGGGGAATATGGCATGCCTCAGATTTGGGGACCCTCATGGGGCAGCACAGGCTTTGCTCCTGAGCCTCCAATGGAATGTAGCATGTCCAGATGGGAAGCGGGACTCAGCACCACCCAGGCTTTACCCCTCTCCTCTGGAAGCTGAATGTCTTCAAAGCGTTGTCTAGTGAGTCTCATGGGTGATTCAGTGGGGTCTCTAATCTTGATTGACAACTTGATTGGATTGAGAGATACCTAGAAGATTAGGTCAGCACTCTCTTGGGCATGTCTGCCAGGGTACCTCTGGGACCTACCTACCTACCTTCCTTCCTTCCTTCCTTCCTTCCTTCCTTCCTTCCTTCCTTCCTTCCTTCCTTCCTTTCCTTCCTTCCTTCCTTTCCTTCCTTCCTTCCTTCCTTCCTTTCCTTCCTTCCTTCCTTCCTTCCTTCCTTCCTTCCTTCCTCCTTCCTTCTTCCTTCCTTTCCTTCCTCCTTCCTTTCCTTCCTTCCTTCCTTTTCTTCCTTCCCTTCCTTCCTTTCCTTCTTCCTTCCTTCTTCCTTTCCCTCCCTCCCTCCCTCCTCCCTCCCTTTCCTCCTCTCCCCTCTCCCTCCCTTCCTTCTTCCTTCCTTCCTTCCTTCCTTCCAGGCAGCAGCTCTGCTTCATCATACCTTAACCACAAATTCCTTAGTGGAACAAACCATCCCATGAACTAAAAACCCCTCTGAACCCTCCTTTAGGCGTCTCTCAAGTAATTTGTCACAGTGACCAAAGGTGACTATCATGCCTCCCTGGTGAATGGTGCCAGTGACCTTACCTCATGGCCCTCCCCCCACAGGGCTTCTTCCTTTGGAATCTTGCACCAGACAGGAGCAGTTTCAGGCAAACTCAGCTGTTTAGGCAGTTTTCAATGTGGCATTATAGTTTATGGAGACCGTCCTCATCTGGCTAGCTCTCACTATAGAAATGCTCTGGCCTAGTAGCATTCATTTCTGCTCTTCACAGATGATTGATCAGGACTAATCACAAGGCCCCCATTACTGCTGGAGATCTGGAAAACAGCAGGGAACATCTGGGTAAGAGGCGAGTGGGACATTCTTTTTGCATTCCCCGCCATATCTGGGAGCCTTCTCATTCTTCTGTTCCGTTCAGGGAGATGCCACTTCTTTGCCTGTTTATGAGACTGAACTAGAACTTGGAAGAACCTGCCACAGAGATGAAAGGGCCATAAAGAAATCAGCATAGCTTACCTCCATCTAGTATGTTCTATTCATCAAACATGCACCAAGCTTCTGCATGCTTTGACTCAGACCAGCCTCTGAAAGGACCTAGCAGGAGCTAACATTAGGAATTCTTTGTTCACTGCCAAAGACTTGAAGTCCAGAGAAGCTGAATGGGTCCAGCACACGCTGAAGGCAATCGCTGCAGAACTCCAATGCACAGTGTGGAACTGCACTGCATGTGGCTAAAGTCACACCACTGAGTCACATGGTGACTTTCCAGCCACTCTTACTTTATCTGATGACTGACAGCTTCAGCAAGTCCCAGAAGGTCTGTCACCTTGAGAATCTGCACCTCAGCCCAGCTCGAGCCACACCAGCCCCTCTCCTCAGTCATCCAGTGTATCTGAGCTCAGCTGGGACAGACAGGCCACCTTAATCCTGCCCAAACACCCAATGGATTTGGTCAAGAGCTAGTTCATAGGCACCGGTAGACCTCAGGCAGGCAGGCCTGGTGACCAGCGCAGGGAGGGGGCCAAGCGTCTCCTAAGCAGAGTCACAGCAGCCTCCCTTCTGGCTTTCAGAGTGGCAGTTTGTGTTTGCTGTGAGGCCTGTGAAAAGCTGACCCACCCATACATCAGGCGCTGGCGATGGCCAATGGCCCAAACTCAAATCTGTTCTCCAGAACCAAGTGCATGAATGCAGGAAGAGACTCACGGGTGAGACCAGAGGTCCTCCTCTCATTTACCATGTTGGGGAACCCAAGTACTGAGTACCACCCCCAAAGATGAATGTGTATGTACCCTTCCACCCACAAGGATCCACTCATTTCCTGTAGAGGCAGAAAGATAGGTTATCCCAAGAAAGGGGCTACTCTGTTCCCTTCTGCCAAGAAAGGGGGTTAGGCAGGCTTTCAGTGTGGAGGCAGATTCTGAGGGTTCAGGCAGTGAGAAGAGCATGTGCAAAGAGCCTGAGGTATGGAACTGCTTGTGTCCTGACACTGCTGATTTGCTCAACATGATGATCACATTGGGTAGAAGGAGAGAAGAGACAGCCATGGTTAGAGAGAGATTTCTGTTTTGGGATGGGCTTTGGGGGGAAATTCACATTGAACCTGACCTCCAAAGGAGGAGCACAAGAGGTTCAACCTGGACAGAGTCCCAAGGGCAGCACCTGGCAAAGGTGGAAAAAGGCACCGGATGAAGGGATGGTTTTCTATTGCTGAGTGACAACTAGAGCCAATTAAAATAGCACCCATGGGTATGCAACCCAAGAGTTTGGGCCTGGTGAGTTCTCAGCATCTCACTACTAAGACTGAGGTATTGCTTGGGGCTATACCTCAGACTAAGGGTTCAAGGTCTCTCCAGTCTCTCTGATTATTAGCTAAATTAATTTCTCTGCAGCTATACGATTAGGGGCCCCAGCATTCTGCCGGCTGTCTGCTCAGGCCCCTCTGTGTTTCAGTAGCACCCCTTCTCCACCAGCAACCCAGCACCCATGGCTAAGTCTTCCCAACTAGAAGAAGCTCCTCCGCCCCACTTTATGCACATGATCCATTAGAGAGGCTAGGCGTGTGCTTAACCCCAGGAAGGAACTGCAACCACCTGAAAGGGAATGAGAAACGGCTTAGAGGTGAGGCTGGGGCGGTCCAACACTGTCAGCACCCTGGATTGCCTCACCGTGTTTTATGAACCTTGGGTCTCCAAAGGGTGAGGGTCAGAGGGATTCGCTTGCACCTCATAAACATAACCTGGAGAAGCAAGTCACTTCCTCGCCAAGCTGACCCTGTGGGAGACCACGCAGGCCTGAACTTCATACCCAGGTGGAGGGCGCTGGCGATGCTCCCCTAGGAGCCCAGCAGCAGATGTCTCGCAAAGCCAGAGGATTTACTCGCCTGGCATGTGTGAGCAGCTAATTAAGTTTCGCTATTTACCTCTGGAAAGGCAACAGGGTTTCCTGGGCTCTACAGAGGGTCTGGCCCTCTCTTTCTTCCCCACCCTCTACCGGAATCAGGCCTGGAGCCTTTTCTGCCTGGGAAAATGTTTGGGTCTAAAGAGAAGCCCCACTGTGGAAAGCCATGCCCACTCCAGACTGGGGTAGAGTAAAGTGGGGTAGGGGTGAGACACTAATTAACTCCTTCTAAGTGGTCATGATTTCTGAAGGTCATCTGTAAAGTGAGGCAAGTAATCACATTTATCTGTGGGAATGGGAGGGAGGACAAGAACTAGGGTTTGGAGAGAAGGGGGTGAGGTTTACCCACTGTTGATCCTGCCATCTTATTTCCATGTTCAGTAAAATGCCTACCAAAAAAAAAAAAGATATTTCAGGTCTCTCTGCCTTACGAGGCCCCCAGAGAGATGAAGGGAAATTTGGAAGAGGTAAGGGAGTTTAGAAGGCTGCTCAGCTGACATAGCTTTCCCTTTCCACTTCCTCCTGCTTCACGACTAGAGTGCAAACATGATGGTTGAAGACCCAGCTGCAGTGCGAGGCAGACTTGAGAGTAGACCCAGAGCCGAGAACTGAAAGATGGAGCAGTCACGCTGGCCCTGGGTTTCTTCTGAGGATAGTGAATTTAAGCTCCTTTTCTTGTGCGTGCATGCGTGCATGCATGTGTGCGTGTGTGTGTGTGTGTGTGTGTGTGTGTGTGTGTGTGTGTGTGTGTGTAGAAGAGGGCACTTTGTGTACCTGTGCAGACCCAAAGGTGACTTTGGGAATCAACCTGGTTTGCTCTGCACCTCTTCATTGCTTTGCTCAGGGGCTTCCTGGGCCCTGCTTTCCGTGCTGGGAAGTGTAGGTTGACACCATTTCTGCCCAGTGTTTTTACATGGGACCTGGGATCTGAACTCGGGTCCTGTTATGTGTAAGGAAGCAAAGGCTTTAACTCCTAAGCCATCTTTCCATACCTTAACCTCTAGTCTTGTATAAGCCATTAATTCTCAAACTTTAGTACAGCTTCCAATCACCTGGCAGGCTTGTTCAAACACAAATTGTTGATCCCAACCCCAGGTGGTCTGCTTCAGCAGGCTTGGCATGGGACCTGGGAAACTTATTCCTAACATGTTCACAGAGGTGCTGCCACTTTGGGTCTGGGTACCACACTTTGAGGACCACTGATTTGACTTCAAGTTTACCAAGCAGAACCCAATTCAAACTTCCATAGCTCCATCAATGTGGTTCTTAGCTTTGTAAGGGATGAAACGATGGAAAGAAGCTACCTGGTGACCCTTCTGGGTCCCAGCCTTGGGAGTAAATTACAGTTCCCCAGACTGGGATGGAGCAGAAAGATGTCTCAACCCCCACTGTGCCTACCTCCCACCCAGGGGCAGTCTACCTCAAGAAGACAAGTAGAAACCAATCGCCTTAAGACCTTGTGTGGAGTGAGCCGTGCCCTCTGCTTGTAACATCTCATTTAATCCCAGGATCCCTTTCACAAAGGGGGAATCGGAGGACAGAATGGGGAAGCAATTTGTCCATTACCAAGATTTATAATAGAGGGAACCCACTTGTGACTGTGGATCTGTTTGGCTATAAATATGCACTTAACTCTGCCACCAAGCTGTCTAGAACTGAAGGGCACTTTGGGGCACTATGGGGAGATGGTGGGGGAATTACCTGCACAGATCCTATGTCTAGAGCCTTCATAGGAGGCTGGGCCAAGTCCTGCAGAGGCTGAGCACTGGACTTCCTCCCAGCTGCAGGCTGTAGTGGTGGATGAGCTGGAAACTTGCAGGGGACTCTGCCCTGTGAGCAGACTGCGTCATAGGCTCCCAAGCCAGCAGGATTTAGCAGCCCCCACTGGGACCACCCAACAGGATGATGGGCTCAGGGGGCTGCAGATAACAAGAGAGTCTCTGGGAGCAGCAAGGGTACAGCTGTGGGAACTGTCTATCACCCCACCTTGTTTAACTGTGGCCCCACCCAAGACTAGGTCCATCTAGCTACATGGGGAAAGCCCAGAACCTCTCCACTTGATCAAATAGAGTGGGAGATGGGTCCTGGTAGGAGACTCTGGAGAAGCAAGTGGCTCTCCAACTTTAGCACCAAAGCCAAAGTCCTGGTTCAAATCCTGATCCTGCCGCTCACTAGCCATGGACAATAGCTGAGATGTATAATGTCTCTCACCTCTTGCTGAGTTTGTGGTTGAGGCACATGCTCTGGGTTTGAAATTGGCTCCATGCCTTGTATGCTGTGTGACTTTCCACTTATTCTACCTCTCTCTGCTTCCATTGTCTCATCTGCAAAATGGGGCTGAGATAATATTAATATTTTGCATATAGGCCTGTGCTGATTCCTAAGGCCTGGCAAAGCAAATTGCCACCAATAGGGTGGCTTGAAGCGCAGGAACAAAATGCCACTCGCAGTAAAGCCCTGCTCCCTAGAGGACTCCAACCTCTACTATTCCATATCTCCCATTACCTATTGGCTTCATAGCCCCCTGGCAGAGGCCATACAATGCCAGCCTCTACCTTTGTGTTTCTCAGGAGAGGGAATATCACTAAACCCCAAGTCTAGTGGACTTGGACTAGTCAACAGAGGACAATCTTATCTCCAGATTCTGAATCAAATTATGCTCTTGTAAAATAATTACATCATCTATGATTTGTCAAACAGATTAGACCCCAGAGTTTAGGACACAGACATATCTTTGCAGGGGTTACATTCCTCCCACCCACTCTGTGTGGATTCAGGAATCTCGTGAGCATCCTTGTATGGATTAAGGAATCTCTTCGAAAGAGACTGAGGCAGGTTCATGCCACACCCGTCTCCCTTTCATTCAGTCATAGAGTCAAGATGTTCTGTCTCCCTTGACTCTCTGTTCTGGTCACACTGCCCTAGGGGCTTCAGAGCCAACCCAGCTCCCTGCCCTTTGCCCCACCCCCGACTTTACATCTGCTGTTCTGTTTTCTGTCCCCCCAGGACTGATTCCTTCTTGTCCCGTGTGCCCCAACCATAGTCCAAAGTGCCGCTGGCTCCTGGTTCTTCTCCCCCCCTTCCTCTTTCATCTCATTTCCTTCTGACTTCTTGAGGCCAGCGCTCAGCATTCCAACCTGTACCCCCAGCCTTATCTCACCTCTGCTTTCTTGGGAGGAGCCCATGCCACCCCTGCTCTGCATGTTTC